>JBBAXF010000031.1:600000-782500 GCA_037837765.1 Delichon dasypus
GAAAATGTGAAATATGCTGAGTAGATCCCCATGTTGCAAGGGATCATTTCTTTTTAGTCTTATTTGACCAAATTAGTGATCAAAGAGAGGAAGGACTGGTCAATTCTAACAGAGAAAGTAGGTGAAAGAGATGTCGAGGTGTGCTGGCTTGAAAGCAAAACCAATGAGAGATTCCAAGTCAGAAAAAAAAGCAATTTAATCTGAGATGAAAAAAAAAAAAAAAAAAAAAAAAAAAAGGTAAAATAAAATAAATGCAATAGTACAAAAGTTCACTGCCAGAGTCAGATTACAACCTGATACCCTGTGTTTGTGGTAGCAGTCCAGATGAAGTGGTCTGGTTGAAGCACTGATCCCACAGAAAGGTCTGGTAGCTCTCGTCCTCTGGGAATCCAGTGGGTAAGGCTGCCTGTGTTGTCCCAAATCCCAGATTCTATCCAGGTGGGAATGCCTAGCTCCTCCCCCTGGGCAGAGCATCTCACAATGAGCTGATATCATTTTATCAGTCTTGCAATGGGACCTTGATTGCCCATTAAACAGAGATAGCTCCTGGAGGGAGTTATCTATGAGCCATGCAGCAGGGCATTGATGGGCCATTAACAGAAGATAGTCTGGAGAGGGGGGGCAAGGGAAACCCTGCCCAACCTAGTTTCAACAGCTCATGTAGATGGTGATAGAATACATACTTTGGGCACATCTTACACTGTAACCTAGGACAAGATAGAAATAACGTATCCTTACCTGCTAAAAATCATTCTAATTTCTGTATCTACAATTTTGTTAAGATTGTCGGGTACAAGTTTTCATATTTAACGCCAGTTATATTCCACCAGTTAATCAAGTCTCATTATAAAACCTATCACTAATTGTTACCCATGCTTATTAGAAAAAAGCTAACCCTAATAAAGCAATTAATAAAGCATGAAGATTTGAACAAAATTGTAAAACAAATTGAAGAGAACAGACAAAAAACTGTAGTAACTGTCCAACATGATACACAAGAAACAAGGAGAGTTCTACAAAAAGTAAAGCAAGACAGAAGCCAAAACTGTCTTCTAGGATGCAGTCTTTAGAAAGTCACCAAATGCAACTAGAATCTTAAACACCCTATGTCACCCCATCATTATTTTGCTGATATTATTTAGTATAAATTTAATAATGTCTACTGTAGTACTCATATAGAACTAGAGGATGTTAAAGTGAGTAGCAATTTTAACCTCATTATCTAAAACACCTAGGATAATGTTAAAAGAGAATTATCAAAATCGTGAGTTAAACCTAGAGAGAAGTCCCAATAGTAGTCAAAGAATTTACTAGGTCTATAGAAAAGGGAGGGCATGAGACAGAGGCTTGAAAATTCTAGCTAATCTTTATAGGAAACTAAGAGCATACACTGTATTTTAGAATGTATTGTACATTTTAGAAGGCCTTTAGTGAATATCGAGTGCTGTGCCTGTTTACATATTTTAAAGCAGTACAAACATCCAGGACCCCTCAGTGATAACAAGAAAGACTAACCTAAACATAACAAGATAACAAAGCTAAAAATGCAAAGAAAGAGAAAAACACAGACTCAGCAGAAACTGATGTCTTGCCTTGAAAAAATGCCAAAAGGACCAAAGCACACACAAGAAAAATAAAGGTGAAGAGTTCACTGAGGAAGACTCCATTTCTTTCATCTTCTAGAGACCCTTGGAGACCACCATGATGAACTAAGCATGCCCAAGAGGATGTACGAAGAGGAGTTAATTACCATAGGAAGTGAGGACGAGTGAGGCCAGAGAATAAATATGTATAAGGCAGATTGTGCAATGCCATACATATGTAAAGAAAAACAAGAGAAGCAAGGTCTCTAGTGTTCATGCATGTCTTTAGTGAAGTTAATCCCCATGCACCTCAATGTCAATTCAAAATACATACTACTCTAACCACTGCTGTTATAAAGTCCTTTTCTGCCTTGTTTCAGGGGAGATATTTGGAGTTTGCAGGGCTCCAAACCCAAGCTGCAGATGCCCCTCGGGGGGACATTGAGGGGACCTTGGGGGGTGTTTTTGGGGGTCCCAGTGGCGGTGGTGGCAGAGCCGTGGCAGGGGGTGGGTGGATGTGGGTGCCCACACAAGGGGGTTGGGCTTCCCTGGCCGGGCCCTCCAAGCTCTGTTGGTGCCATGTGGAGACCAAACAGGACTGATGGGGGGCAGTGACACCAGGTTTGGGGATCCTCAGGAATGCTGCAGTTTCCCTAAGCGGGACCCCTGAGAGAGGAGAACCCCAGAACCCCAAAGCAGGGACCTCAAGAGTGGAGGACACCTGGGATTGCTGGGACCCAGGCGAGGGGTGCTAGGGCTGGAGGGTCAGGATGATGGGTGATTTATTAAAATATGGATATTGATCTAATATCAATACCCAACTGTGACGGACAAAAGACTCTCTAACAGGTTAGAGTTAGAAAGTGTAGGTTTAATGCAATGCCTGGCAGCTGTGTGGGATCGCTCACTAATATGCACCTAATAAGTTACAAGTGATTACAGACTCTATTTATTTACATAAGTGTTGAATACCCCAAATACTAATACATATTCATAACACTAATGCCTGGCATCCTCTGCTTCATATTATAATCAGATAAAAGACGATTAAGCATACATAGTTTCTTCTTTGAATTAAGTCAGTGGTCTCTTTTATGGGGAGGGGTCATAAAAAGAAGAAGCAAGGAGAGTCTTCCTCATTCTAAACTTTCAACCTTTTCAATGGATAACAAGACAAATGGAACTTGGTAGAACTCCAGTTTCCTGTTTCCGTGACTGTTGAATGGGTTTCTCGATGTTATAAATTTTACAGTTGTCTGTGTTCTTAGATCTATTTATCAGTTTCTTCTGTTTCTCATTATAAGCACAGCTAAACAAATACAAAAATGACAATTAGTTATTTAGATCTGGGATTGTTATTTTAGATCCACTTCCTTCCAACTAATCATTGACTCCTAATTATTTCCAGCATAGCCTATCTATCTATCTACTTTAACTCATTCAGGCAACTTTTCTAAACTTTTGACTTTTCTAAAATCCTTAATTCCTTTGAAGTTCATGTTTCACTGGAAAGGGGTTCAGTGGTCCTGGTGCCAGAAGAGGTTGCTTCTAGTATCAGCATAATTGCCCCCACCCTGTGTGCTTTCAGTTTTGTCAGCATTCCCAGTATGAGCCCAGTCATTTCCCATTATGATGCAGTTTGCCCCAGCATGGACCCAGTTGCTCCCAGTTGCTCCCACTTTCCTCCAGTGTGTTCCCGGTTCTCCCAGTTGCCCCTAGTATAGTCCCAGTCACTCCACAGATGATCCCAGCCCTTCCCTGCATGATCCCAGTCCTGCTCAGTCACCCACAATGTAGACCAGTCACTCCAAACTTCTCACGGTAGTTTCCCAGTGTGGTCCCACTTCTCCCAGTGTGCTAGTTTGAAGACAAACCAACTGGAGATCCAAGTAAAAACTGTTCCATGACGCATTTCTCATAACTCCAGGATGATATCTTTTGTTAATGGCCCAGTTGTTAAAACCAAATGGGGCAGTGTTCTTGATCTCTTCCATGACCCATCCTCCCTCCAGGGAGATATCTTCTGGTAATGGGCCATTGTCTCTCACTGCATGACTGATAAAATTATATCGTCCCATTGTGAGATGCTCCACCCAGAGGGAGGAGCCAAGCATTCCCACCTGGATATAAGCTGAGATTTAAAGCACCAGGAGCAGTCTGGTTTCCACTGGATTCCCAGAGGAACACCAGACCCATCTACACCACCTCTGGACCTTCAGAGGAAAACTACACCCTTCTACAAGATCGTTGCTTCAGCAAAGCCACATCTGTCACTCCAGGAGGACTGCAGCCACGATTTGATTGAACTGCTAGCAACACCCTGAATAAGTGGGTGTCAGGTTGGATTCTGACTCTGTCAGCATTTTTTTATTTTGCTACTGCATTTTTAGTTTAATTTTTAATTTTTTAGGTTAGGCTGTGAGGAAGATGCTCCAGGACAGCCAGGCAGGTGAGGAGGAAGTCACTGTCCCTTTTCCTCTCTCTCTTGCTCCATCTCCCAGTCCAGCATGGCCCCTGGCTGCAGGACAACCCTGTTGCCAACACCGTCCTGCTGGGCATGCAATGGGGAGATCTCCTTCCGCATCCCTGTGGCATGGAGACAAATCCCAGCCTGTCCTTGTCCTTCCTCCTCCAGAAAAGGAGATGGGAATGGAGACCCAGGAGGACAAATCCCAAGGGCAGAATCTTGTGAAAGAGACCGTTTTGGGCGGCTCCATGGCACAGGAATCACATGGGAAGGAAAGGCCCCAGAGATCCTGCATGAGGAGGGCTTCCAAACCCATCCCAGGGTGCTCGGAGAAGGGAAGACCCAGCCTGCGCCAGGAAGATGGGCAGAGCTTCAGCCAGAGCTCCCACCTGATCCAGCACCAGATGATCCAAACTGGGGAATGGCCCTACAGGTGTGGGGAATGTGGGAAGGGCTTCAAGCACAACTCCACCCTTGTGACCCACCGGCGCATCCACACTGGAGAGAGGCCCTATGAGTGCGGGGAATGCGGGAAGAGCTTCAGCCAGAGATCCCACCTGATCTGCCACCAGAGGATCCACACTGGGGAGAGGCCCTACGAGTGCGGGGAATGCGGGAAGAGCTTCAGCCAGAGATCCCACCTGATCTGCCACCAGAGGATCCACACTGGGGAACGGCCCTACGAGTGTGGGGAATGTGGGATGAGCTTCAGCCACAGCTCCATCCTGATCCGCCACCAGAGGATCCACACCAGGGAACGGCCCTTCCAGTGTGAACAATGTGGGAAGAGCTTCAACCAGAGCTCCCACTTGATCTGCCACCAGAACATCCACGCTGAGGAAAGTCCATACAAGTGTGGGGAATGTGGGAAGGGCTTCAACCAGAGGTCCAAACTGATCATCCACCAAAAGATCCACACTGGGGAGAGGCCCTACGAGTGCGGGGAATGTGGGAAGAGCTTCAGCCAGAGGTCCCAGCTGATCCGCCACCAGAGGATCCACACTGGGGAAAGGACCTATAAGTGTGGGGAATGTGGGAAGGTCTTCAGCCACAGCTCCAGCCTGATCCGCCACCAGAGGATCCACAGCAGGGAACGGCCCTCCGAGTCTGAGCAAAGTGGGATGAGCTTCGGCCAGACATTCCACCTGACCTGCCACCAGAGGATCCACACTGGGGAAAGGCCATACAAGTGTGGGGAATGTGGGAAGGGCTTCAACCAGAGATCCAAACTGATCATCCACCTAAAGATCCACACTGGGGAGAGACCTGACAAATGCCCCGAGGTTTCAGAGAAGCTCCAGTCTCCTCGTGCACCAGCAGATTCACACAGAGGAGAGGCCCTTCTGCTGTCCCAGCTGCAGGAAGGGCTTCAAGCACAACTCCACCCTCATCATTCACCAGCATATCCACACTGGGGAAATGCCCTACAAGTGTGTGGAATGCAGGAAGGGCTTCCACCAGAGTTTCCAACTGGTCATCCACCAAATGATCCACACTGGGGAGAGGCCCAACGAGTGTGGGGAATATGGGATGAGCTTCAGCATAAGGTCCCAGCTGATCCACCACCTGAGGTTCCAAACCAGAGAATGGCCCTACACATGTCCCGCTTGTGGGAAGAGCTTGTCCAGGAGCTCTCACTTGAGCAGACACCAACAGTGACACCAGTAAGGGAAGACCTAAGGGTGCCTCAGGTGCGGGAAGAGCTTTGTGCACTGCTTCAACTTACTCCTGCTTCAGAGGACCCACATAGGCCAGAGAATTGGTGGCCTACATTCCCAGCGATCTGCACTGGAAAGACATTGGGCTAGTGGTCCTTTTCTTTGGTTGTCTGTAATATTATTTTGATTCATCTTCATCCCTTAAATACAGACAACACTGGGGATAAAAATCAAGAAATTCCTCAAATGCATTTAAAGCCTCATGTTTTACTAGTGTTTCAGGGCAATCTGGGACTCAGGGAGATATTGGGGAGGATTTGAAGGTTTGAGGATATTTAGTGTGGTGGTCTCTATTTCTTAGAGTCAGAGAGATGAGAGGGTTTGATCTGTCATCTCAAAAGCACTCAATGCTAAAACTACTCAATCTCACCACAAAATTACTTGATTGCACACCCCCTGAGGGAGGGATGGGGTTGGAAGGGGATTGGGTGAAGTGGGATGCAAATCAGGAGGAGTGAGGTGGGCAATGGGTGGGACAAGATGGGTGGGATGCGGTTTGGGAGGTGTGAAATTGGGGAAATAGGGCTTGGTAAGGGGGTCTTGATGTCCAGGAGGGGGTGGGATGGGTTGGGGTTGAGACTAGGGAGGAGGGGTTGGGTCTGGAATGAGACAGCCCAAGGTTGGGAATGACCAAGGGACGGGGAGCTGGTTCCTGAGTGAGTTTTTGGATATTCCACATTCCTGAAGAAATTTTAGGGTATCCCACATTTCTGAGGTGGTCTTGGACCACTCCCCAACTCTTGGGTGGTTTCCTGAGAGCTGCTCCATGGAGCTCCATTTCCAGGGGAGGTTGCCTTGGGCATGAGCTCAGAGCTGCAGCCAGAGTCCATTGCCTCGGTGCTGGAGAGCAGAGAAATGACGAATGGCCCCAGACATCTCCAGTGTGTGTTTGGGAGCCGGGGCAAGTTCTACGTAGGTGGGATGATCACTGCCCCAGCTCCAGCCACTGCAGCCTCTGGCCCAGCTCCAAAGTGGCTGCCAAGCCCCTGGAACCCCAAAAACCCCACCTGTGAGAGGGACCAGAGCAGGTGAGGCTGTGACACGGCTGTGATACTGACACATCTCACAGCCCCAGAGCTCACAGCAGCTGAGATGGCGCTGGATCCAAGGGTGTCTGTGGACCTCTCTCTCCCTCTCTCTCTTCTCCTGACTTCCTCTTCTTAATATCTGGAGAACTGGAAGTTGGACAGGTTAGAGTTTGCTCAGTCAGTGCGTTCTGAAGTGATTTACTCTAACTCCATGTTGCTTTAAGATTTCCCAAGTATCTCATTCTCTCAAGTTTGCAACTAAAAGTTTGTTCTCCACCCTCCTGAGAAGTTTGTTTTTTTCTCCCATGTGCCACCCGAGGGAATCGAGATACCTCAAGTCCCTTTCCAACACTGGCCGAGCGAGCTTGGGGCACAGCAGCAGGAACTGCAGGGCTGAGCAAGGCCTGGCTTGGCTGGAGGAAGCAGAAAGGCCGAGTCCTGAGCCCAGGCCTGGCACAGCAGGGCCTGTCCCTCACGGGTGCCTTGGGGCTGTTTGTGGGGCAGTGGGATGGCAGGGGCAGCAAAGACAAACGTCATCAAATTGCAACTCCTGCCAGGTTCCTCAGGGAGGGGCCAGGGAGGACCAAAGTGCAGCCCCTGAAAGGAAAGTTCCTTCTGTGGGGCCTCCAGAGGTGCTTCCAGAGCCCAGGGGACAAAGGCCTGGCTGCCTGTGGCCCTGCCAGCCCTGCCCAGCCCTTGGCCATCTGTCCTGCAGGCTGTGCCCCCTGTGTGTGCTGCTCCTGTGCCCTGGCTGGCTGTACACGCCCCTCTCGCTGTTCCCCCCAGCATTTCTCAGCCCAGCATTTCTGTGCCCTCCCTGGGCTCCCTGCACCCAGCGCTGCCGGCTCCTGGCACACAGAGCCAGGGCAGGAGCCCACCCTGCCAAGGGCCTTTGGAGCAGGGTGGTGGCTGCCACGGCTTCTGACCTCAGCAGCTGCTCCTGGCATGGTTCCATGGAAACCCAGCACAGCAACGCTGCTGTGCATTGTCCCTGCTGAGGCTCAGACACTGTCAGGAAACATTCCCTGTCTGTAGGATTCATGCCTGACCCAAGCACTGCACTTGTGTCTCCAGCACTGCTTTCCAACAAAAACAGGATAAGGCAAACTGTGCATAGCTCATGGTATTTCAGAGTGACTAAAACTTGCTATGTCATTGGTCTTAGAGGTGAGATCTATTTGGAATTAATGGGATGGAGAAGTAGTGCAGGATGGAAAAGGGGATCATGGAAATAAATGGAGGAAAACATCTTGGCTTCTTTCTTTCCATTTTCATTTCTCTTCTGGAAGGCTGTTCCAGTTTTCCAGGAATCTTCTCCACAGTCATACCTACTTTTTTCAAGAACCTTTCCTGGAGAACGAGGTCGAGCTCCTGTCACAGGATGTGCCATCAACTGTAGCTTCTCTTGGCTTTCCACACCATGTGTGCAGCACAACTCTTGCAGCAAAGCAGGACAAATGTTTGGAGCACTTTACAACTTGTCCTTTCTTTCCTGGTGGACTGGGGAGTTGTGCCATTGGTGAAGTTTTCATTGTGACTGTTCCAGGCTTGAAAAACAGGACTTGCTGGGGGATGCAACCCTGACTGAACTCAGAGAAAGAATCTCCAGAGCCTGCAGCCTGGAGTGGAGTTGTGTGATAATCATTCCAACATCTCCATGGTCACCTGGAAAGTGATCTAAAACATGAAAATGGGTTGACATAGGTAGTTTGTTTCCATTTTCAGTTTAGATGATTCTATATGACTTGTGCTGGTCTACATCAAGAGAACAATCAGTTCGTGATGAGCACCAGAACAAGCTGTACCTCCCAGAGTAGAAGACAGAAAGAATCTGAAACAGAGAAATGCAGGGAGTGACTTAGTGGACCTTGTCTATAAGGAGGGTAATTTTTTCTAATAATTTCTAATCCATTCCCTCTGCTGTTGTCTTTCTGAAAAAGGCCATTTTCTTCCCAGATGCCTCATGAAATGGGAAGCCTGAGCTTGTGGAACTCCAGGAAAGATACCCTGTTACTCTACAGGGACACTCAGGCTGAAAAAGGAAGACATTTAGAAGTAATTGCATTAAAGCAAAACCAGTAATCAAGTAGAGTAATTGATATCACTCTCCCAGAACAATAACTATGGGTAAATCCGTTTGGCTCAGCCTGGATCAGTGACCTTGAGGGATGTCCCCACTGCAGGGAGAAATCTCCACACTCTCCCAGGAAGGGAGATGTCAGGAGATGCTGCCATTAAAATTTGGGATGGGGCTTTTCTAGTCTGAAGTGCTGCTCTGTCAGTCAGATGTGCCCAGTCTGTGCCAGCTCAGCAGCTCGGCAGACGCTCTCAGTGGTGTCACTTGGTTGTTCCTTTCTCTGGGGATTTTAGCAGCTCTGCCACAGCTTCAGCTCCCTCTCCGGCTGTTGAACTTTGGGATGGAGGAGTCAGGCTGCTTTCAGCATTATTCACCACAAAAGCAGCATGACGCCCCTCCTTCATTTCCCACTGGGATCTTTGCAAACAGGGCCTTGCTGGAGTTGTTTGAGCCCATTGCAGGCAGAGCCTCCTACTCCAGCAGGAACTGCCTTTCCTGTGCCAGGACCAGGGCAGATCCCACTGCTGGAAAAGCCCCAGGCCAGCCCCAACACAGTGAAAGCCTCAGGCACAAGTGCAGAGTGCTGTGCTGGGAGCTGTGCCAGGGAGAGCCTGAGGCACCAAAGGCACCTTGGCAGCAGCAGCTGCTTCCAGGCCATGGCCAGAAGCCTCCCTTGGCAAGGCAGCCTGGTGGCCACCACTGCAGAGCTGCTGCTCCAGGGCTCATTTCTGGCTGGGCTCTGAAAAGCCACTTCTGCTCCAGGAGTCAGACTGGGAAGCAATTGGCTCCAGCTCCTTGGGGACAAGATATTAATGACAAAACTTCATCCCAGGAGAGACAAGGCAGGGACAGAGGAAAGGGGAGAGCCAGGTCCATGGGACAGGGCTGCCATGGTGATGGCTGTGAGGTCACTGCCACTGCAGCAGCCTGACTGGCTCTCAGCAGACATTCTGGCCAGAACCGTTGTGAGGTCACCCAGCACATCAGAGAACCCACACAACAGGGATTCCCTCCTTGGAGAGGGTATTAACTACGTCAGGTTGCAGCAAGCTCCTGCTCTTAGAGCATTCCCGGGATTGGGGCATCCACTTCTTCCAAAAAAATGGTTGCAGTCTTGTGCCACTCTCATTTAAATATTTCCTCCTTCTAACAAATCAAAATCCACCTTCATTCAGTTAAAAGATATTGGCCCTTGTTCTGTCACTGCAATATTTTGAAGCAAATACCTTTGACCACTGCTTCTATTTTCACTGACCTTGGAGATGACCCAAAAGCCTCCCAAGGTACGGTTTGGAGGCCTCATGACATAACCAGCATGTAGAGGACTGTGGCTTTGGGCTTAGTGGTGTGCACACTGAAGAGAAGAGTAGCCAGGGAGGGATTGAAAGTGGTTCCAGAGATGCTGGAATTTTCTTCTTTGTATAAAACAGCCTGAGAAGGAAATAATGGCACCAAGGGCCACTGGGGAGGCCCAGACTGGACACCAGGAAAAAGAAATTTCCTCCCAGGGCAGGGCTGTGGTGTAACACATCCCCCAGAAGGAGGCTGGAGCAGCTCAAGGCTCTGTGTGCCCAGGCAGAGGCAGGCAGGATGCAGAGCTGTCAACAAAGGAAGGGGCCAGCGAGGTGGGGCAGCCGGGGGGTGACGACAGCCTGCAGGGACAGAGGCACAGGGAAAAGCCCTGACCTTGGGGCTCTCAAGAACTTCTCCTGCTCCAGGCCCAGGGCCCATCCCAAAGCTGGGGCAGCCAGAAAGCTGTGCCCATTTCTCTTCATTCCTGCTCTGCTGAGGATGGATCCTCAGCCCCTTGGAGGTTGATGATGAATTTTAGTACTCCAGAGGCCTCTTCTTTCTTGAGCTCTTCAGTTCAGGAATTCAGGGAGAAAAGTTTGTAAATATTTGTTCAATATACCGAACAAGAAAAGCCCACGGGACTAATTTAAGTTTTTAATTCTTGTGTAGTTAATTAGACAATTTCAGAAGTGTATTCCAAGGGAATACACTATATTGAAGACAATGCAGAGAGAACTGTTTTCCTGTTTCATTTTCCTGTTTATAGATTGATATCAGCAATGTCCAATTGATATTGACTCCCAGCACCTTCTAATGCAGTCTGAATAGATATGAAAATCAAGACCTTTCATGGCTGACAATCAATCAGACTTTGTCCCCAGCTTGTCTCCACCATTTCCCTCATCCAACCCCTGGCACTCCTATGGATCAGGAACAGTGTGGGCAGCAGGAGCAGGGCAGTGATTCTTCCCTTTGCTCTGTATTGGTTGGGCAGCACTTCAAGTGCTGTGTCCAATTCTGGGCTCCCCAATTCATTAAGGACTTGGAGGGGCTGGAGTCTGTCCAGAGTAGGGCAACAAGGCTGGTGAGGGGTCTGGAACACAAGACCTGTGAGGTACAGCTGAGGGAGCTGGGGTTGTTTATCCTGGAGAAGAGGAGGCTCAGGGGAGACAAGACAGTGTCAGGGCACAGGGTGGACTTGATGATCTCCAAGGTCTTTTCCAACCTGGCTGATTCTGTGATTCTCTGAAACCACCCTTGCAGCAGTTGCAGGATGAGCCCTGGGCCTCCTCTCCAGAAGGTCCAGCAGCCCAGGTGCCTCAGCTTCTCCTCACAGCCCCAAAGCCCATCCTGTCAGTCCTGCAGAGCCTCTGCAGCTCCTCCTCCTTGCCCAGAACAGGGAGCCCCACAGCCAGACACAGCAGCCCAGATGTGCCCCCCTGGCCTGTGGTGCCTCTCGCAAGGGAGCCTGAGCTCTCTCTGGGGAAGCCTCCTACAAGTTGGAATTTGTTTCATGCTGGGAGAGGAGGAGGTGAGGGAGAATGATGGGTGCTGTGTGGTAGGAGACAATTTCTGTGATGGCCCCTGTCAGTTGATTCTATTTCAGCAGCAGCAACAGGGCTGTGTTTGAGTCCTGCAAATGTGGCCTGTGTGGCTTTAATTCTCCTCAACTTTTGCTCAGGGACTTGTGAACATTTGGGGATCTGCTACTCATGATGCCAGAGTTTCCCATCATGAAAGCACTCTGGGTGGCGCTGATCAGAAAAGGCAATGGCAGTTTTACAGATAAAAGTCAAATGGCAACCAGAGGAGGGACAAGAGCAGACAGGATCTACAATTCCCAAGGCAAAGGCAGCAGCAGCCTCCTGCTGTCACCTCACTGAAAACAGTGCTGCAAACCGCACTGGAACCCGATGCTTTCTTTCTCTGGAGGCTGGGTCAGGGCAGCACAGCTGGGCCCTGAGGAATCAGGGCTGTTTGTGGGTGATTGTTGCTCCACTCCAGCATTCAGCTGGAAAAAGCCCTTGGAAGGTGAGGCAGGAGCAGGTGGGAAGGGGCCGGCGCTGCTGCTGCTCCTGCCCGGGAGCCCCGGCTGGGCCGGGCCGGCGCCCGCTGCGCTGCGGCTCCTGCTGCTGCCAGAGCCGGGCGGGACTCGGGCACAGGGAATGGACACGGGGGGACAGCAAAGGCCTGGGCGGCTGCAGGGATGTTCGCGCTGGGGCCAGCGCCAGCACACAGCTTCAGCCACAATGAACCCTGAGGGAAACGCTGGGGAAAGGCTCCATTTCAGCCTTTCTTTACTCATGGCTGGGAAGGGACCAAAATGAAAGGAGAACAAGCAGGGCCCGGCCCCTTCTCCTTTGAGAGGAGCCCGTGCCTGAGGGTATGAGGGGTCATGAGGGGATTTGAGGGGATTTGAGGGGATTTGAGGGGACATGAGGGGCTGTGAGGGGCTGTCATAGGATGTTAGGGGCCATGAGGGCTGCGAGGGACTTTGAGGGGATCTGAGCAGCTCTGAGGTCATGTGAGGGGCCATAAAGTTTTTGTAAGGGGCTATGAAGGTTTGTGAGGGGCCAGGAAGGGCTATGAAAGTCTGTGAGGGGCTGTGGGACACCAGGTGCCTCTTGGAACCAAGGGTCCATTATGACAATGTGGAACCAAGGAGATCATTGTTGACAGTACAGAACCTCATGGAACCAAGGTGCCATTGAGGCACAGCAAGGCCTTGTGGAACCAAAGAGACCATGGTGACTCTACAGAACCTCATGGAACTGTGGGCCCATTGTTACACAGGAGGGCCTCAGAACCAAGGGGTCCAGTGTGACCCTACAGAACCTCATGGAATCAAGGTGTCCATGTTACACTACTGAACCTCATGGAACAAAGGATCCCTTGTGACACTGCAGAAGCAAAGGAAACTGTTGTTGGCAGTACAAAAGCTCATGGAACCGAAAATCCATGGAAACTTTGTGGGCCCTTATGGAACCATGGAGACCACTATGACACTTCGTGACCCATTGGAACCAAGGGGCCATTGTGACATTGTGAGGCCTCATGGAACCAAGGGGCCATTGTGACACTGCAGGCCCCCATGGAACTAAGAACTCATGTAACAGTGAGGGGTCCAATGGAATCAAGGCACAATTCTGTACTTCAGGGCTTCATGAATCCAAGGTACCATTCTGACACTGGGGAGCCAAAAGAGACCATTGTGACACTGAGGGGCCTCATGGAATTCTGGAGACCATTATGACACTCTGAGGCTGTATCGTTTTAAATGGCCTGATTTTTGGTAGCGGGAGAGGCCACAGAGTTGGCTTCTGTGAGAATGTACTGTAAGCTTCCACCGTGTCCAGCAGAGCAAATCTCTGATTGCTCTGAAGATGGACAAGCTGCTGGGCCAGTTAGAGTTGTTGGTAACACCTCAGTGATGACATATTTAAGAAGAAAATCAAAACAGCTCACACACGGTTGTTTCCAGGGGTTGTGAGCCATTGTAAGAGTCTGTCTGAAGTTCCCCTCATTTGCCTCACGATCATCATAAGGACCCCGAGGACCCCACTGCAGTTCTGGCCTGCTCGAGGTGGATGCTTGCCAATCGTCTGCAGGTGCATTCTCCTGTGTCACCACGCCACGGTACACTGGCTTTGAGCAGTGTAATGGTAGTTCTGTACCTGAAGATTACACCTGCTTCACGGTCCCTGCTTCACAACAATAGCCTATGAATTTCCCCACCTATTGGCCGAGGGAACTTTCTGGGGTAACTCTGGTGGTCCTCCACGGAAAATCCTTCATCTGCTTTGCAACCACTGTGACAGACAGAGATCAAAACCCCCTTCCGAGGACTGAGATTGAGACCCCTATATGAAGCCCCTCTCAAGGACTGAGACATGAGACCCTGACAACCCTAATACAGGGGGTGGGGGCTGACTTAACTGATGTGAGATGTTTGTCTGGAGGCGTGATCGTTGGACCAAGAAGACAATGGCTCTTGCTTACTGCTGAGAACATGGACTACCTGTTCCCCCTCGGTGGCTTCAATAGATTTACGTGTTCCCCCCATGATTGAGGACTATAATAAAAACCCCTGAGTTAACCAGAGATTTTGAGAGACTCTCCCTGACGTGACAGGCGGACCCATCGACCGGACCATGAGGACTCCGTCTCCACATTTGGTAGTTATATCCCCCCTTTCCTCTATCTCTTCCTCCATCTCTTTCTCTATCTCTTTCTCTCACTCTTAAACCCTCTATCACATTTGCTATGGTCAATCAATAAAAGGTGCATTTGTTTTAATGTTGAAATCCCCTCTGTGTTGTGTTTTGCACTCTGAGATCAGTAAATAAACCATCACGACCCCCGCTTGTACGAGCGGATCGTGACAGCCATCACTGCCAGAACATCCCGGCATGGCCCGTAGCAATGTGCCACCACAGCCGCTGCCACGTCAGTGCTGCCCACAGCGAGCCTTGCCTGCCTGGCTGCCCCTAGCTAGCCACGCCATGGGCAGAAGGGCAGGGGCAGTGGTGGTGGCTTCTCCAACTCAGTGCCCCACATGAAGAAAGACATTAAATAACATCAGTGCCACAGCAGCTGCATGGCTGGTAGCAGAAACATGATGAGCCATTCCCTAGGGCAGAAATTGGACAAAATCAATGTCTTGGAACTACAAGATGTTGCAAGAATCTTTGAATTAGTGGAACTGGTTGGCAATGGTACCTACACGCAGCAATTATTCTTTTAGCTAGAGAAGAGGAGGAAGTGAAGACATTTAAGAGAAAACAACGTAGCAGCACCAAGGTCAGTGGAAGAGGAAGGGGAGAAGGTGCTCTAAGAGTTGGAGCTGAAATTCCTCTGCAAGCTGTGGTGAGGACCATAGTGAATCAAACTGTGCCCGTGTAATCCTTGAAGTCCATGAAGGATGCAGAGATCCACTCACAGCCCGTGGGAAAAGTGCTCACGCTGGAGTGGGTAGATGCCAGAGGAAGCTGTGATCCAGTGAGAGACCTGAATAGAGAGAGAGGGCCCTCACTCCCAGAGATAGAAAAAGGACCTTTGCTTCCAAACTAGAGCAGCCTATCCTTAAAAGACTGCACCTCCTGGACAAATGCCCAATGCCACAACAGCATTGGGAAGATTGTTTTGCCCGTGGAAGGGACCCATGACATAGCAGAAGAAAAACTCCTCACCCTGGGAAAATAGAAAGATCTTGGGCAATGAACTTACAAAAACCCCCACTCCCTGTCTCCTTTTGCTATCGGTGGGAAAGAGGGAGGGGCTGGGGGGTAAAAAAGATATTTAAAAGGCTTATTTTACTTCTCATTATCCTTTTCTGACTCTGTTACTAATACATTTACTTTATACCTTTAAATTTGAACCTCTTTTTTCCTTTAGAGTGTTTTTCTCCCAGTCCTCATCTCAACTCATGAGTTCAAACCATGACAGATGCCGTGTGAATCAAGGGGCTCTGCAGAGCCTTGTGGAACCAAGGAGCAGCTGTGACACTGCAGGGCCTCATGGAAGCAGTGAGACCATTCTGACACTGTGAGTCCCCATGGAACCAAAGGGTCATTGTGACACCACAGGGCCCCAGAGAACCAAGGCAACCACCGTGCACTGCCAGGTCTCATGGAAACAAGGGGCCACTGTGACACCAAGGGTCCCCATGGAAGCAAGGGGCCAGTGTGACACAGCCAGGCCTTGTGGAACCAAGGGGCCATTGTGATCCTGGGGAGCCCAATAGAACCAAGAGACCATTGTGACACTGCAGGAACTTACAGAATCATGGAGACCATTGTGACACTCTAAAACCTTGTGGAATCAAGGGGCCATTGAGTTATTTTGCAGCATCACGGAAACAAGCAAACCTTGTTGACACCGCACAGTCTCATGGAACCAAGGGGTAATTGTGACGCTGCAGGGACCCAAGGATCCAAGGGAACATGCAACAGGTCTGGCTGGCTTGGCCTCTTGGGGATTGCCTGACTGGTCCAGCTGACCTTGGCATGTTGAGGGTCACTTCTCATCTGGCCCTGAAACCCTGGAGTTGTGTGCTTTCCTTCCTGTGCAAAAGAACTGTCCTTCTCCTGCAGGGGGCCATGGCCAAAATTGGGATTCTGTCTCTATATTTTAATATATCCGAGGATTGTTCCCAGGTGAAACCTGCCAGGACAGACAGCTCTGGAACCTGCCAGGACAGACAGCTCTGGATGGTCTTGGCCTCTTGGGGGCCACCTCTCACCTGCCTTCAAAACACTGGGGGACCATGGTTTTCTTGCCATGGAGAAAAACATCTTTCAAATCCAGGTGACCATGACATAAATTGGGACTCTGCCTCTAAAATTCCACATATCAAAGGATAGCTTCCAGAAAAAAAGCTGCCAGGAATATCTATGTTCCCCTGGCTTCTTGAGAGCCAGCTCTCATCTGCCTTTGAAACATAGGGCTCCTTCCTATGGAAAAGAACTGTCTGGTCCAGACACCCATGGACAAAACTGGGATTTGGCCTCCAAAATTCCGTCTATCCAAGGATTGCTACCAGAAAAAATCAGCCAGGAAAAAAAGGTCTAGCTGTCTTGGCCTCTTTGAGGCCGCCTCTAATCAGTCTTTGAAACACTGAGGCTCGGCCCTTTTCTTCCTGTGGAGAATTGTCATTCTGGTACAGGCACTCATGGCGGAAGTGGAAATCAAACTCCCAAACTCCCCATATATCCAAGGGTTGCTCTCAGAAAAAAAGCTGCAAGGTCAAATGGTCTGGATTGCCTTGGCCTCTGGTGAGTGCCTCTCATCTGCCTTCAAACACGGAGGTTCTGTGGCTTCCTTCCTATGGAAAAGAACTGTCCCTCTTGTCCAGGCGCTCTTGGCCTCAAGCCCTTGACCAGTGTGTAGGGACAAAGGAGCTCAGTGGAGTGGAGACTGAGGATAGCAGAGGAGAGCCCTGGGAGTGCTTGAAGGGTGATTTCAGAGACAGTGGATCCTTTTGACATGGCAGAAAACAGCTAGAAAAAGAAAAAAATATTGCAAAGGGCAGTTGGGGAGGTCCAGACTGGACACCAGGAGAAAGGAATTTCCCTCCCAGGGCAGGGCTGTGGTGCAACACATCCCCCAGAAGGAGTCTGGAGCAGCCCAAGGCTCTGTGTGCCCAGGCAGAGGCAGGCAGGATGCAGAGCTGTCAGCAAAGGAAGGGGCCAGCGAGGTGGAGCAGCCGGGGGATGATGACAGCCTGCAGGGACAGAAGCACAGGGCATGGACACCGTAGGACAGCCTGGGCTGGAGAGGGCACAGGGATGTGCAGCAGCTGAAAGGCCCTGACAGAGCCAACTCCTGCAGCACTTTGGCCATGGCTGCTGTTACTGGCACTGAAACCAGGAGGGGACAAGGTACCCTTGCAGCCCTGGGGCCTCATTGCCTCCTAGTCCCTGCTCAGCAGCCTGGCAGGGGCTGCCCCATGGTGCTGCCCTCGGCATTGCTCATCCCCACATCCCAGTACCCCGGGAAGAGCCTTGAGCAAGGAGGGAGGGACAGGATTTGCCTTGCCAGGGGCTGGGGCTCAGGCCTTGGCCCTTTGCACTCATGAAACTCATCCAGATTTTCTTAGCACCAAAAGACACCTTTTCCTTGTTTGTCCTCACCAGTCCACAGTGCTTGCAGTGTTCTGCTTAATTAGAACCTGGGGACACTTTCCTGTGAGTTGTGTCCCTTAGTGGGAACCATTAAAACTTTAAGAAATTTTGGACTTTGAATCTGACTTTGAGTTCTTGAGAAGTTTTTTTGAGCACAGTCTGAGGGACTGAGTCTGATGTAAACAGCACCAAAGCCCCGAGAGGGTCATTAAAGTCCTTGTGCTGTGTCTGTGCTGCTGAGCTGGGCTGGGCTCCTGGCACAGAGGAAGCTCCTGGTAACAAAGAGGATCTTAAAAGCACATTTCTCTTAATGAGCACCTCTTCTCCCAGCCCAGCAGGGCTGGGGAACTGCCTGCAGCCACCCTGGGCACAGCACACGGGCACAGAGAGCTTCAATCACTCTGGGCTGCGAAGGAGCTGAGAAGTGACTGCGGGAGAATCACTCCCAGCCCTTGACACAGGAACCTCTGGCTGCAGGACAAGGCAGCTGCAGCTCCTGCAGGGATCTCCTAAAGCTGGAACATCCCAATGCCTACAGACTCTGTGAGTACATTCTCTGATTATCTCTGGTGGAGAGCAGCCAGGGGTGCCCAGGGCTGTCCTGCAGAGCAGGGTCCTGCAGCCCAGGGTGCTGTGCTGGGGCAGGGACTCTGCTGCCTGCCAGGGACAGCTCTCAGCCGGCCTGGGGAGCTGCTCCCAGCACTGGGGGACAAGATCTGGGTGGAAGGAGACAGCTGGTAAGGTGTGGAAGTGTTCTCCTTGTGTGGTGAGGATGCTGCACTGTTCAGAGCTGCTCCCAGCATGACATTTAACTCCTGAACATTTCCAAGTAGATTATACAGGGAGCAGAGCAAGGTATGGGCTGCATAAAAGAGAAAGTCCTGCTTTATTAATCTATTGTTCTATGTTGCCAGGATGGGAAATTGCACATAGATATTCATCTCTCAGTTCAGGCTGAGAAAAATAAAACAATTTTCTCTCAGATCTTCATAAACCAGGCAGTGACAGAAATCAGCAGAGGGTCCCTTGCAGGCAGGACCAGTGTCACTTTTCCAGCCTCCTCAGGATTGCTCGGACGTTGCCATCAGAGCCTGCAGAGCCAGAGCTGCCCCTGGGCAGTGCCTGAGCTGGGAGGGCTCCGCAGGGCAGATCTGAGCCCCCAGGGCTGGGCTGGGCTGGGCTGGGCTCTGGCAGCACTGGCAGGGCCCAGCGCTGGGCACAGGGAAGCAGCTGCAGGCAGGGACATCTCCAGGCAGCAGAGCCCTGGGCAGGCAGTGGGGGAAAGTGCCACCAAGCTGTGCTGGGATATTGAAAGTCCTTTCCAAACTGAACCATTTCATGATTCCTTTTTATAGAGATCTCCATGCCCAGCAGGAGCAAATGTCCAATAGCAGCTCCATCAGCCACTTCCTCCTGCTGGCACTGGCAGACACGCGGCAGCTGCAGCTCCTGCACTTTTGCCTCTTCCTGGGCATCTCCCTGGCTGCCCTACTGGGCAACGGCCTCATCATCAGCGCTGTAGCCTGCGGCCACCACCTGCACACGCCCATGTTCTTCTTCCTGCTCAACCTGGCCCTCACCGACCTGGGCTCCATCTGCACCACTGTCCCCAAAGCCATGCACAATTCCCTCTGGGACACCAGGACCATCTCCTACTCAGCATGTGTTGCACAGGTCTTTTTCTTTATGTTCTTCATTTCAGCAGAATTTTCCCTCCTGACCATCATGTGCTACGACCGCTACGTGTCCATCTGCAAACCCCTGCACTACGGGACCCTCCTGGGCAGCAGAGCTTGTGCCCACATGGCAGCAGCTGCCTGGGCCAGTGCCTTTCTCTATTCACTGCTGCACACGGCCAATACATTTTCCCTGCCCCTGTGCCATGGCAATGCCCTGGGCCAGTTCTTCTGTGAAATCCCACACATCCTCAAGCTTTCCTGCTGACATTCAAACATCAGGGAACTGGGACTACTTGCAATTAGTGCCTGTTTAGGACTTGGCTGTTTTGTGTTCATTGTTTTCTCCTATGTGCAGATCTTGAGGGTTGTGCTGAGGATCCCCTCTGAGCAGGGGCAGCACAAAGCCTTTTCCACCTGCCTCCCTCACCTGGCTGTGGTCTCTCTGTTCATCAGCACTGGTGCATTTGCCTACCTGAAGCCGCGCTCCATCTCCTCCCCATCCCTGGATCTGGCCCTGTCAGTTCTGTACTCGGTGGTGCCTCCAGCCCTGAACCACCTCATCTATAGCCTGAGGAACCAGGAGCTCAAGGCTGCAGTGTGGAGACTGATGACTGGATGGCTTCAGAAACATTAAACTGCTGGCCAATTTCTGAAAAACTCTTGTAATAACATTATTTTTGATATTTATTGTTGGTTTATTTTGGAGGTTATTTTTTCTCTGTTTTACTTTTTTAATCTTGTCCACAAAAAAATGTCATTGTGCCATTTCTCTCCACCTTCCCTGTGGCCACAGACTGTGTCAACAAGGGGCTGAACTCTACGAGGCCATAAAGGAACTAAAATATTTTCTAACCAAGTTTTCTGCAGAGATCCCCCTTTTGTTCCCTTCTCTGCAGCTGCAGCAGCAATGTCTGTGTGCAGAGCTGGGGCAGATCAGTGCTGGCACAGCAGCTGTCTCCAGGAGCAGCAGCACTTGGTGTTGCCAGTGCTGCTCTCGTGGCCCTGCCCCGCTGCCCTCCTGGCCCTGGTGTTGCTGTAGGGCCTGAGTGCTCTCGGGGCCGGGCACAGTGCTGGGGGTGGCAGTGCCGGGGCTGCAGCAGGGACAGGCCATGGGCACTGCTGGGGCAGCGCTGACGCCTCAGGGCAGGGCCCTGGGGGTTCCAGGCTCCTTGCCCGGGCTCTCTCCAGAACACGCCCAGGCCAAGGCTCAGCAGAGAAAAGCCCCGTGAGCAGCACCAGGGTGGCCGTGGGCAGGCTGGGGGCAAACAGCATGGCTGGAATTCTGCAAGGTGCCTGGGGGAGACGAGAAGGAGCAGCAGAGCAGGGGCTGATCCATCGCCACTGTGCTGGACACCCCAGGGCAGCATCCCAGAGTGTCCTCACGCTCCTGCCAACAACATCCCCCCTCTGCAGCCCTGGCCTCTCCCCCAGCTCACACAGGTGCCGCATCCTTGCAGGTACAGACACAGCAGCACTGGCTCAGGAGCCCCTGTTTGCGCTTCCCAGAACAGGCATGAGCAGCCCCATGGTGTTGGTGTGGGGAGATGAGTGAACCTGAGTGAGCACAAATACCATCAGCCCATGGAGCCGGGAAGGGCTGGGGGACAGCAGGGAAACCACTCAGGTTTGTGGTGGCCTCTGAAGTCAGGCAGAAAGTTTGTTCCCATGAGCTGTGAGTTTCCTGTGCCACTGCAGATGTTGTTGCTCAGAGCCTGGGCTGCCTGGCAGCCACTCCCAAACTGCCCTGAGCATTTCCTTTGCTTCACCTTGGCTTTCTTTACCCTTCCTGGTACAAATTTCTTCCTATTGCCCACTCTTCTTCCGTCCCCTGCAAACAGCCCACCTCTGGTTGCTCTTTCCTCTTTGGCCCCATTACCCAATTCATTTCCTGAGCTGGCACCATGGGAATGTCCCTTGGGGAGCAGGATCATCCTCCAAGTGCTTCAGGAATTTTTTGCAGGCTCCTGCAGTGTCTCGTGCTGATCCCTTGCCAGAGGCACCACAGGCCAGGGGGGCACATCTGGGCTGCTGTGTCTGGCTCTGAAGCTCCCTGTTCTGGGCAAGGAGGAGGAGCTGCAGAGGCTCTGCAGGACTGACAGGATGGGCTTTGGGGCTGTGAGGAGAAGCTGAGGCACCAGGGCTGCTGGACCTCCTGAAGAGGAGGCCCAGGGCTCATCCTGCAACGGCTGCAGGGATGGTTTCAGAGAATCACAGAATCAGCAAGGTTGGAGAACACCTTGGACATCATCAAGTTTAGCCTTTGCCCTGACACTGCGTGTGTCCCTTGAGCCTCCTCTTCTCCAGGATAAACAACCCGAGCTCCCTCAGCTGCTCCTCACAGGACTTGTGTTCCAGACCCCTCACCAGTTGTTCTTCTCTGGACACACTCCAGCCCCTCCATGTCCTTCCTAAACTGAGGGGCCCAGAACTGGACACAGCACTCCAGGTGCTGCCCAGACAGTGCAGAGGGAAGAATCACTGACCTGGCCCTGGTGACCACACCACTCCCAATCCAGGCCAGGAGCCATTGGCCTTCTTGGCCATGTGGGCACACTGCTGGCTCGTGTCCAGCCTGCTGTCCATCTGTCCCCCCAGGTCCTTTTCCGCCTGGATGCTGTCCAGCCACTCTGTCCCCAGCCTGTTGGGTGTTTATCCTGGAGAAAAGGAGTCTCAAAGTAGACAAGGCAATGTCAGGGCACAGTTTGGACTTGATGATGTCTAAGGTCCTTTCCAATCTTGCTCATTCTGTGATTCTCTGAAACCATCCTTGCAGCAGTTGCAGGATGAGCCCTGGGCTTCCTTTCCAGAAGCTCCAGCATTCCAGGTCCCTCAGCTTCTCCTCACAGCCCCAAAGCCCATCCTGTCAGTCCTGCAGAGCCTCTCCAATGCAGGGGAAACACTGGGCAACTGAATAACAGAATCAATATGATTTTAGCAGAAGCCGTTTATTTTTCACATTAAACTCCAGTTATAGATTCTAGCACTACTGTCCACACGTACAGGTTCCTCTCAATTGGCTAAGCCACTTGTTCACAAGGCAGGCACACATCCTTCAGGACTCCTCATTGGTCAAGTGTTCAAGTGTCCATCATCATGTTGTGTGTCCTCTAAGTTTTGCGTTGTTTGTAAACAGTTTCTCAGGTCTTGGTTCTTATTTGTAGTCCTGTTGTTATCTCAGTAGCCTTGTGGAAATCCTGAGGTCGCCTGGGCAAGGAGCCTCAAGCCCTGTCTTGCAATACAAGATGTAACCAAAAAAATGTATTCTATTACCATCTGTGAACACCAGCTGGGGCAGGTTGGTTTTCTCTTCCATGACCCATTCCTCACATCTCTGAGGGGGATCTTCTCTTAATGGGCCAGCTGTTAAAACCAAGTGGGGCAGTGTTCTTGATCTCTTCCATGACCCATCCTCCCTCCAGGGAGATCTCTTCTGTTAATGGGCCATTGCCACTTTGGGAAGGGCTCGGGTGACCCAGGTTCCTGTGACCCATGCTGAGAAGTCATCTGTCCCTTTCTCTGCCCCTGGAAATGATGTGAGGTGGGACTGAAGAACATGAAGGTCTGGCCATGGTGCCATCATTGTATTTGAGCCCATCTCAGGTCATTTCTGGATGAGCTCTGCCCCAGCGCACAGAGTGTGACCTCAGCCCTGACTCTGTCACAGTCCCTGTGCCTGAGCCCTGCAAAGCCTAAAGGTCACTGTCATGGGTTCGCACAATTTGGTTTTTAGTTATGGAGGAATGTGAAGTGTTACCCTGTCAGGACCCTAGAAATAGTTTTAGAAAGGACAAGGACCTATCAGAAGCCGGTTTGAGATATTGGCATCTGCTTTGGCCACTGAGAATATTGAATGTGACTTTGGGCAGTACCCGTATAAATCCTGGGTTTGGTGAGGTCAGGCCCTTTTCCTCCTGGTCAGTTGAACAGGTAACATCCAGTGGGTCCTACTGCTCCCCACACCCCACCTCCCCCTTCAGGGGGAAGCTCGCCCGAGGCCAAGCCAGACTCCATCGGCTCCCCGGGGGGAGGAGAGGTTGCAGCTTAACATCAACCACTTTGAAAAAACCACCCTGGAGACCCCAGAACAGGGAGGGATCTCCCCTGATAACAACTATGGGCCCGGTTTGGCCGAGGCTGCCCCGATTGTCACCGAGGGGTGGGCAGAGCTCTCCTCCTGCTCCCTTCCTCCGGTGTAATCCAGACGGAGAAGAAAGAGTGGAGGGAGGAAACCAGGCTGATATGAAATGGAGAGACTGCTGCCTGGAGCAGAAATCACATGGCCACTGCAGGCCTGGTCAGAGTTAACCCTTTCCTGGCAACATGGAGCTGCCAAGGCCTGACCCTTCCCTGAGAGAGAAAAGAAAGAGACAGAGTGGACGTAGGAAAGATGCCGCATGAAGTCAGTGGAGCAGGAGTGTGTCTTGGTTTGGGGCAAATTCGGGAGAAAACCCCGTATAGGTTCCCTCTAGGGAAGCAAACCCAGGTGGCCCCTCCCTCCAACCGGTCCGGTAAAAAAAAAAAAAAAAAAAACAACTCTTTGGAGAAAAGTGGAAAAAACTATTTTACTAAACAAATGTGCATACAAGTATAAAGAATGAATAATATGAAATAATAAAACCTCTCTTTCTGAAGTGAGATGGCAAATTGAGAAAGTCCTTGCCGTGGGTGTAGCTTGGCTCTCTCTCTCTCAGTCTCTCCTCAGTCCCAGTCCCTCCGGCGCTGCTGGAAAATGCCGAGGTCCACGCCCCTGTGGGCCGCAGGTGCAGCCCCCAGTGCTCCCCTGGGTTTTTAGTCTAGAGCAGGTTTAAACAGTTCTAAGAAAAAGGGAAAAAAAAACAGTCCAGGGAACTTCTCTGTCCTAGCTAGCTGAAACTAACTAAAAGCAAAAGAAATCTCTGTCCTGCAGTCTCTCTAAGCCTCTGCCGAACACCCCGTCCGGCGAAGAATGTGGAGGAGTCAGGCAGTTTTCTCAAAACAAACTCCGCGCTTTTCCTTGCTCTTAGAACCAGTCTTAAAGGCACAGGACTCAATATACAGCACAAACAGAACAGACGATTGGGGATACAAGCATCATAAAGTTACCCTAGGACATTCTACCCCTTATCCCCATATCGTCAATTTACTAAAACTAATATATACTCTAGGTCTACACACACATATACATTTATATAAAAACAATATGCAATATACAGTTACATACAGTGGCAGTACTATTTAGCACACAACGATAATCACACACGGTTCTCACCTAACAATTAAATCTCCCTGGGGTACACATCCTGTGGTTCCATCTTTCTGCATTACTTACCATGTGCAGCCTGGTCCTTGAGCAAAGACAATCCCACGGATGGGATCTTTTGTACTTGAAGCCGAATTGATCTAAACTGTCTTTTTTAACAAACCTCTTACATGTACTACTGGGACTTTTTTTTCATCTACTGTATGTAGGGGCTCAGATTGGGCACGGCCTGCTCTGTTGGTGGAACCTCGGGTGTTAACTAACCAGGTGGCCTTTGCTAGATGCTGCTCCCAATTTTTGAATGATCCCCCACCCAGTGCTTTCAGGGTGGTTTTTAGCAGTCCATTGTATCTTTCTACTTTCCCTGAAGCTCGTGCATGATAGGGGATATGGTACACCCACTCAATGCCATGTTCCCTAGCCCAGTTGTTGATGAGGCTGTTCTTGAAATGAGTTCCATTGTCTGACTCAATCCTCTCAGGGGTATCATGCCTCCAAAGAACTTGTTTTTCAAGGCTTAGAATGGTGTTACGGGCAGTAGCGTGGGGCACAGGGTAGGTCTCTAGCCATCCAGTGGTGGCCTCTACCATTGTGAGCACATAGCGCTTGCCTTGGCGGGTTTGGGGAAGGGTGATGTAGTTAATCTGCCAGGCTTCCCCATACTTATACTTGGACCATCGCCCGCCATACCACAGCGGCTTCACCCGCTTGGCCTGCTTGATGGCAGCACACGTCTCACAATCATGGATAACCTGAGAAATACTGTCCATGGTTAGATCCACCCCTCGGTCTCGTGCCCACTTATAGGTGGCATCTCTACCCTGATGGCCTGAGACATCATGGGCCCATCGAGCTAGGAACAATTCTCCCTTGTGTTGCCAATCTAAGTCTATCTTTGACACCTCTATCTTTGCAGCCTGATCTACCTACTCGTTGTTTCGGTGCTCCTCATTAGCCCGACTCTTGGGGACATGGGCATCTACATGATGGACTTTGACAGGTAGCTTCTCTACCCGAGTGGCAATGTCCTTCCACTCATCTGCAGCCCAGATAGGTTTTCCCCTACGCTGCCAGTTGGCCTTTTTCCACTTCTCCAGCCATCTCCACAGAGCATTGGCTACCATCCACGAATCAGTGTAGAGGTAGAGCTTTGGCCAGTTCTCTCTTTCAGCAATGTCCAGGGCCAGTTGAACAGCTTTGAGTTCAGCAAGTTGGCTTGACCCACCTTCTCCTTCAGTGGGTTGGGCAACCTGTCATGTGGGGCTCCATACAGCTGCTTTCCACTTTTGTTTCATCCCAACGATGCGGCAGGAACCATCAGTGAAAAGAGCATAGCATGTTTCTTCTGCTGGCAGTTGGTTGTATGGTGGAGCTTCTTCAGCACGTGTCACTTGTTCCTGCTCCTCTTTATCTGTGAGACTAAAGTTTTCACCTTCTGGCTAGTTTGTAATTATTTCCAAAATCCCAGGGCGATTTGGGTTTCCAATGCGGGCGCGCTGAGTGATGAGGGCAATCCATTTGCTCCATGTGGTATCAGTGGCATGGTGGGTAGAGGGAACTTCTGCTTTGAACATCCATCCCAACACTGGTAGTCGAGGTGCCAGCAGGAGCTGTGTTTCGGTGCCTACTACTTCTGAGGCGGCTTGAACTCCTTCATAGGCGGCCAAGATTTCCTTCTCTGTTGGAGTGTAGTTGGCTTCGGACCCTCTGTAGCTTCGACTCCAGAATCCCAGTGGTCGGCCCCGAGTCTCCCCAGGCACCTTTTGCCAAAGGCTCCAGGACAGACCATGGCTTCCGGCTGCGGAGTAGAGCATGTTCTTCACATCTGGTCCCATCCTGACTGGGCCAAGGGCCACTGCATGAGCGATCTCCTGCTTGATCTGGGCAAAGGCTTGTTGCTGTTCAGGGCCCCAGTGGACATTGTTCTTCTTGCGGGTGACCAGGTAGAGAGGGCTCACAATCTGGCTGTACTCAGGAATGTGCATCCTCCAGAAACCTATGGCGCCTAGGAAAGCTTGTGTTTCTTTTTTGTTGGTTGGTGGACACATTGCTGTAATCTTGTTGATGACTTCAGTGGGAATCTGACGCCTTCCATCGTGCCACTTTACTCCCAGGAACTGGATCTCATGAGCTGGTCCCTTAACTTTACTCTTCTTGATAGCGAAACCGGCCTCCAGGAGGATCTGGATGATCTTCTCTCCTTTCTCAAACACTTCTGCTGCTGTGTTTCCCCACACAATGATGTCATCAATGTACTGTAGATGTTCCGGAGCCTCAGCCTTTTCCAGTGCAGCCTGGATCAGTCCATGGCAGATGGTGGGGCTGTGCTTCCACCCCTGGGGCAGTCGGTTGCAGGTGTACTGCATGCCCCTCCAGGTGAAAGCAAACTGAGGCCTGCATTCTGCAGCCAGAGGAATGGAGAAAAATGCATTAGCAATGTCAATTGTGGCGTACCATTTCGCTGCCTTGAACTCCAGCTCGTACTGGAGTTCCAGCATGTCCGGCACAGCAGCGCTCAATGGTGGAGTCACTTCGTTCAAGGCACGGTAGTCCACAGTCAATCTCCATTCTCCGTCAGACTTGCGCACAGGCCAGATGGGGCTGTTGAAGGGTGAATGGGTTCTGCTGACTACCCCTTGGCTCTCCAGCTCACGGATTATCTTGTGGATGGGGATCACAGCATCTCGAGTTGTTTTGTACTGTCGGTGATGCACTATTGAAGTGGCAATTGGCACTTGTTGCTCTTCCACCTTCAGAAGACCTACCGCAGATGGGTTCTCTGATAGTCCAGGCAAGGTATTCAACTACTTAACACCCCCTGTCTCTACAGCTGTTATCCCGAATGCCCACCTAAATCCCTTTGGGTCTTTGAAATACCCATTTTGGAGGAAGTCTATGCCCAAAATACATGGAGCTTCTGGGCCAGTCACAATAGGGTGTCTCTTCCACTCATTTCCAGTCAGGCTCACATCAGCCACCACCAAAGTAAAATCCTGTGAACCTCCTGTCACCCCAGCAATGGAAACAGATTCTTCCCCTACATGTCTTGATGGCATTAATGTGCACTGTGCTCCAGTGTCAACTAAGGCTTCATATTTTTGTGGTTCTGATGTGCCAGGCCAACAAATCCACACAGTCCAAAAAACACGGTTTTCCCTAGCCTCTACCTGGCTAGAGGCAGGGCCCCTCTAAGCCTGATTATCCTTTTTTCCCTGGGTAACTGGAGCTGCTTCCTTCTTGCTGGAACTTCCTCTCACAGTCTTGCCATCCAACAATTCATGCAGCTGTTGTGTCATAGCATCAGTAGATTCTCCATCCCATCTTTTCATGTTTTCTCCACAATCACGCAGGATGGACCACAGCTTAGCCCGTGGGATGCCTTTTCCCTCTCTATCTGGGGAACGTTTGCGTGTGGTGCCAGAGCCTCTAACCTGTACTGCAGAGATCTGGAGAATGTTCTCTTTGAGTTCTTTGAGATTCTCCTCCACTTTGTCTGCTAATCCCTGCATCCGTGTTTCCAGAGCTGCAATTCTTGCATGTGTTGGACCATGCACGGCATCTGCATATGTTCGGAGCTTCTTCGCCATATCAAGCACGGTCTCCTCTGTCTCATCCCGCTTCATTATTGCTAAAGCAGAGGAGTATTCTTGCGGCCCAAGTCGTACAAGTTTTCGCCACATCACAGGTGTACATGGTACTAAGTCGGGGTTCCTAGTGTTTATGTCATCTGAGAAGACAATCTCTGCTACTGCCATTTCCCTCAAGCACTGGATCCCTTGTTCAATGGTTTTCCACTGGGTTTGCTGCATATAGAGATTGTCGGCACACAGATCTCTTTGTGCCACACTTCCCAGGACCCGTTCCAAGAGACTGCAAGGACTAGTCTCCCTCATAATTTCTTGGTCAATAACTGGATCATGTGATAGGGATCCCAGATGTCTTGCTTCAGTGCCATCCAGCATTTTAGCCTCACCTGCAGCATCCCAAAGACGGACTAACCAACTAATTATAGATTCATCAGATCGTCGAGTATAATCCTTTCTTAGGCCACAAAGGTCCTTCAGGGAAAAGGACTCAATAGTATCTCCTGCTCTTGCAGCAGTTGGTCGGGCTCCTGATCTTGTAGCAGTTGGTTGGGCTCCTGATGTTGTAGCAGCTGGTTGGGCTTCTGATCGTGTGCTAGTTTGATGGACTCCCAATCTTGTGCCAGTTGTTTGGGCTTCCGATTTTGTATCAGTTGGTTCAGCTTCTGATTGTGTATCATCAGTTGCTTCACCTTCTGATTGTGTGTCAGGTGGTTTGACTCCTGACTGGGTGTCAGGAGGCATTGAGGATCCTTCACCTGAATCATCGTCTACTGGTCGATCGGTTTTGTCCGTGTGCTTCTTTCCCTTCTTTACTGCAGCAACTGCCGGTGTCTTAGCCTCACTGTCTGGTTTAGCTGCAGCCTGAATAGCTGTGGGATTGGCTGCAGCCTGAGTGACTGATTTATCTCCCTGCTCCCTTGCCTCTATCTGCTGCCCTACAGTGTTTAGCAGTGTCTGACTAATTCTAGAAAAGCTATAAATTATATATAGGAAAGTCACTAGGTGAAATACCAGGGAGGTGGGTTCTTTAACATTCAGGAGACCCTGAACCTTCTCCAAAACTGATGAAACTGACTCAAAAGAGAAGAAGGAAAGAAGAGGCTGAAGAGCCTCATTCCCTACTTCTCCTCTAACAAACTGGGTGCAGTTGTTGATGAATCCCCAAAACATGTTGCTGGAACTAGGATGCAGGGTAGGACGAGAAAACCATAAACTGAATATACCCAGAACAAACTCTAGTACCTTTATAAGCTTCTTGTAAATCATAATCACCAAATCCAGCAAAATAACTATTCTAATTTGTGCATCCCTAGTGTAAAAGATGTATGTTAGGGACAATATTGGAGCTATTTCTGGGTAAGAGAACAAACCTAGGGACCAGAAAGGTATTAAGATCTCAAAAAAGCCTAGGGAACAGAAATGCAGAAAAGACTCCATTCTAAGAGACATTAGGAATTCAAGAAGCAACATGGCCACTGTTTAATCCCCACCCAAGGGACAAACAAACAAACAAACAAACAAAAAAAAACCCAGTTAATAATAATCAATACAAGTTTTTTTCCACTCTCTCGGGCCCCGCAGTGGGCGCCAATGAGAAATATGTCCTGGTTTGGGGCAAATTTGGGAGAAAACCCCTGTATAGGATCCCTCCAAGGAAGCAAACCCAGGTGGACCCTCCCTCCAACTGGTCCGGTAAAAAAAAAAACAAACTCTTTGGAGAAAAGTGGAAAAAACTATTTTACTAAACAAATGTGCATACAAGTATAAAGAATGAATAATATGAAACAATAAAACCTCTCCTTCTGAAGTGAGATGGCAAATTGAGAAAGTCCTTGCCGTGGGTGTAGCTCGGTTCTCTCTCTCAGTCTCTCTTCAGTCCCAGTCCCTCCGGCGCTGCTGGAAAATGCCGAGGTCCAGGCCCCGGTGGGCTGCAGGTGCAGCCCCCAGTGCTCCCCTGGGTTTTCAGTCCAGAGTAGGTTTAAACAGTTCCAAGAAAAAAGGAAAAAAAACCAGTCCAGGGAACTTCTCTGTCTTAGCTAGCTGAAACTAACTAAAAGCAAAAGAAATCTCTGTCCTGCAGTCTCCAAGCCTCCGCTGAACACCCTGTCCGCCGAAGAATGTGGAGGAGTCAGGCAGTTTTCTCAAAACAAACTCCGTGCTTCTCCTTGCTCTTAGAACCAGTCTTAAAGGCACAGGACTCAATATACAGCACAAACGGAACAGTCGATTGGCGATACAAACATCATAAAGTTACTCTAGGACAGGCCCAGAACTGGGCACAGCACTTGAGGTGCTGCCCAACCAGTGCCGAGCACAGGGGAAGAATCACTGCCCTGCTCATGATGTCCACACCATTCATTATCTAGTCCAGGTGTCATTGGCTGTCTTGGCCACCTGGGCACACTGCTGGCTCATGTCCAGCCTGCTGTCCATCTGTCCCCGCAGGTCCCTTTCTGCCTGGATGCTGTCCAGCCACTCTGTCCCCAACCTGTCGGTTGTTTATCCTGGAGAAAAGGAGTCTCAAAGGAGACAAGGCAGTGTCAGGGCACAGTTTGGACTTAACGATGTCCAAGGTCTTCTCCAACCTGGCTGATTCTGTGATTCTCTGAAACCATCCTTGCAGCAGTTGTGGGATGAGCCCTGGGCCTCCTCTTCAGAAGGTCCAGCAGCCCAGGTCCCTCAGCTTCTCCTCACAGCCCCAAAGCCCATCCTGTCAGTCGCGCAGAGCCTCTCCAGTACAGGGGAAACACTGGGCAACTGAATAGCAGAATCAATATGTTTTTAGTAGAAGCCATTTATTTAATATTTTATATATATATATATAAATATAAAATCATATATTTAATATATTTTATTTATGTTAAACTCCTATTATTGATTCTAGCACTACTGTCCACAAGTACAGGTGTCTCTCCACAAGGCAGGCACACATCCTTCAGGACTCCTCATTGTTCAAGCGTCCATCATCATGTTGTGTGTCCTCTAAGTTTTGTGTTGTTTGTAAACAGTTTCTCAGGCTCTTGGTTCTTATTTGTTGTTCTGTTGTTATCTCAGTAGCCTTGAGGAATTCCTGAGGTCTCCTTGGCAAGGAGCCTCAAGCCCTGTCTTGCAATGCAAGATTAATCTAAAAAAGTGTATTCTATTACCATCTGTGAACACCAGCTGGGGCAGGTTGTTTATCTCTTCCATGACCCATCCCTCGTATCTCTGAGGGGGATCTTCTCTTAATGGGCCAGCTGTTAAAACCAAATGAGGCAGTGTTCTTGATCTCTTCCATGACCCATCCTCCCTCCAGGGAGATATCTTCTGTTAATGGGCCATTGCCACTCTGGGAAGGGCTCTGGTGACCCAGGTTCCTGTGACCCACACTGAGAAGTCATCTGTCCCTTTCTCTTCCCCTGGCAATGATGTGAGGTGGGACTGAAGAACATGAGGGTCTGGCCATGGTCCCATCATTGTACTTGAGCTCATCTCAGGTCATTTCTGGCTGGGCTCTGCCCCAGCCCACAGAGTGTGACCTCAGCCCTGACTCTGTCACAGCTGCTGTGCCTGAGCCCTGCAAAGCCTAAAGGTCACTGTCATGGGTTAGCACAATTTGGTTTTTACTTAGGGAGGAATGTGAAGTGTCACCCTGTCAGGACCCTGGAAATAGTTTTCGAAGGGACAAAGACCTATCAGAAGCCGGTTTGAGATACTGGCATCTACTTTGGCCATTGAGAATGTTGAATGCGACTTTGGACAGTACTCATATGTTATAAATAAATTCTATTCAAATAATCTATGTTTTAGTTACTTAATTGTTAAGTAATTCCATTAAGATTGTTAATGCTAGTTCTGTGTAAAGAATTTGCTTTATTCTTGTTTTAATATTGATTAATCACCTTAGTACTTGTTTGTTAATTAAGAATTCACCTTATTACCTTTATCTCTGCTCACATTCCCCGGATAGTGTCTGAATATGCAAATAAAAAGAACACTGGAATTCTGGGAACAACTCAGGAATGAGCGACTCTAAAAAGCAGAGAACCAAAGTAACATCCAGGACTGAAGTCGCACTTTAGACTCGTGCAAAAGGTACGGGGGTCCGCTGAAGCAGCTTTATTTAGTCGCCGTGCCCTGAGAAAGAGTCCCCCATGGCTGGATGACCCCTGATCAGTGAAGCGAAACGGACTCCCCGGCAAGGGAAAAAGCCCGTGAGGGGGGTCGGGGTCCCCAGCTTTGCTGTGAAGCGAAGCTGTGTGTACCTCCTCCTCTGCGTTGCCAAGAGAGCGAGCAAGCTCTCCTCCAGAGCCAAGCTTGATAATAAAGAAACATACAAAAGAGCAAGTCTCTCTCTCTCTCTTTTTTTTTCCAGAGCAATTTTTGGGGGATTCATCCGGGATCTGGCCATGCCTGAAGAGGTACCGAAGACGGGACGGCCGCTCGCCCTTCGGACCTCCGGGACAGTTGGCCAAGCGGGAGCAGCCTGGGACCGGCAACGAGGTGGAGCGCCGGAGGGTGAGCATTCCGGCGGCGGGCAAAGGAGACGTGCAAGTGGGAGTGTGAGAGAGTCGGGGGCCGGCAGCTCGGACCCCCGGAACTGAGTGTGGACCCCTCAGTACTGTGGTTTCGGACCCCCGTGAGGTGGCCAGCTGGGAAAAGTGTGAAGCGAAAGAAACTAGTGCGTGAGGCGTCTCCTTAGGGGTAGGAAGACCCCCCCCGGGTGTGCAGGGGAAAACAGAGTGTGAGTGGCATGCATTAGGGGCAGGTGCCCCCCCTTAAAGGCTAGAGTAGCCTAGGAGGGGTTAGAATCCCTGGAGGGGCGGGAAAACCGTACCAGGGTTGACGGGGTGTCCCCAGACACTGCGGGTGCCGAGAGCTCATGAGAGTCCCTGCTTCCCAGGACTGAGCCAGATGCACCGGAGAGGGTGTGCTGCCACGGTCTCAGGGAGGAGGCCGTAAACCCATAGCCCGAGGACACCGGGGTGGGGAGTCAGCTTGGAGGCAAGGCGGGCATCCTGCACACACACACTCATCCCTCTTGCCGAGGCTGCTTCACTGGGGAGAAGTAGTCAAGCCAGTCCTGGTGGAAGGCAAAGGGGTCAGGCCCTGCTCGGGTTGATCCTTGGAAACAAGGAAGGGATACCCCCCCAGGTAACCCGTGCGGAGTCTTGACCTCTTACCTCCATTTCAAAAAGTGAAGAGGGGAACGGTAGTAGTGACAGGGCAGTCTAGTCCAGGGTTCAGACTGAAGGTGTCCGGCCCGGCGGGGGCTAAGGCGTGGGAAGGCCCTGAGGCCCGGAAGGGGATGCCAGTACTAGGGACCCTGTTGTGCGCCGCAAAGCGTGTCCAGAGTCTCAGGGGTGAGGCAAGGCACGGGGGTACATAGGAGGTGAGGTCATTAGGACTCACCTCAAAGGGGTCAGAAGAGAGTCTGAGCCCCTGGTGTAAGTAAAGTGTGAGTGTCCAAGGAAGTGAAGAAGGTTGGGGAAAGTGAGTAGACAGAGAGAGAGTTTGTTCCCTAAATGAAAGCAAAGGTGTAGGAGAGAGTAGAAAAGCATAAAGTTTAGAAGTTTTATGTTGAAGTGTTCAAGAATTAAGTCAAGAGATTTGAAGTAGAGTGAGAAAGGCCGAAGAATTTTTTTTTGCTTAAAAACCTGTGTTGCCCGTCAGTAGAGGGCACCTTTGAAATTTTAATTTTCAGTCTAAAGAAAATGGGACAATGTACTAGTAAGAAGAAGAAATCCCAAAAGGAAAATAACAAAGTGAAGAGTATTCCACCTGGTAGTCCCTTAGAACAACTTTTAGCTAAATGGGATTCTTTAGAGGCCACAAAAGGACTAGATCAGGTTAAAATGGTGTTTTATTGCACAGAAGTCTGGCCAAAAATTAAAATTACCAGGAGAGTGGCCATGCTTTGGAACACATGATGAGTGGATGTGCTATCAGTTAAATCAGTACCTAAGAACTCAGGAAGATCCAGACATAAACCAGTTAGCCTATGCTGCTTGTGGGGAAAAGAGAGCCACGAGTAAAGAGAATATAAAAGTCTGCAAATTAAAAGAAAAGTGTGAAAGAAAGGAAGAGAAAGAAGAAAGAAAAGAAACTAATAAAAGATGGGACCCTCTAGACCATTTACCCCCTCCAATTTACCCAGAAGTGCCCCAAGTCCCTCAAAATCCTGTCCCAGTTCCCCTACTAACTTCCCTGAGTCAAACTCAAATTCCTTCAGAACCCTCTCTCCTCTTCACCCAGTGGTTCCATCATCACCCCTCCTTAACACCTCTCTTTCTCAATCCTTAGTACCCTCTCCCCCTACTCTCCCTACAGCCCCCTTTGCCACCTCCTTGCAATACCCTCCTTCCTCAGTCATTAGCCCCAGTTATAACCCCTTCAGTTTCCCAAAACACAACCTCTTCCCTAGTCCCCCTTCCTCCCACAGTACCATCCTCTGCTTCTCCTCCTGCAGATTTTACTACCTCCCCCTCACCTACAGTAATTCCCCTGCCACCCCCTAATTGGGAGTTAACCAAAACCCCTACAGACTCTCATGAGTCATCCCATTCTCCTGGAAATCCCCAGGAATCCCTGACCCAGACATTGTTACTAGTTAATAATGTGAGTGAGGGACCCTATTGTAACACCAGGTCAAAAGCCTTAAAGCCAGAAAGACTTTTTCCCCTCAGGGAAGTGCCTATGGGAGGAGTGATTGGAGGAGCAGGATTTGTAAATGCCCCATTAACAGCCTCTGAGGTGAGAGGATTTAAGAAAGAGCTAGGAAATTTAGTTGAAGATCCCACAGGTATTGCCACACAGGTAGACCAATTCCTTGGACCCAATGTTTATACATGGGGAGAGTTAAATTCTGTATTAAACATCTTGTTCTCCCCTGAGGAAATATGAATGATGAGAACAGCAAGTATCAGAATCTGGGAAAGGGAAAATAGGTTGGGGACACCTGGAGATTACCCAGGGTGAGACCCAAATCGAGAAAAAGGAGATGGAGGAAGAAGTTAAAAATGTAAGTATACAACTTTTAAACTTTTTTAGAAAAAAGAGGTTAAAAGTATCTCAAAGTAAACTACAGTTTGTGGAAACTGAGGTCACTTATTTAGGACACATAATTGGAAAGGTGAGTAAAAGGTTAAGCCCTGCAAGAATTTCAGGAATAGTATCTATATCACCTCCAAAAACTAAGAGAGACATAACAAACCTTCTAGGCCTGTACAGATACTGCAAGAACTGGACAGATAAGTACACTCAAGGGGTCAAATTTCTTTATGATAAATTAATAGACCAGGAACCAATGAATTGGACAGAGAGTGACGAGAAGCAGCTGCAAGATCTAAAAGAGAAATTATCCTCAGCACCAGTTTTAAGCTTACCAGATCTTAAAAAGGAGTTTGATTTGTTTGTAAACACTGAGGAAGGGATAGCATATGGAGTTTTAACCCAAGAATGGGGGGGATACTGAAAACCTGTGGCATTTCTATCAAAACTACTAGATCCAGTTGCCAGGGGATGGCCAGCTTGCCTCCAAGCAGTCGCTGCTGCAGCTATTTTGATAGAAGGGGCTCAAAATTAACATTACAGGGAAAGATAAAGATACATACTCCACATGATTTGAAAACAATCTTAAGCCACAGAGCTCAAAAGTGGCTCACAGATTCTAGAATCCTAAAATATGAAATTCTACTGATAAATACAGATAACCAAGAACTAACATCATCAAAAAGCTTAAATCCAGCCCAATTTCTCTCTGGTGAGCCCACTGAAGAGATAGAACACCATTGCCTAGAACTCATTGATATGCAGACAAAAGTGAGAGAAGATTTAGAAGACACACCCCTTCCATATGGGAGAGTATTGTTCACAGATGGGTCATCCCGAGTGGTGGAAGGGAAAAGAACATCCGGAAACTCTGTGGTTGAGGGAGAGAAAATGGAAGTCTTAGAAAAGGGGAAGTTACCAAGTAATTGGTCAGCGCAGTGCTGTGAAATATATGCACTAAAGAGAGGGCTAGATTTACTTAAAGATGACTGAGGGACCATTTACACAGACTCTAGATATGCATTTGGCATTGTGCACATGTTTGGGAAAATTTGGGAAGGACAGGGATATTTAAATTCAAAAGGGAAAGACTTAATACACACAGAATTAATAAAGTCAGTGTTAAAATCTTTACAAAACCCAGTAGAAATTGCAGTAGTCCACAAAAGGGCACCAAAAGGGAGATATGCCCGAGATAAGGGGAAACAAGTTAAGGAGAGGAAGTCACTAGAAGATATCTAAAAACCATTGGACAAACCCTAGAAAATCTCAGAAAGAAAGGCTATCTTCCTCAAACTTCCCCTTTGGATGCAAATGTGCATAATATCAATCCTGGAGACTGGGTATTGATCAAAATGTGGACTAATATCCCATTGACCCCGAAGTTTAAAGGTCCCTACCAAGTACTGTTAACAACTCACACAGCAGTGCACACTAAAGAGAAAGGATGGACCCACATCACCAGAGTTAAAGGGCCAGTACCCCCTCCTGGAGAGAGCCCAAGTTCAGCACCTTCACCGGATGAAACCGAGTGGACATTAACACCATACCCGAAAGACTTGAAATTAACCTTTAAAAAGAAATAAGAGATAACAGAGACTGTGAAAACCTTTTTCAGTTGCCTCTCCCATAATCAATGGATGCAAAAAAAAGGGTGTGGGGGGGCACAATAAGGGTTAATTTATGTAAACCTAAGTCAGTTTTTGTAAGCAGCAATTTAGAAAAGTTTAAGTAACAGATATATTAGAAAAAAAGTATAAGAGTTTTTTTGTATCAATTTTAAATATTGTTTAAATTTTAAAAGTAAAGATTTAAGTTTAAAGGTTTTTTAATGTTAGTTTTAAAAGATTGTTTAAGTTTTATAAGTAGCAATATAAATAAGTTTAAGTAATAGATATATTTAAATAGGGTTAAGGCTTTTTTGTATTAATTTTAAATATGTTTAAGTTTTATAAATATAAGTTTTATAAGTAACAGTTTGAACAAGTTCAAGTAATAGATAAATTAAAAGAGTATAAGGGTTTTTTTTAGAAAACAAAGGTGAATCTCCTACAGAACATTCTCTAAAGGAAACTAAATTAATAGGGAAGGGAAGTGGAAGCATGTAAGTAGGTTCTTGAGGAGACCTCTCCACTCCAAGAGGCAAGGCCGGGTGGAGCAAGAGATCCAGGAAGGATGGCCCACACCGGACCCTTGGGAGGGATCGTACTGATGATGTTCATAAAGCACACCTGTGAAACAAAAGCCTGTACTAACTGCCACCATCCAGTGTACGATGGAGAGGATCTCAGATCCTTATTCAGGGTCCATACTAACGTGAACCCAAACTGCTTTGACCACTCCCAGTTGAATACTTGCCAAGAGGATGGAAAAGTTTATTGAACCATAAAAAACACAGCTAGTTATGCACAGCGCCTATTTGGGGAATGTCCTATAGGAGATACTTGGTTATGCTTTGAAGCAGATCACAAAGGATTGAGAGATATAATAAAAGAAAAAGTGTTGACAACAAAATTTGAAAAAAGCCTAGACATCCCATCAGGAAAAAACCTGTTCATTGACTTAGTAGAAAGAATCAGTCAGGAATTAAATTTAACCGAGTGCTGGATATGTGGAGGTACACAAATGTCCAAAATATGGCCTTGGGAGGGAATTAGTTTAAGCCCTCTAGAAATTCTAAAATGGAAACAGACTGAACAGAATACACAAAGTCTAAGAACAAGAGGAAGAGAGAAGTGGGATCTCAAATCTAAAATCATTGGGGAAGAATGTATCATGAGGACAGGAACCAGGTATCAAATCCGTGTAGGAAAATTAATGTGTAAGAGGTATATAATAGTGATAAACTCAAGTGCTAAATGGGTTCCCAAAGGGCCTAACAAGTATTGGTCAACTGAGAACACAGAAAAATGTATCTATAATGAGAGGTATGAATTATATGAATGTATTGACAAAGCTATAAATCTTTTTTGGGGAATAAAAGAACTGTCTCGATTTTGGCAACAGCTTTTTGAAACTAGGGAAGATTCCTGGGAAGCTCCAAATCACCTGTTCTGGATCTGTGGGGATACTGCTTATTGTCTGGGGATTGGTCGGGAAGTTGTACAATAGGGATCATAAAGCCAGCTTTCTTCCTATTACCCAAGAAATTAGGAGCACACCTAGGAGTCCCAGTATATGACAATCTGGGAAAAGTCGAACGAAAGAAAAGAGATACTCTAACAATTGGTGGAGACCAAAAATGGAAAGGAAAAATATGGACCCCAGAAGAAATCATTAAAACCTATGGACCAGCTACATGGGCACAGGATGGGTCCTGGGAGTATTGCACTCCAATCTACATGTTAAATAGAATCATCGGGCTCCAGGCTGTCCTAGAAATGTTATCTAACCGAACAGCTCTAGCATTAGACCACATCAGCGACCAACTAACACAAACAAGAGCTGTAATATACCAAATATGTCTTGCTGTATACTACCTCTTAGCAGATGAAGGAAGAATCTGTGGTAAATCTAATTTGTCTGAATGTTGTTTAGAAATTGATGATAAAAGTGCAGTAATTAAAAAGATCTCAAAAGAAATCAGAAAGCTAGCCTATGTGGGAAATCAAGAGTGGACTCCTTTAATGGACACTAGCTGGTGGAATAGTTTTTGGTCATTCAAGGGGGATTGGTGGAAGAAAGCTGGGTTTATGATAATTTGCTCAATCACCGGGTTAATGTTTTTACCTTGTCTAATCCCATATCTAATTCAAACCATTACCTCCACAGTCCAAGCCATTATCCAGATCCCTAAAGCAACCAGTCAAAAACAAACCAAAATGATGGTGATAGAGAGTCAAGAACCTGAACATGAAAATGCCAAAGAAATATATGAAAAGTTCCAAAAATGTAGAAAACTTTATTTTCAAGAAGAAGGGGTAAAAAATTGATGTGAGGTAAAACTCGATCAAAGAAATACAGGGGGGAGTTGTTATAAATAAATTCTATTCTAATGATCTATGTTTTAGTTACTTAATTGTTAAGTAATTCCATTAAGATTGTTAATGCTAGTTCTGTCTAAAGAATTTGCCTTATTCCTGTTTTAATATTGATTAATCACCTTATTTACTTGATTGTTAATTAAGAATTCACCTTATTACCTGTATCTCTGCTCCCATTCGCCGGATAGTGTCTGAATATGCAAATAAAAAAAACACTGGAATTCTGGGAACAACTCAAGAACAAGAGACTCTGAAAAGCAGAGAACCAAAGTAGAATCCGGAACTGAAGTCACACTTTAGACTCGTGCAAAAGGTACAGGGGCCCGCCAAAGCAGCTTTATTTAGTCGCCATGACCTGAGAAGGAGTCCCCCATCGCTGGATGACCCCTGATCAGTGAAGTGAAACGGACTCCCTGGCAAGGGAAAAAAAGCCCGTGAGGAGGGTGGGAGTCCCCAGCTTTGCTGTGAAGTGAAGCTGTGTGTACCTCCCCCTCTGCATTGCCAAGGGAGCGAGCAAGCTCTCCCCCAAGGCCAAGCTTGATAATAAAGAAACATACAAAAGAGCAAGTCTCTGACTCTCTCTCTTTCTTTTTCCAGAACAAAATTATTCCCAGAGGCTTGGCTGTTAAGGTATTCTGAATGTTAATGAGCCCTGGGACACTGAACAGCTGAAGGCTGAAGAAGCCTCTGGAGAAGTCAAATCCAGCAGCAGCCTCCAAGTCTCTGAGGATGTCAGCAGCCCCCACTGAGGCCATCCCTGCCAATAGAGCATGGGGAGAATGGGCAGACAAGGGGAGCATCCCTGGGGCTGGGCAAGCAGAACTCAGAGGCACCAGCAGGTGCAGGTGGGAAATGGAGTGTGCAATGTGGCTGTGAAAGCCCTGCCTGGGCTGTGCCGAGCAGGACACACAAACCCTGACCCTCATACCCCAAACAATTCTCTCACTTAGACATTAAAAAGGAATTACAATTGTTTGAGCACTCTGAGTTGATGGACTGGAGAGATAGCAACAAGAGATTTTGAGGAGCTCAAAACAACAAAACAGACTTTACTGGCAACTTTAGAAAATCAGATAAACTTTGGCAAAAGGTTTCATATAACATTCAAGTCAACAAAAAACACTTCTCAAAGCATTTACTTGACCTATTCGACTTCACAAACTGTAAGCCTCTTCAATTTTAAGTTAAACAGAATTTCTAAGAAGAGGGAATAATAATAAGACACAGAAAGAGAGAAAGATCAAAAAAGATTTAGAGATGCACACACACAGCTATCAAATCCCGGATTCCAGCAGTGTTCAGACAGAAATTCCAAGAAGAGGTGGGGCCAAGATGTGTGCTTGCCTTGTGGTCAACCATAAATACCCCATGGTTTTACTGGGCCCTTCCCCCAGGTGGGACTTTGGGTCACTTGGTCTCTCAGGAGCTGGGCTGGGGGCTGCAGAGGTGGGTGTGGAGCATTGCCTTTGGTGTGCCAGGGATTGGCAGACACTGCTGGGCTGGGATAGAGGCTCTGGGGGGATTGGGGTTACAGGGCAGGGCAGTGCTGGGGTTACAGGGCAGGGCAAGGCTGGACCTGTCCCTTCCTCCCCCACATACAAAATGTTTACAGCCAACAATCTCCTCCCGTCTCTCACAACAGGCAATGCTGGAGGTGGAATCCCAATTGTGGCCATGGGCACCTGGACAAGAAGGACATTTCTTTTCCATAAGAAGGTGTACTTGTTTTAGTTAAAACTGGGCTAAAACATTAATTAATGTAGTGACTATACATTCATGAAATTTTGTTTGGTAAATTTAGTATAGTAGTCTAAGTGTTTACTCTCTCTTTGTGGGAGAGGATCAGGAGAAACAAAGCAGGCTCAAGTTTAAAAAACAATTATTTTTAACATGCACTAAAAGAATGGAAAATATAAGAAAAGAAAAGATGGGGAAAAAAACCAAAAAAACCAAAATGAAACTTCAAAATGCTCTTCCCTTCCCTTACAAATTGTTAACTTTCTTACAAACAACATAGACACAACCTGTGATTTTCAATCAGTTCCACCATTTAAACATAATCTTTCATCATTTTGGGAGAGGAGTTTCTCTAGAACCTTATGGACACAATTCAGCACAAGACAAAAACAGTCCTGTGGCTCTCAATGTCACAAATCTGCAACTGCTTGGAGTTTTTGCAGATTGTGCTGTTCCAGCCATTCGCAGCCTTTCCCCTGGCTACTCATAGGCCTCTCAGTGTATTTGGGGTACTGTTTAAGAAAGCTTCTTCTAGTATAAAACAAGGATTCTCTTCTAGCTCTAAAATGGTTTCTATCTCAAAAGAAATAGAGACCTCTTTTACCCCAGGAGCTGAGGGCTTCAAATCACTTCCTCTCTGAAATCATCATGGTTTCAAAGGCTGAGACCTCCTTTTATGCCAGGAGTGAGGGACTTTAAGATTCCCACTTGAATCTCAATCATATCAATCCCCAACTTTGACTAGAACTAGCATTCTCCCAAACAACATTAGGATGTTACAAGAAACAGTCGATTTCTCCATTGTTTAGATCAGAAAAGTTCAGTTAAAAACGTCCACACCCTCAATCCCTCTTCTAATAATCATTATCAGTTCTTTCACTCTGGCTCCACTGACTCCATGCGGTGTCTTCCCTATGTCCACTCTGTCTCTTTCTTTTCTCGCTCAGGGAAGGTCAGGCCTTGGAAGCTCCATGTTGCCAGGAAAGGGTTAACTCTGCCCAGGCCTGCAGTGGCCATGTGATTTCTGCTCCAGGCAGCAGTCTCTCCATTTCAGATCTGCCTGGATTCCTCCCTCCACTCTTTCTTCTCCGTCTGGAAGACACCAGAGGAGGGGAGCGGGAGGAGAGCTCTGCCCACCCCTCGGTGACAATCGGGGCAGCCTTGGCCAAACCGGGCCCATAGTTGTTATCAGGGGAGATCCCTCCCTGCTCTGGGGTCTCTGGGGAGGTTTTTTTCAAAGTGGTTGATGTTAAGCTGCAACCTCTCCTTCCCCAGGGAGCCGATGGAGTCCGGCTCAGCCTCGGGTGAGCTTCCTACCGAAGGGGGAGTTGGGGTGTGGGGAGCAGTAGGACCCACTCGATGTTACCTGTTCAGCTGACCAGGAGGAAAAGGGCCTGACCTGAACAAACCCAGGATTTATACGGGTACACCCCAAAGTCGCATTCAACATTCTCAGTGGCCAAAGCAGATGCCAGTATCTCAAACTGGCTTCTGATAGGTCCTTGTCCTTTCTAAAACTATTTCTAGGGTCCTGAAGGGTAATACTTCACATTCCTCCCTAAGTAAAAACCAAACTGTGCTAACCCATGACAGTGACCTTTAGGCTTTGCAGGGCTCAGGCACAGGGGCTGTGACAGAGTCAGGGCTGAGGTCACACTCTGTGTCCTGGGGCAGAGCCCATCCAGAAATGACCTGAGATGGGCTCAAATACAATGATGGGACCATGGCCAGACCCTCATGTCCTTCAGTCCCATCTCACCTCATTGCCAGGGGAAGAGAAAGGGACAGGTGACTTCTCACCGTGGGTCACAGAAACGTGGGTCACCAGAGCCCTTCCCAAAGTGGCAATGGCCCATTAACAGAAGAGATCTCCCTGGAGGGAGGATGGGTCATGGAAGAGATCAAGAACACTGCCCCATTTGGTTTTACACAGCTGGGCCATTAAGAGAAGATCTCCCTCAAGAATATGAGGGATGGGTCATGGAAGAGATAAACAACCTGTCCCAGCTGGTGTTCACAGATGGTAATAGAATACATTTTTTTGGTTAAATCTTGCATTGCAAGACAGGGTTTGAGGCTCCTTGCCCAGGAGACCTCAGGATTTCCTCAAGGATACTGAGATAAAAACAAGACTACTAATAAGAACCAAGAGCCTGAGAATCTGTTTACAAACAACGCAAAACTTAGAGGACACACAACATGATGATGGACGCTTGACCAATTAGGTGTCCTGAAGGATGTGTGAACAAGTGGCTTAGCCAATTAGGAGACACCTGTACTTGTGCACAGTAGTGCTAGAATCCAAAACTGGAGTTTAACATAAATAAAGCATATATTAAATATATAATTATATATATAACTTATATAAAATATATAATTTTATATATATATTAAAAATATTAAATAAAAAGCTTCTGCTAAAATCATATTGATTCTGCTATTCAGTTTCCCAGTGCCTCCCCTGAACTGGAGAGGCTCTGCAGGAATGACCCGATGGGCTTTGGGGCTGTGAGGAGAAGCTGAGGGACCTGGGCTGCTGGAGCTTCTGAAGAGGAGGCCCAGGGCTCATCCTGCAACTGCTGCAAGGGTGGTTTCAGAGAATCACAGAAGGAGTAAGGTTGGAAAAGACCTTGGACATCATCAAGTCCAACCTGTGCCCAGACACTACCTTGTCTCCCTTGAGACTCCTCCAGGATAAACAACTGACAAGCTGGGGACAGAGCAGCTGTACAGCAGCTAGGCAGAAAGGGACCTGGGAGGACTGACGGACAGCAGGCTGGACAAGAGCCAACAGCATGCCCAGAAGGTCAAGAAGGCCAATGGCACCTGGCCTGGATTGGGAATGGTGTTGTCACCTGGGCCAGGGCAGTGATTCTTCCCCTGTGCTCGGCACTGGTTGGGAAGCACCTCGAGTGCTGTGTCCTGTTCTGAGCACCCCAGTTTAGGAAAGACATGGAGGGGCTGGAGTGTGTTCAGAGAAGAACAACAAGGCTGGTGAGGGGTCTGGAACACAAGTCCTGTGAGGAGCAGCTGAGGGAGCTGGGGTTGTTTATAATGGAGAAGAGGAGGCTCAGGGGAGACAAGGTGGTGTCAGGGCACAGGTTGGACTTGATGATGTCCAAGGTCTTTTCCAACCTGGATGATTCTGTGATTCTTTGAAACCATCCTTGCCGCAGTTGCAGGATGAGCCCTGGGCCTCCTCTTCAGAAGGTCCAGCAACCCAGGTGCCTCAGCTTCTCCTCACAGCCCCAAAGCCCATCCTGTCAGTCCTGTAGAGCCTCTGCAGCTCCTCCTCCTTGCCCAGAACAGGGAGCCCCAGAGCCAGACATAGCAGCCCAGATGTGCCCCCCCCGGCCTGTGGTGCTTCTGACAAGGGAGCAGCACAAGGCAGTGCAGGAGCCTGCAGACAATTCCTGAAACACTCGGAGGATGATTCTTCTCCACAAGGGACATTCCCATGGTGCTGGGAAATGCAGGAACTGAAATGGGGAGTGGGGCCAGGGAGGAAAGGGCAACCAGGGATCGGCTGTTTAAAGGGCAGGGAAGAGGGCAATAAGAAAAAAGTAAGGACCACGAAGAATAAAGAAAGCCAAGGGGAAGTAAAGGAAATGCTCAGGGCAGTTTTGAGGTGGCTGCCAGGCAGTCCTGGCTCTGAGCAACAACATCTGCAGTGGCACAGGAAACTCTCAGCTCATGGGAACAAAATTTCTGGATGACTTCAGAGGCCACCACAAACCTCAGTGGTTTCCCTGCTGTCCCCCAGCCCTTCCTGGCTCCAGGCACTGATGGCATTTGTGCTCTTCAGGTTCATCTCCCCACACCAACACCATGGGGGTGCTCACGCCTGCTCTGGGCAGTGCAAACAGGGGCTCCTGAGCCAGTGCTGCCATGTCTGTGCCTGCAAGGATGCGGCACCTGTGTGAGCTGGGGGAGAGACCAGGGCTGCAGAGGGGGGATGTTGTTGGCAGGTGCATGAGGACGCTCTGGGATGCTGCCCTGGGGTGTCCAGAGCAGTGGGGATGGATCAGCCCCTGCTCTGCTGCTCCTTCCCATCTCCCCCAGGCACCTTGCAGATCCCCAGCCATGCTGTTTGCCCCCAGCCTGCCCATGGCCACCCTGGGGCTGCTCACGGGGCTTTTCTCTGCTGAGCATTGGCCTGAGTGTGTTCTGGAGAGAGCCTGGGCAAGGAGCCTGGAGCACTGTCTTGCAATGCAAGATGTAACCAAAAAAATGTATTCCATTACCATCTGTTGAAACCAGGAGGGCAGGTTGTTTATCTCTTCCATGACCCATTCATTCCTCATATCTCTGAGGGGGATCTTCTGTTAATGGGCCAGCTGTTAAAAACAAATGGGGCAGTGTTCCTTATCTCTTCCATGACCCATCCTCCCTCCAGGGAGATATCTTCTGTTAATGAGCCATTGAGTCTCACTGCATGACTGATAAAATTACATCATCCCATTGTGAGATGCGCCACCCAGAGGGAGGAGCCAAGCATTCCCCACCTGGATATAATCTGAGATTTAAAGCACCAAGAGCAGTTAGGTTTCCACTGGATTCCCAGAGGAAGACCAGACCCATCTACACCACCACTGGTCCTTCAGAGGAAAACTACACCCTTCTACAAGATCATTGCTTCAACAAAACCACATCTGTCACTCCAGGAGGACTGCAACCACGATTTGATTGGACTTCAAGCAACACCCTGACTACCCAGGTTTCAGGTTGGATTCTGAGTCTTATTTTTTGGGCTTTGGTGGTGGTGGTGTTTTTTACTACTGCACTTTTAGTTTAATATTCCTACTGAAGAACTGATATTCCTATTACCATATCTTTGCTTGAGAACCCATTAATTTCAAAATTATAATTCAAAGAGAGGGGGTTTGGATTTTCCATTTCAAGGGAGGCTCCTGCCTTCCATAGCAGAGCCCTGTCTTACCATCCCAAGACAGAGGGAGCTTGGCTCAGATATCCTGAGGGCTCCCCGGGTTGGGGATGATTGGAGAAGTAAGGACTCCAAAGCTGGGTGGAAAATGGCCCTTGGGGTGACATTGGGGGGTCCCAGAAATAGCTGCTGGCAGAGGCAGCCTGGAGGAGCAGAGCCCTGTGTCTCCCAGGACCCCAGAGAGGGGGGAGAGCTGCAATTTGCAGGACCCTCAACAGCTTGGAGAGGGTCAGGAGGACTCCTTGGACGTCTTGCACCCCAAAGCAGAGAATAAGGGGAGAAGGGACCCTGGGACCCCAAAACCCCCAGCATTCCTAAATAGAAAATGGAAAAGGGAGGAGCTTTTCAGATTCCTGGGATTCTCAGCAGCCTGGGGAGGGCAGGGAGACCAGATACAGGAAACTCCACAAAGGAATTTTCAGGGCTGCTCTTGGTGCTTGATAGGCTATTAGGGACTCCAGATGTCTGGTGACTTGTAGAGATGGATTTGAGTAGAGGGACATTCAAACTCAACATACTCATCCCTTGTTTTTGCCCAAACCAGGATTTTCCAGTTCCCAAACCTTGTCTGGATGGAGGAGGAGGCTGTGAAGAAGAGGACGATGCTCCGGGACAGCCAGGCAGGTGAGGAGGAAGTCAGTTCCCCTTTCCCCCTCTCTCCTGCTCCATCTCCCAGCCCAGCATGGCCCCCAGCTGCAGGACAACCCCGCTGCCAACGCCGTCCTGCCAGGGTTGTGTTGGGAGAATCTCCTTCCCCTTCCCTCTGGCAGGGAGCCAAATCCCATCCTCTCCTTGTCCTTCTTTCCCCAGACAAGTAGCTGAGGATGGAGAACAGGGAGAACAAATCCCCACAGCAGAACCTCGTGGAAGAGGCCGTTTTGAGTGGCCCCATGGTACAGGAATCCAAAAGGGAGAAAAAGCGATGGAGATCCTACAGGAGGAAGAACTCCAAACCCATCCCAGGGTGCTCTGAGGAGGAAAGACCAACCCTGTGCCAGGAGGGTGGACAGAGCTTCAGCCAGAGCAACACCACTGTCCAGCACCAGATCATCCACACTGGGGAGAGGCCCTACAAGTGTCCCAAGTGTCAGAAGGGGTTTCAGAGAAGCTCCAATCTCCGCCGGCACAGCGGATTCACACAGAGGAGAGGCCCTTCCGCTGCCCCGACTGCAGGAAGGGCTTCAGGAACAACTCCACCCTCATCAGGCACCGGCGCATCCACACTGGGGAGAGGCCCTACAAGTGTGGGGAATGTGGGATGAGCTTCAGCCACGGCTCCAGCCTGACCTGTCACCAGAGGATCCACACAAGGGAACGACCCTATGAGTGTGACCAGTGTGGGAAGAGCTTCAGCAAACGCTTCAACCTGATTTGCCACCAGAACATCCACTCTGAGGATAGGCCATACAAGTGTGGGGAATGCGGGAAGGGCTTCAACCAGAGGTCCAAATTGATCATCCACCAAATGATCCACACTGGGGAGAGGCCCTACGAGTGTCCTGATTGTAGGAAGAGGTTTCAGACCAGCTCCAATCTCCTCCAGCACCAGTGGATTCACACAGAGGAGAGGCCCTTCCGCTGCCCCGAATGCAGGAAGGGCTTCAAGCACAAATCCCACCTCATCAGGCACCGGCACATCCACACTGGGGAGAGGCCCTACGAGTGTCCCCAGTGTGGGAAGAGCTTCACTCAGAGGTCTCACCTGAGCCAACACCAACGGAGGCACCAGTAAGGGAAACCCTGTGAGTGCCCCAAACTCTGGGAAGAGCTTCATGTGAGTCTCCAGCCTCATCCCCCATCTGAGGACCCATATTGGGCAGAGCCCTGGTGACCCACACCTCCCGTGATCCATGCTGGGATGTCACCTGTCCCTTTTCCTTCCCCTGGAAATGGTGTGAGGTGGGACTGAAGAATATGAGGGTCTGGCCATGGCCCCATCATCGTATTTGATCCCGTCTCTAGTCATTTCCAGAGGCAGGAAAGGAGCTCTCTCCCTTTTTTCAAGGACAAGGGTGTCCTTTCCCATCAGGAGGAAATATGTGGCTGGGAAGAGCCAGTCAGTGTTGTTGTAGTTGTTCCTGTATATCATTTCTCTTATCCCTTCTGTTCGTAGTTGTTCCTTATCTTGTTGCTATTACTAGTAAATCGCCCTTATCCCACCCTTGAACCATTGCCTTTTGTGCTTTCCATGGGAGTCTGGAGGGCAGCAAGCTGTGACATGGTTTAAGCAGGAGCACAAAATTGGGGAATCCCATTCCTAAACCCTGGCCCGTGGAAACCAAGCATCCCAGCTGGTGTCAGCCCTGGTTGCCCTGGCAGCAGCCTTGGGAGTGGGTCCCTGGCTGGGGGCTGTGGGAACCTCTTCACTCTGGTGCCCAGGGACAGCACTGGAGGGAAGGGCTGGAGCTGAGTTGGGGCAGGTTTAGGTTGGATGTCAGGAAAAGGTTTTTCCCCCAGAGGCTGCTTGAGCACTGAACAGGCTCCCAGGGAAGGGTCACAGCTCCAGGGCTCTGGGAGCTCCAGCAGCGTTTGGACACTGCTGCCAGGCCCAGGCTGGGATTGTTGGGGTGTCCTGTGCAGGGCCAGGAGTTGGACTCGAGGATCCTGATGGGTCCCTCCCAACTCAGCCAATTCTGTGCTTCAGGGATCCCATGGCCTTGGGAATGGGACTGCCAATGGTTGCCATGGCAATTGGGCTCTGGCTCCAGGCCTGAGCTGGTGTCCATGGAACCACCCCTGGCATGGGGTCTGCATGGAGCTGCCAAGGGACCGACTATAGCAACAGGGGCTGGTGATGGTTGCCTGCTAAGGAACCGAGTAGTCACAGGCCCTCAGAGGGGTTCCATGGGGATTTTCCAAGAGTCTCCAGGCTGTTCCAGGGCAGGAATGTCACAGACAGAGACAGGGGCTCCATGGAGACCTCCCAGGGGTTTCTGGGGATGGTCAAGAGCCCTGTGGTCAGAGGCAGTCACAGCCATTCCATGCTGACATCCCAGGGGACCTTGGGCTGCAAAGGCACCGATCTGTCACAGGCACTCACGGGGGCTCCATGGTGACATCCCAGGAGTCCTCAGGCTGCCAAAGAGCCGGGATGTCCCAGACACTCACAGGGGTTCCTGTCATGGGCAGAGTGGGAGCTTCAGGCAAAAGCTTTATTTCTTCATTTGAGAAAGGCCTGCTGAGTCATGAGGCGGAGAAATGACACCCATCAGCCACCATGAATCCTCAAACTCCTCCAGGACGCCTAGACTTTTAAAATTCCATCTAAGAGAGGAGACTGGGAGTGGCTGGATCCAATCCCATCCCCAGATTTTGTGAAAGGTTTATGTGTAAAAGATTGGACAGGTGGGATTGAACTGTATGCTATTTGTCCCACAAGATTAACTATAGAATAACAGAGATATTTCTATAAATACAGCTATGATTGATTCTGATCAGGGTTAGACTGAAAAATTTACATACACCACAGAGTAACTTTTTAAAAAAAGAGTTATTTACACCACAGTATATGAGCTATAACAAGTATAGAATATAGGGCTCTAGGAAGCAGTTTTGAAGTAAATAGGACCTTGCTGGAGTTGTTTGAGCCCACTGCAGGCAGAGCCTCCTGCTCCAGCAGGAACTGCCTTTCCTGTGCCAGGACCAGGGCAGATTCCGCTGCAGGAAAAGCCCCAGGCCAGCCCCAACACAGTGAAGGCCTCGGGCACAAGTGCAGAGTGCCGTGCTGGGAGCTGTGCCAGGGAGAGCCTGAGGCACCAAAGGCACCTTGACAGCAGCAGCTGCTTCCAGGCCATGGCCAGAAGCCTCCCTTGGCAAGGCGGCCTGGTGGCCACCACTGCAGAGCTGCTGCTCCAGGGCTCATTTCTGGCTGGGCTCTGCCCCAGCCCACAGAGTGTGACCTCAGCCCTGACTCTGTCCCAGCTGCTGTGCCTGAGCCCTGCAAAGCCTAAAGGTCACCTGTGCCAGCCTGGTTCTGTCAGCCCCTGGGGCAGGGCAGGGAAAGGCCAGAGAAGGGGCTGGCTTTGGCTGCTGGATGTGGGCTCCAGCAGAGACAAGGAGGAGTCAAGGGAGTGACTGGAGTACAGTGAGCAGCCCCTTCTCCCCATGCAATCATGGAATGGTTTGGACGGGGAGAGCTCTGCAGTGCTCATCTCACCCAAACCCCTGCCATGAACAGGGACATCTTTCACCAGATCAAGCAGTTCAGAGCCCTGTCCCAGCTGGAGTTCATCAGCATGGAATGATTCCATGGATGGAGCATTGAGCACCTCCCTGGGAACCTGTCCTGGTGTATCACCAACCTCATCACCAAAAATTTCCTGCTTATCTCCCCTTATCTGAACTTCCCTTCCTTTAGTTTAAAACCACCACCCTTTGTCTTATTGTGACAGGCCCCACTAAAACCTTTGTCCACCATTGCATTTCCAATCAGCTGGGTTTCCATGGCAATTGCCATGACAAGTGACCCAGGTGTGGTGTCCCAGTGCGGGCTGCCATGGAAGCAGTGCCCAGCACTGCCCCTTTCTGTTTGGTTGAGCTGGCCCCTGAGTCAATATCAGTCACTGAATGCTGCAGTCAGCTCTTCTCTAAAGAGAAAAATTTACCCTTGAAAATAGGAATGTGGATTTCTTAGAAGCTCTTTGAAATATTTCTCCATCATTTTACAAAAAAAGAGACTTCCTAATGAACTGCAACAGACCAGACATAAATCAAGGCACAACCATGGCTTGTCAGGACTTGCTAGATCTTAATGAGCTCCATGGTGCATTTGGTGCTGAGCCCTGGAACCTCAGGGCCTGAGAGGAGATTGCACAAACCTTTCCAGGAGTCAAAGTCAGAAGAAAAATGCAAAGTATCTTGAAGCATTAATGTGTCCATCCCAAATACAGGCTCCTCATGAACTTTATATTAAGAAGGCTTTTGGCACCCTAAGTGTTGAAACTAATGAAGATGGAGTTGAATGGCAATGGGTAAGAATTAAGAGGAAGGTCAACAAGGCTGACATCCTATTGGGAGTCTGTTATCATCCACCCAACCAGGAGGAAGAGGTGGACAACTCATTCTATATATAAGCAGCTAGAGAATGCTTCAGGATCTTCAGCCCTTGTTCTTGTAGGTGACTTTGACCTGGCAGACATCTGCTGGGAACTTAATACAGCAGAAAAGAGGCAGTCCAGGGCATTTTTAGAGTGCATGGAGGACAACTTTTTGTCACGTCTGGTGGGTGAGCCCACCAGGGGAAGGACTATGTTAGATCTGTTGTTTGCAAATAGAGATGGGCTGGTGGGAGATGTGGTGGTTGGAGGTCGATTGGGGCAGAGAGATCATGAAATTATAGAGTTCTCAATATTTGGTGAAATCAGGAGGAACACCAGTAAGACTCTTACATTGAATTTCGAGAGGGCAGACTTGGGCCAATTTAGGAGACTTATTCAGAGAGTTCCTTGGGAAGCAGTCATTAAAAACAAAGGAGTTCAGGAAAGCTGGGTGTGCTTCAAAGCAGAGATTTTGAGGAGACAGGAACAGAATGTCCCCGTGTGCCGAAAGGTAAGTCGACGAGGTAAACGTCCATCCTGGATGGGCAAGGAGGATTTGGAGGAACTTAGGAATAAAAAGAGGCTGTCTCATCTTTGGAAGGAGGGTCAGGTCTCTCAGGAAGTATTTAAGGGGGCTGCTAGAGCATGTAGGAAAAAAATTAGGGAAGCCAAAGTTCAGTTTGAAATTAAAATGGTGACGTCTGTAAAGGATAATAAAAAATGCTTCTACAAATATATTAATGGTAAAGGGAAGGGAAAGGCCAACCTTTGTTCTCATTGGATGAAGGAGGGAACATACTAACTGCAGATGAGGAGAAGACAGAAGTGCTTAATGCATTCTTTGCCTCAGTTTTCAGTGGAAAGACAACTTGCCTTCAAGACAACTGTTCTCTTGGGTTGGTTGATGGTGTCAGGGAACAGAATGATCCCCCCATTATCCAAGAAGAAGCAGTCAGAGAACTTCTGAGATGCTTGGATACCCATAAACTATAGGACCAGACGGGATCCATCCCAGGGTGATGAGAGAGCTGGCAGATGAGCTTGCAAAGCCACTCTCCGTCATTTACCATCAGTCCTGGCTCACTGGTGAGGTTCCAGATGACTGGAAGCTGGCCAATGTGACACCCATTCACAAAAAGGGTGGGAGGGAGGATCCTGGTAATTACAGACCAGTCAGCCTGACCTCAGTACCTGGCAAGATAATGGAGCAGTTTATATTGAGTGTCATCACACAGAATTTACAGGATGGCCAGGGTCTCAGGCTCAGCCAGCACAGGTTTAGGAGAGGTAGGTCATGTTTGACCAACCTGACCTCCTTTTATGAGCAGGTGACCTGCCTGGTGGATGCAGGAAGGGCTGTGGATGTTGTCTATTTGGATTTCAGCAAGGCCTTTGACACTGTCTCCCACAGCACACTCCTGGATAAGCCGGCAGCCCATGGCTTGGACAGGAGCACTCTGTGCTGGGTTAGGAACTGGCTGGATGGCCGGGCCCAGAGAGTGGTGAGGAACAGTGCTGCATCCAGCTGGCGGCCAGTCACCAGTGGTGTCCCTCAGGGGTCTGTGCTGGGGCCAGTTCTGTTCAGTATTTTTATTGATGATATGGATGAGGGTACTGAATCTTTGCTTAGTAATTTTGCAGATGACACTAAGCTGGGAGCGTGTGTCGATTTGTTGGAAGATAGATCGGCTCTACAGAGATATCTGGAACAGTTGCATAGGTGGGCAGAGTCTAACAAGATGAAGTTTAATAAGTCCAAGTGCCGAGTCCTGCACTTTGGCCACAATAACCCCCTGCAGCATTATAGGCTGGGGATGGTGAGGCTGGACAGTGCCCAGGAGGAAAGGGACCTGGGGGTACTGGTCATCAGCCGGCTGAACATGAGCCAGCAGTGTGCCCAGGTGGCCAAGAGGGCCAATGATATCCTGGCCTGGGTCAGGAATGGTGTGGCCAGCAGGAGCAGGGAGGTCATTCTTCCCCTGTACTCTGCTCTGGTGAGGACACACCTTGAATATTGTGTCCAGTTCTGGGCCCCTCAGTTTAGGAAAGATGTTGAGATGGTTGAGCGTGTCCAGAGGAGGGCATGTAGCACTCGATGCCATGATCTAGTTAAGGTGTTAGGGCATGGGTTGGACTCAGTGATCTTGAAGGTCTCATCCAACCTAGACATTCTGTGATTCTGTGTAATTCTGTGAAAATGCTCCGGGTGGCACTGATCAAAAAAGACAATTGCAGTTTTACAAATAAAATTCAAGTGGCAGCCTAAAGAGGGGCAAGGACAGCCATGATTTACAATTCCCAAGGCAAAGGCAGCAGCAGCCTCCTGCTGTCACCTCAGGGTGAGTAAAACAGCGCTGAAAACAGCGCTGGAACACGATCCTTTCTTTCTCTGGAGGCTGGGTCAGGGCAGCACAGCTGGGCCCTGAGGAATCAGGGCTGTTTGTGGGTGATTGTTGCTCCACTCCAGCATTCAGCTGGAAAAAGCCCTTGGAAGGTGAGGCAGGAGCAGGTGGGAAGGGGCCGGCGCTGCTGCTGCTCCTGCCCGGGAGCCCCGGCTGGGCCGGGCCGGCGCCCGCTGCGCTGCGGCTCCTGCTGCTGCCAGAGCCGGGCGGGACTCGGGCACAGGGAATGGACACGGGGGGACAGCAAAGGCCTGGGGGGCTGCAGGGATGTTCGTGCTGGGGCCAGCGCCAGCACACAGCTTCTGCCACAATGAACCCCAAGGGAAATGCTGGGGAAAAGCTCCATTTCAGCCTTTCTTTACTCATGGCTGTGAAGGGACTGAAATGAAAGGAGAGCAAGCAGGGCCCGACCCCTTCTCCTTTGAGAGGAGCCCGTGCCTGGGGCTGTGAGGGGCTGTGAGGTGATGTGAGGGGATGTAAGAGGATGTGATAGGATGTTAGGGGCCGTGAGGGGCTATGAGGGGCTTTGAGGGGATCTGAGTGGCTGTGAGGGCATGTGAGAGGCCATAAAGTGTTTGTAAGGGGCTGTGAAGGTTTGTGAGGGGCCATGAGCTGTTAGGGGCTGTGAGGGGCCAGGAGGGGCCATAAAAGTCTGTGAGGGGATGTGGGACGCCAGGCACCTCTTGGAACCAAGGGTCCATTATGACACTGTGGAACCAAGCAGATCATTGTTGACATTATGGAACCTCATGGAATCAAGGTGCCATTGAGGCACAGCAAGGCCTTGTGGAACCAAAGAGACCATCGTGACTCTACAGAACCTCATGGAACTGTGGGTCCATTGTTACACAGGAGGGCCTCAGAACCAAGGGGTCCAGTGTGACCCTACAGAACCTCATGGAATCAAGGCGTCCATGTTACACTACTGAACCTCATGGAACAAAGGATCCCTTGTGACACTGCAGAAGCAAAGGAAACTGTTGTTGGCAGTACAAAAGCTCATGGAACCAAAAATCCATGGAAACATTGCAGGGCCTCATGGAACCATGGAGACCACTATGACACTTTGGTACGTGCTGGAACCGAGGGGCCATTGTGACATTGCATGACCTCATGGAACCAAGGAGACCATTGTGACACTACAGGGCTCCGTGGAACTAAGAACTCATGTAACAGTGAGGGGTCCAATGGAATCAAGGCCCCATTCTGTACTTCAGGGCTTCATGAATCCAAGGTGCCATTGTGACACTGGGGAACCAAAAGAGACCATTGTGACACTGCAGGGACTCATGGAATTCTGGAGACCATTATGACACTCTGAGGCTGTATTGTTTTACATGGCCTGATTTTTGGTAGCGGGAGAGGCCACAGAGTTGACTTCTGTGAGAATCTACTGTAAGCTTCCACCATGTCCAGCAGCGCAAATCTCTGATTGCTCTGAAGATGGACAAGCTGATGGGCCAGTTAGAGATGTTGGTAACACCTCAGTGATGACATATTTAAGAAGAAAATCAAAACAGCTCACACACGGTTGTTTCCAGGGGTTGTGAGCCATTGTAAGAGTCTGTCTGAAGTTCCCCTCATTTGCCTCACGATCATCATAAGGACCCCGAGGACCCCACTGCAGTTCCGGCCTGCTCGAGGTGGATGCTTGCCAATCGTCTGCAGGTGCATTTTCCTGTGTCACCACACCACGGTACACGGGCTTTGAGCAGTGTAATGGTAGTTCTGTACCTGAAGATTACACCTGCTTCACGGTCCCTGCTTCACAACAATAGCCTATGAATTTCCCCACCTCTTGGCCAAGGGAACTTTCTGGGGTAACTCTGGTGGTCCTCCACGGAAAATCCTTCATCTGCTTTGCAACCACTGTGACAGACAGAGATCAAAATCCCCTTCCAAGGACTGAGATTGAGACCCCTATATGAAGCCCCTCTCAAGGACTGAGACATCAGACCCCTACAACCCTAATACAGGGGGTGGGGGCGGACTTAACTGAAGCGAGATGTTTGTCTGGAGGCGTGATCGTTGGACCAAGAAGACAATGGCTCTCGCTTACTGCTGAGAACATGGACTACCTGTTCCCCCTCGGTGGCTTCAATAGATTTACGTGTTCCCCCCGTGATTGAGGACTATAATAAAAACCCCTGAGTTAACCAGAGATTTTGAGAGACTCTCCCTGACGTGACAGGCGGACCCATCGACCGGACCATGAGGACTCCGTCTCCACATTTGGTAGCTATATCCCCCCTTTCCTCTATCTCTTCCTCCATCTCTTTCTCTATCTCTTTCTCTCACTCTTAATCCCTCTATCACATTTGCTATGGTCAATCAATAAAAGGTGCATTTGTTTTAATGCTGAAATCCCCTCTGTGTTGTGTTTTGCACTCTGAGATCAGTAAATAAACCATCACGATCCCTGCTTGTATGAGCGGATCGTGACAGCCATCACTGCCAGAACATCCCGGCATGGCCCGTAACAATGTGCCACCACAGCTGCTGCCATGTCGGTGCTGCCCACAGTGAGCCTTGCCTGCCTGGCTGCCCCTAGCTAGCCATGCCATGGGCAGAAGGGAAGGGGCAGTGGTGGTGGCTTCTCCAACTCAGTGCCCCACATGAAGAAAGACATTAAATAACATCAGTGCCACAGCAGCTGCATGGCTGGTAGCAGAAACATGATGAGCCATTCCCTAGGGCAGAAATTGGACAAAATCAATGTCTTGGAACTACAGGGTGTTGCAAGAATCTTTGAATTAGTGGAACTGGTTGGCAATGGTACCTACAGGCAGCAATTATTCTTTTAGCTAGAGAAGAGGAGGAAGTGAAGACATGTAAGAGAAAACAACGTAGCAGCACCAAGGTCAGTGGAAGAGGAGGGGGAGGAGGTGCTCTAAGAGTCGGAGCTGAAATTCCTCTGCAAGCTGTGGTGAGGATCATAGTGAATCAAACTGTCCCCCTGTAATCCTTGAAGTCCATGAAGGATGCAGAGATCCACTCACAGCCCATGGGAAAAGTGCTCATGCTGGAGTGGGTAGATGCCAGAGGAAGCTGTGATCCAGTGAGAGACCTGAATAGAGAGAGAGGGCCCTCACTCCCAGAGATAGAAAAAAGGACCTTTGCTTCCAAACTAGAGCAGCCTATCCTTAAAAGACTGCACCTCGTGGACAAATGCCCAATGCCACAACAGCATTGGGAAGATTGTTTTGCCAGTAGAAGGGACCCATGACATAGCAGAAGAAAAACTCCTCACCCTGAGAAAATAGAAAGATCTTGGGCAATGAACTTACAAAAACCCCCACTCCCTTGTCTCCTTGTGCTGTCGGTGGGAAAGAGGGAGGGGATGGGGGTAAAAAAGATACTTAAAAGGCTTATTTTACTTCTCATTATCCTTTTCTGACTCTGTTACTAATAAATTTACTTTATACCTTTAAATTTGAACCTCTTTTTCCTTTAGAGTGTTTTTCTCCCAGTCCTCATCTCAACTCATGAGTTCAAACCATGACAGATGCCGTGTGAATCAAGGGGCTCTGCAAGGCCTTGTGGAACCAAGGAGCAGCTGTGACACTGCAGGGCCTCATGGAAGCAGTGAGGCCATTCTGACACTGTGAGTCCCCATGGAACCAAAGGACCATTGTGACACCACAGGGCCCCAGAGAACCAAGGCAACCACTGTGACACTGCCAGGTCTCATGGAAACAAGGGGTCATGGTGACACTATGGGTCCCCATGGAAGCAAGGGGCCAGTGTGACACAGCCAGGCCTTGTGGAACCAAGGGGCCATTGTGATCCTGGGGAGCCCAATTGAACCAAGGGACCATTGTGACACTGCAGGAACTTACGGAATCATGGAGACCATTGTGACACTCTAAAACCTTGTGGAATCAAGGGGCCATTGAGTTATTTTGCAGCATCATGGAAACAAGCAAACCTTGTTGACACCACACAGTCTCATGGAACCAAGGGGTAATTGTGACGCTGCAGGGACCCAAGGATCCAAGGGAACATGCAACAGGTCTGGCTGGCTTGGCCTCTTGGGGACTGCCTGACTGGTCCAGCTGACCTTGGCATGTTGAGGGTCACTTCTCATCTGCCTCTGAAACCCTGGAGTTGTGTGCTTTCCTTCCTGTGCAAAAGAACTGTCCTTCTCCTGCAGGGGCCATGGCTAAAATTGGGATTCTGTCTCTATATTTTAATATATCCGAGGATTGTTCCCAGGTGAAACCTGCCAGGACAGACAGCTCTGGAACCTGCCAGGACAGACAGCTCTGGATGGTCTTGGCCTCTTGGGGGCCACCTCTCACCTGCCTTCAAAACACTGGGGGACCATGGTTTTCTTGCCATGGAGAAAAACATCTTTCAAATCCAGGTGACCATGACATAAATTGGGACTCTGCCTCTAAAATTCCACATATCAAAGGATAGCTTCCAGAAAAAAAGCTGCCAGGAATATCTATGTTCCCCTGGCTTCTTGAGAGCCAGCTCTCATCTGCCTTTGAAACATAGGGCTCCTTCCTATGGAAAAGAACTGTCTGGTCCAGACACCCATGGACAAAACTGGGATTTGGCCTCCAAAATTCCGTCTATCCAAGGATTGCTACCAGAAAAAATCAGCCAGGAAAAAAAGGTCTAGCTGTCTTGACCTCTTTGAGGCCGCCTCTAATCAGTCTTTGAAACACTGAGGCTCGGCCCTTTTCTTCCTGTGGAGAATTGTCATTCTGGTACAGGCACTCATGGCTGAAGTGGAAATCAAACTCCCAAACTCCCCATATATCCAAGGGTTGCTCTCAGAAAAAAAGCTGCAAGGTCAAATGGTCTGGATTGCCTTGGCCTCTGGTGAGTGCCTCTCATCTGCCTTCAAACACGGAGGTTCTGTGGCTTCCTTCCTATGGAAAAGAACTGTCCCTCTTGTCCAGGCGCTCTTGGCCTCAAGCCCTTGACCAGTGTGTAGGGACAAAGGAGCTCAGTGGAGTGGAGACTGAGGACAGCAGAGGAGAGCCCTGGGAGTGCTTGAAGGGTGATTTCAGAGACAGTGGATCCTTTTGACATGGCAGAAAACAGCTAGAAAAAGAAAAAAAATATTGCAAAGGGCAGTTGGGGAGGTCCAGACTGGACACCAGGAGAAAGGAATTTCCCTCCCAGGGCAGGGCTGTGGTGCAACACATCCCCCAGAAGGAGTCTGGAGCAGCCCAAGGCTCTGTGTGCCCAGGCAGAGGCAGGCAGGATGCAGAGCTGTCAGCAAAGGAAGGGGCCAGCGAGGTGGAGCAGCCGGGGGATGATGACAGCCTGCAGGGACAGAAGCACAGGGCATTGACACCGTAGGACAGCCTGGGCTGGAGAGGGCACAGGGATGTGCAGCAGCTGAAAGGCCCTGACAGAGCCAACTCCTGCAGCACTTTGGCCATGGCTGCTGTTACTGGCACTGAAGCCAGGAGGGGACAAGTGACCCTTGCAGCCCTGGGGCCTCATTGCCTCCTAGTCCCTGCTCAGCAGCCTGGCAGGGGCTGCCCCATGGTGCTGCCCTCGGCATTGCTCATCCCCACATCCCAGTACCCCGGGAAGAGCCTTGAGCAAGGAGGGAGGGACAGGATTTGCCTTGCCAGGGGCTGGGGCTCAGGCCTTGGCCCTTTGCACTCATGAAACTCATCCAGATTTTCTTAGCACCAAAAGACACCTTTTCCTTGTTTGTCCTCACCAGTCCACAGTGCTTGCAGTGTTCTGCTTAATTAGAACCTGGGGACACTTTCCTGTGAGTTGTGTCCCTTAGTGGGAACCATTAAAACTTTAAGAAATTTTGGACTTTGAATCTGACTTTGAGTTCTTGAGAAGTTTTTTTGAGCACAGTCTGAGGGACTGAGTCTGATGTAAACAGCACCAAAGCCCCGAGAGGGTCATTAAAGTCCTTGTGCTGTGTCTGTGCTGCTGAGCTGGGCTGGGCTCCTGGCACAGAGGAAGCTCCTGGTAACAAAGAGGAGCTTAAAAGCACATTGCTCTCGATGAGCAACTCTTCTCCCAGCCCAGCAGGGCTGGGGCACTGACTGCAGCCACCCTGGGCACAGCACACGGGCACAGAGAGCTTCAATCACTCAGGGCTGGGAAGGAGCTGAGAAGTGACTGAGGGAGAATCACTCCCAGCCCTTGACACAGGAACCTCTGGCTGCAGGACAAGGCAGCTGCAGCTCCTGCAGGGATCTCCTAAAGCTGGAACATCCCAATGCCTACAGACTCAGTGAGTACATTCTCTGATTATCTCTGGTGGAGAGCAGCCAGGGGTGCCCAGGGCTGTCCTGCAGAGCAGGGTCCTGCAGCCCAGGGTGCTGTGCTGGGCCAGGGACTCTGCTGCCTGCCAGGGACAGCTCTCAGCCAGCCCTGGGAGCTGCTCACAGCACTGGGGGACAAGATCTGGGTGGAAGGAGACAGCTGGTAAGGTGTGGAAGTGTTCTCCTTGTGTGGTGAGGATGCTGCACTGTTCAGAGCTGCGCCCAGCATGACATTTAACTCCTGAACATTTCCAAGTAGATTATACAGGGAGCAGAGCAAGGTATGGGCTGCATAAAAGAGAAAGTCCTGCTTTATTAATCTATTGTTCTGTGTTGCCAGGATGGGAAATTGCACATAGATATTCATCTCTCAGTTCAGGCTGAGAAAAATAAAACAATTTTCTCTCAGATCTTAATAAACCAGGCAGTGACAGAAATCAGCAGAGGGTCCATTGCAGGCAGTACCAGTGTCACTTTTCCAGCCTCCTCAGGATTGCTCGGACGTTGCCATCAGAGCCTGCAGAGCCAGAGCTGCCCCTGGGCAGTGCCTGAGCTGGGAGGGCTCTGCAGGGCAGAGCTGAGCCCCCAGGGCTGGGCTGGGCTGGGCTGGGCTCTGGCAGCACTGGCAGGGCCCAGCGCTGGGCACAGGGAAGCAGCTGCAGGCAGGGACAGCTCCAGGCAGCAGAGCCCTGGGCAGGCAGTGGGAGAAAGTGCCACAAAGCTGTGCTGGGATATTGAAGGTCCTTTCCAAACTGAACCATTTCATGATTCCTTTTTATAGAGATCTCCATGCCCAGCAGGAGCAAATGTCCAATAGCAGCTCCATCAGCCACTTCCTCCTGCTGGCACTGGCAGACACGCGGCAGCTGCAGCTCCTGCACTTCTGCCTCTTCCTGGGCATCTCCCTGGCTGCCCTCCTGGGCAACGGCCTCATCATCAGCGCCATAGCCTGCGGCCACCACCTGCACACACCCATGTTCTTCTTCCTGCTCAACCTGGCCCTCACCGACCTGGGCTCCATCTGCACCACTGTCCCCAAAGCCATGCACAATTCCCTCTGGGACACCAGGACCATCTCCTACTCAGCATGTGTTGCACAGGTCTTTTTCTTTATGTTCTTCATTTCAGCAGAATTTTCCCTCCTGACCATCATGTGCTACGACCGCTACGTGTCCATCTGCAAACCCCTGCACTACGGGACCCTCCTGGGCAGCAGAGCTTGTGCCCACATGGCAGCAGCTGCCTGGGCCAGTGCCTTTCTCTATTCACTGCTGCACACGGCCAATACATTTTCCCTGCCCCTGTGCCATGGCAATGTCCTGGGCCAGTTCTTCTGTGAAATCCCACACATCCTCAAGCTTTCCTGCTCACATTCAAACATCAGGGAACTGGGACTACTTGCAATTAGTGCCTGTTTAGGACTTGGCTGTTTTGTGTTCATTGTTTTCTCCTATGTGCAGATCTTGAGGGTTGTGCTGAGGATCCCCTCTGAGCAGGGGCAGCACAAAGCCTTTTCCACCTGCCTCCCTCACCTGGCTGTGGTCTCTCTGTTCATCAGCACTGGTGCATTTGCCTACCTGAAGCCGCGCTCCATCTCCTCCCCATCCCTGGATCTGGCCCTGTCAGTTCTGTACTCGGTGGTGCCTCCAGCCCTGAACCCCCTCATCTACAGCCTGAGGAACCAGGAGCTCAAGGCTGCAGTGTGGAGACTGATGACTGGATGGCTTCAGAAACATTAAACTGCTGGCCAATTTCTGAAAAACTCTTGTAATAAAATTATTTTTGATATTTTTTGTTGGTTTATTTTGGAGGTTATTTTTTCTCTGTTTTACTTTTTTAATCTTGTCCACAAAGAAATGTCATTGTGCCATTTCTCTCCACCTTCCCTGTGGCCACAGACTGTGTCAACAAGGGGCTGAACTCTACGAGGCCATAAAGGAACTAAAATATTTTCTAACCAAGTTTTCTGCAGAGATCCCCCTTTTGTTCCCTCCTCTGCAGCTGCAGCAGCAATGTCTGTGTGCAGAGCTGGGGCAGATCAGTGCTGGCACAGCCGCTGCACCCAGGAGCAGCAGCACTTGGTGTTGCCAGTGCTGCTCCCGTGCCCCTGCCCCGCTGCCCACCTGGCCCTGCTGTTGCTGTAGGGCCTGAGTGCTCTCGGGGCCGGGCACAGTGCTGGGGGTGCAGTGCCGGGGCTGCAGCAGGGACAGGCCATGGGCACTGCTGGGGCAGCGCTGACACCTCAGGGCAGGGCCTGGGGGCTCCAGGCTCCTTGCCCAGGCTCTCTCCAGAACACGCCCAGGCCAATGTTCAGCAGAGAAAAGCCCCATGAGCAGCCCCAGGGAGGCCGTGGGCAGGATGGGGGCAAACAGCATGGCTGGGGCTCTGCAAGGTCCCTGGGGGAGATGGGAAGGAGCAGCAGAGCAGGGGCTGATCCATCCCCACTGCTCTGGACACCCCAGGGCAGCATCCCAGAGCATCCTCATGCACCTGCCAACAACATCCCCACTCTGCAGCCCTGGCCTCTCCTCCAGCTCACACAGGTGCTGCATCCTTGCAGGCACAGACACGGCAGCACTGGCTCAGGAGCCCCTGTTTGCACTGCCCAGAGCAGGCGTGAGCACCCCCATGGTGTTGGTGTGGGGAGATTAACCTGAGTGAGCACAAATGCCATCAGCCCCTGGGGCCAGGCAGGGCTGGAGGACAGCAGGGAAACCACTCATGTTTGTGGTGGCCTCTGAAGTCATCCAGAAAATTTGTTCCCATGAGCTGTGAGTTTCCTGTGCCACTGCAGGTGCTGCTGGTCAGAGCCAGGGCTGCTTGGCAGCCACCCCCAAACTGCCCTGAGCATTTCCTTTGCTTCACCTTGGCTTTCTTTACCCTTCCTGGTACAAATTTCTTCCTATTGCCCACTCCTCTTCCCTCCCCTGCAAACAGCCCACCTCTGGTTGCTCTTTCCTCTTTGGCCCCACTCCCCATTTAATTTCCTGAGCTGACAACGTGGGAATGTCCCTTGGGGAGCAGGATCATCCTCCAAGTGCTTCAGGAATTCTCTGCAGCCTCCTGCAGTGCCTCATGCTGCTCCCTTTCCAGAGGCACCACAGGCCAGGGAGGCACATCTGGGCTGCTGTGTCTGGCTGTGGGGCTCTCTGTACTGGGCAAGGAGGAGGAGCTGCAGAGGCTCTGCAGGACTGACAGGATGGGCTTTGGGGTTGTGAGGAGAAGCTGAGGCACCTGGGCTGCTGGAACTTCTGGAGAGGAGGCCCAGAACTCATCCTGCAACTGCTGCAAGGGTGGTTTCAGAGAATCACAGAATCAGCAAGGTTGGAAAAGTCCTTGGGCATCATCAAGTCCAACCTGTGCCCTGACACTGCCTTGTCTCCCCTGAAACTCCTCTTCTCCAGGATAAACAACCCCAGCTCCCTCAGCTGCTCCTCACTGGACTTGTGTTCCAGACCCCTCACCAGCCTTGTTGCCCTTCTCTGGACACACTCCAGCCTCTCCATGTCCTTCCTAATTTGGTGGGCCCAGACCTGGATACAGCGCTCAAGGTGCTGCCCAACCAGTGCCGAGCACAAGGGAATAATCACTGCCCTGCTCCTGCTGGCCACACTCTTCCTGATCCAGGCCAGGTGCCATTGGCCTTCTTGGCCACCTGGGCACACTGCTGGATCATGTCCAGTCTGCTGTCCATCAGTCCTCATAGGTCCATTTCTCCTGGCTGCTGTCCAGCCAATCTATCACCAGCCTGCACCGCTTCAGGGGTTGTTGTGGCCAAAGTGCAGGACTCAGTACTTGGACTTGTTAAACCTCACATTGCTGGATTTGGCTTCCTGGATCCAGCCTGTCCAGGGCCCTGTGCACAGCCCTCCTAGCCTCCGGCATATCAACACTCCCAGCCAACTTAATGTCACCACGGTTCCTTGTGTCCCTAGACTGTCACAATGGTTTCCATGATTCCATGATGCTTCCCAGTGTCATAGTGTGCCTTTGGTTCCGTGGGACCCCTTGGTGTCACAAAGTCCCTTGGATCCTTGTGCCCCACAGTGTCACAATGGTGCCTTGGGCCCCCAAGACCCTGGAGTGTCACAATGGATCCTTTGTTCCATGAGGTCTGACAGTGCAACAATGATCTTCTTAGTTCCACTGTGTCACAGTGGCCTCCGTGGTTCCACCAGGCCCCAGACTGTCACCATGGACTCCTTGCTTGCATTTAGCCCCACAGTGTCACAATGGCCCTGTGGCTCTATGGTGCCATGTCATACACGGTGTCACTCTGGTCCTCTTAGTGCCACCAGGCCCCTCAGTGTCACAATGGCCCTATGCTTCACCAGGGCCCTGCAGTGTCACGATCATCAGAGAATCAACCAGGCTGAAAAAGACCTTGGAGAGCATCAAGTCCAACCTGTGAGCCAACACCACCTTGTCACCCAGACCATGGCACTGAGTGCCACATCCAGTCTTTCCTTAAACACTTCCAGAGACGATGACCCACCCGCCTCCCTAGGCAGCCCATTCCAATGCCCAATCACCATTTTGGGAAGAATATTTCCTAACGTCCACCTTAAACATACCCTGTTGCAGCTTAAGGCCGTGTCCTCTTGTCCTGTCACTGCTCCATGGGAGAAGAGCCCAACCCCCATCTAGTTGCACCCTCCTGTCACGGAGTTGTAGAGAGTGATGAAGCCTCCCCTGTTTATCCTCTCCAGGATAAACAGCCCCAGCTCCCTCAGCTGCTCCTCACAGGACTTCTGTTAGAGACCACTCACCAGCTTTGTTGCCGTTCTCTGGACACGCTTCCACCAGTCCATGTCCTTCCTAAACTGGAGGCCCCAGAACTGGACACAGCACTCGAGGTGCTGCCCAACCAGTGCCAAGCAGAGAGAAAGAATCACTGCCCTCCTCCTGATGGCAGCACCATTCCTGATACTTAGGATTGCCAAGGGTTGGATGAGAGAAATGGTGGGGAGGGGTTGGGGACAAAGTCTGATTGATTGTCAGCCATGAAGGGTCTTGATTTTTACATCTCTTCAGACTGCAGAAGAAGGTGCTGGACATCAATATCAGTTGAACATTGCTGATACCAATTGATAAAAAGGAAAAGAAAAGAGGACAAAACAGTTCTCTCTGTATTGCTTTCAATATAGAACATTCACTTGAATAAACTTCTGAAATTTAGCTAATTGACCACAGAAGAACTGAAAACTTAGATCATTCCCAGGCACTTTTCTTCTTTGGTTGTTTTGAACAAATGTTACGAGCTTTTCTCACTGAACTCCATAACTGAAGAGTTCAAGAAGGAAGAGGTCTCTGGAGTAGTAAAATTCATCAGCAACCTCCAAGGGGCTGAGGATCCATCCTCATCAGAGCAGGAATGAACAGAAATGGGCACAGCTTTCTGGCTGCCCCAGCTTTGGGATGGGCCCTGGGCCTGGAGCATGAGCAGCTCTTGAGGGCCCCAAGGCCGGGGCTGTTGTGCTGGCCTGGGCAGATGGGATGGCAGCAGGGGCTGCAGAGCTCTCAGCACCTCAGGGAGAGGGGAGCAGGGCACACAGGGAGCCTCCTTTTCCCCTGGCCCAGCACCTTCCCCATGGCTGGGGCTGAGTCCTGTCTGAGCTGCAGCTGCTGCTGTGCCCTTCCGAGGGGCTGAGGCCGTGGGGCCCCTGCCCAGAGCAGCCTGCCCTGAGCAGAGCTGTGGGGCCAGAGCCGGCTGGGCTGTGCTGGGGAGAGGCCCTTGGTGCTGCCAAGAGCTCAGGGCAGCTGGCAGAGCTTGGAGGGAGCTGGGTTGGGCTGAGAGAGCCTGGCACAGAAACCATCAGTGTCCATCTCAGCCTGTGTGAGCGTGCAGGGGCAGGACTCAGCCCAGGCCTTGTGGGGCAGGGCCAGCGCCTGTGGAAGGCATTGAAAACAGGCAAGTGGCCCAGAGAGGAGGCTGCTCTGTGCCCTTGGTGGCATGGACAGAGCAGGAACACGGCCCAGGACATTTGTCAGTGCCAGCCTCTGTCCCCAGCCATTGCCAACCCTGGCTGCTCAGCCCATGTTTGCGGGGCAGTTTGGCTGTGGCCCAGCTCCATCCTCCTGCGGGGCTCAGGGCCTGTTCCCGGCCATGGCCAGCCCTGCCCGGCCTCTCTGCTGGCCCAGAGCCCGGCAGAGCCCGGGGCAGGGCTGTCTGTGCAGCCCCACAGGTGCCACGGGCTGTGCAGGAGCTGGCAGAGGCTGCCCAGCAGGGAGGCCATGGGGCACAGAGCCCCAAGGCTGCTGTGGGCACCACGGCACAGGGGCCGTTCCCACCCGCAATGCTCCTGTCCTGCCCTGGGCCTGCACAGGGGCTGTGGCACCATGGCTGGGCCAGCGCAGCACAAAGGGGCCACACAGCCGCTGCCGGGGCTGACAGCAAGGCCAGGCACACACAAGGAATTGCTGGGCATTGCCTGGGCTGGGCAGGGCTGACTGTGCCAAAAGCAGAGCTCAGCTGCCCTTGGTGGCTGCAGGGAAATCCAGAGCCCAAAGAGCCTCCATGGCTGTGCTGGAGACCAAGGCTGGAGGAGGGAAATGCAGGGCTGCTGCAGAATGGGGAGGGGATTGAATTCCAGCACACACCTCAGTTCTCTGATGATCCCAGCATGATGCTGGTCCCTGTTCCTGCCTGGAGCAGAGCAGATGTTTCTGAGACAGGAGCCCTCTGGGGCTGTCAGGGACCTGCAGCTTGTAATGTGCTCTGCAATCCCAGCTCGGCACCTCAGGGCACAAGTGGCACTGCCTGTCCACGGGCACACAACTGATGTCTGCCTGGAAAAGTGCACAGGTTTTAATACCTGTAAATTTCAAAATATACAAGCACATTTTTATTATCTGGGTCATTTGAGTACTTTTAAGAAGTGGCAAAGTTTTCCCACCAGGAACAAGGATTTCCTTGATCTACTGGATTCTTCTGCAGAAGGCAGGAGAAGAAACATTGATCTTCCCTTGTATCTTTGCCATCAACATTCAGTCTGATATTTCATGACCCTCTTCCTTCAGGTGTTTCCAGCGCTCTTGTTTGAATGGCCATGTCTAAGGACTAGTGTTCATGTAGAGCAGCTGGATCTATGTCCTTCATTTGTCTCACAGATTTCCTCTTGCAGCTGGTCTCTTGTCAGTGCAATGTGTCTCCCTTGACTGGCTTCATGCTTGGAGCTTCAGGGATTTGCCCAGTCTTTCACAAGTTTTTGTAACACCTCTGTCATCATCTTAGTTGTATTTTTATCTTATATATCACCACTTCTCTCGTCTTGGTTGAAAATTCCTTGTGTGTGGGAATCCCTTGTGGATGGTGGATAGGTCAGATGGTGCTGGGATGTCACAAGGAGCTGAGGGAAATGTTTTGATGTATATTAAATTATATTGTTCAAATTTTTTATGTTGGCCATGTAGAGAAACCTTTCTGTGCCTTCAAGTCTCACCAGTCCTTTGTCCCTCAAAGGACACAAACCTGATGGGTTGTGCCTCTCACTCCAGTGGCTGCACTTGCACCTCCCTCCATAGCCAGAGCAGAGCTCCCTTGTCCCAGAAAGTCCCTGGCTGTGGAGGGATGAAGGAAACAGGACAAGCTGTGGGGATTAGGTGCAGGGCAGAGCCAGGGAGAAGAATGATTTTGCTTTTGATGGAGCTGTGCCTTCCCTTGGGTTTGTTGGCTGACAATAAATGGACATCCCTCTGTGTCTCGGGCAATGCCTTCTCCAAGGAAAGCAGGTGGGAGTTGGAGCTCAGGACCTGAAACCTGCAGATCCAGCATGGGGTGGAGGGAGCTCAGATTTGCACGAGGATGCTCTGAGTCCCAGGGCTTAGATGGGGGAAATGGTGGGGTGGGGGTAGGGACAGAGTGTTGTTGATTGTCAGGCATAAAGGGTCTGGATTGTCATATCTATTCAAACTGCATGAGGAGATACGTAAATTCAGTGTCAGTTTGAGATTGCACATATCAAGGTATTAACAGGAAAAAAGAAAACATAAAGAGGACCTAAAAAACTTTTCTCACTGTCTTTTCTAAACATAATATATTCACTTTGAATACACTTCTGAAATCTGTTGAATTAACCACAAAAGATTTGAAAACTTAAGTTATTCCCAGAGGCTTGGCCTTTTAAGGCATTCTGAATGTTAATGAGCCCTGGGGCACTGAATTCCCAAACTGAAGAGCTGAAGGCTGAACAAGCCTCTGGACAAGTCAAATCCTGCAGCAGCCTCCAAGTGTCTGAGGCTGTCAGCAGCCCCCACTGAGGCCATCCCTGCCCAGAGACCGTGGGGGAATGGGAAGACAAGGAGAGTGTCCCTGGGGCTGGGCAAGCAGAACTCAAGAGGCACCAGCAGGTGCAGGTGGGAAATGGAGTGTGCAATGTGGCTGTGAAAGCCCTGCCTGGGCTGTGCCAAGCAGGACAGACAAACCCTGACCTCCAGCCCCCAAACAACTCTCTCAATTAGACATTTAAAAGGAATTTAAATTGTTTGTGTACTCTTGAGTTGCAAACACTGGTGAAATACCAACAAGGGATTCTGAGGAACTCAAAAAAACGAAGCAGCCTTTACTGGCAACTTTAGAAATCAGAGAAACATTGGCAACAGATTTAATAAGACATTCAATCAACAAAAACCATGGCTGTGCATTGCTTTCCCTCTGGTCTGCAGTTCACTAGGAAATCTTTTTTCCTAGATTTATGGAGAAATATTTCAAAGAGCTTCTAACAAATCCACATTTCTATTTTCAAGGAATATTCTTCTCTTTAGAGCAGAGGTGATTGCAGCATTAAGTGACTGATACTAATCCAGGGTCTTTCCTCAGGAGGTCTGGCCAGGTCAGAGAAGCTGTGAATGAGGTCTGACCCAGTGTGGACATCCTTGCTGCACGTCCCCCAACCCCATCCTGTCTCTCCTCACTCACCTCGGACCTGCTTTGCTCAGAGAACTGGCTGCACTCAGGCAGAGGTGCTTTCTTCCTTTTCTAGTGATCTAAAACTCCTGAGTTTCAGAAAATCTCCTCAAGTATGTGCCAAGCCCAAGGTGCCACCAAGGAGGTTCCCCTTCCCCAAGGCAGAACCATGCAAAGAATGTTTTAGAAACACAGGAAGTTCTGCAATAAACACAAATCCAGAGTTGGCTGAAGGCAGAATTAGACCAGCTCCTGAAGGACAGACAAGCTTTGAACTCCTTGCAGCTCAAAGCTCCAGGTGGGTTGTTGGGAGGTGTGTGACTGAGCCAAGAGTGAGGGGAAGGGAAATGCAGAGAGCCCTGGAAGTGCTTGTGTGCAGACAGGCTGTGGGGAAGGGCCCTGCAGCCCTGCCCTGGGCCAGGAGTGAGGGTGGATCATCATCCCAACCTGCCCTGGGCCATTGCAAGGGGCTGTGGCCATGGACACTGCACTGACCCCACTGCTGGCTTTGGATCCCTCATCCCTTCAAGTTTCCTAGGAAAGCACCCCAAGGACCCATTTCTGCAGCCTGGTTCCTTGGCCACTTGCATGCAGAGCTGTTGCTGCCCTGGGCTGCCAGGGCAACCCTGAGGACAAAGCGCTGCCGGGGCTGTTCCAGGTAAAATTGCACTGACACTCGTTGATGCCCTCAGGTGCCACGGCAGCGGTCACAGGGACCCGTTCCTTGGTTTGGTGCCGTGGCAGCCAAGGCCTGAAGCTGCTGTGATGGTTGGGTGCCATGGAAACCTGCCCTGGGCCCCTTGCTCAGGGCTGGTGTCACTGCCCAGAGCCAGAGAGGATCCCTTGCTGGGGGCTTGTGCCACAGCCACCTGCCCTGTGCTGCGCTGGCTGCTCAGGCGCCGTGGAACCAGCAGCAAACACCACTGCCAGGGCCAAAGGCCAGCTCAGCCAGACAGAAAGGGGCAGTGATGGGCACTGCTTCCATGGCAGCCCTCCCTGGGACACCACACCTGGGTCACCTGTCATGGAATTGCCATGGAAACCCAGCTGATTGGAAATGCAATGGTGGGCAAAGGTTTTAGTGGAGCCTGTCCCAATAAGACAAAGTGTAGTGGTTTTAAACTAAAGGAAGGGAGGTTCAGATAATGGGAGATGAGGAAGAAAGTTTTGAAGATGAGGTTAGTGATACAGCAGGACATGTTCCCAGGGAGGTGGTCAATGCCCCATCCCTGGAAACATCCAACTCCAGCGGGGACAGGGCTCTGAACAACTTGATCTGGTGAAAGATGTCCCTGCTCATGGCAGGGGTTTGGATGAGATGAACACTGCAGAGCTCTTCCCCATCCAAACCATTCCAGGACTGCATGGGGAGAAGGGGCTTCTCACTGGACCCCATCCACTCCCTTGACTCCTCCTTGTCTCTGCTGGAGCCCACATCCAGCAGCCAAAGCCAGCCCCTTCTCTGGCCTTTCCCTGCCCTGCCCCAGGAGCTGACAGAGCCAGGCTGGCACAGGTGACCTTTAGGCTTTGCAAGGCTCAGGCACAGCGGCTGGGACAGAGTCAGGGCTGAGGTCACACTCTGTGGGCTGGGGCAGAGCCCATCCAGAAATGAGCCCTGGAGCAGCAGCTCTGCAGTGGTGGCCACCAGGCCACCTGGCCAAGGGAGGCTTCTGGCCATGACCTGGAAGCAGCTGCTGCTGCCAAGGTGCCTTTGGTGCCTCAGGCTCTCCCTGGCACAGCTCCCAGCACGGCACTCTGCACTTGTGCCCGAGGCCTTCACTGTCTTGGGGCTGGCCTGGAGCTTTTCCTTCAGCAGGATCTGCCCTGGTCCTGGCACAGGAAAGGCAGTTCCTGCTGGAGCAGGAGGCTCTGCCTGCAATGGGCTCAAACAACTTCAACAAAGGCCCTGTTTACTTCAAAATTCCTTCCTAGAGCCCTATATTCTATACTTGTTATAGCTCATATGCTGTGGTGTAAATAACTATTTTTTTTTTTTTTAATTTACTCTGTGGTGTGAGTAAATTTTTCAGTCTAACCCTTATCAGAATCAATCATAGCTGTATTTATAGAAATATGTCTGGTATTCCATCGTTAATCCTGTGGGACTATAAGCATACAGTTCAATCTCCCCTGTCCAATCTTCCACACATAAACCTTTCACAAAATCTGGGGATGGGATTGGATCCAGCTGCTCCCAGTCTCCTCTCTTAGTTGGAATTTTAAAAGTCTAGGCATCCTGGAGGGGTTTGAGGATCCATGGTGGCCGATGGGTGTCATTTCTCTGCCTCATGACTCAGCAGGAGTTTCTCCAATGAAGAAATAAAGCTTTTGTCTGAAGCTCTCACTCTGCCCATAATAGGAGCCCCTGTGAGTGTCTGGGACATCCCGGCTCTTTGGCAGCCTGGGGACTCCTGGGATGTCACTGTGGAGCCCCCGTAAATGCCTGTGACAGATCAGTGCCTTTGCAGCCCAAGGTGCCCTGGGATGTCAGCATGGAATGGCTGTGACTGCCTCTGACCACAGGGCTCTTGACCATCCCCAGAAACCCCTGGGAGGTCTCCATGGAGCCCCTGTCTCTGTCTGTGACATTCCAGCTCTGGAACAGCCTGGAGATGCTTGGAAAATCCCCATGGAACCCCTCTGAGGTCCTGTGACAACTCGGTTCCTTAGCAGGCAAATATCACCAGCCCCTGTTGCTATGGTCAGTTTCCATGACAACCATCCCCAGCCCCTGTTGCTATGGTCAGTTTCCATGGTAACCACCCCAGCCCCTGTTGCTAGGGTCAGTTTCCATGGTAACCATCCCCAGCCCCTGTTGCTATGGTCGGTCCCTTGGCAGCTCCATGCAGACCCCAGGCCAGGGGTGGTTCCATGGACACCAGCTCAGGCCTGGAGCCAGAGCCCGTTGCCATGGCAACCATTTGCAGTCCCATTCCCAGGGCCATGGGATCCCGGACACACAGAATTGGCTGAGCTGGGAGGGACCCATCAGGATCCTCGAGTCCAACTCCTGGCCCTGCACAGGACACCCCAACAATCCCAGCCTGGGCCTGGCACGCTGGAGCTCCCAGAGCACTGGAGCTGTGACCCTTCCCTGGGAGCCTGTTCACTGCCCCAGCAACCTCTGAGGGAAAAACCTTTTCCTGACATCCAACCTAAACCTGCCCCAACTCAGCTCCAGCCCTTGCCTCCAGTTCTGTCCCTGGGCACCAGAGTGAAGAGGTTCCCACAGCCCCCAGCCAGGGACCTGCTTCCAAGGCTGCTGCCAGGGTAACCAGGGCTGGGACCAGCTCGGACGCTCGGTTTCCATGGGCTGGGGTTTAGGAATGGGATTCCCCAATTTTGTGCTCCCACTAAATCGTGCCACTGCTTGCTGCTCTCCAGCCTCCCATGGAAAGCACAAAAAGCACTGATTCAAGGGTGGGATAAGGGCAATTTACTGGAAATAGCAACAAGATAACAAACAACTAGGAACAGAAGGGATAAGAGAAATGATATACAGGAACAACTACAACAACACTGACTGGCTCTTCCCAGCCACGTATTTCCTCCTGCTGGGAAAGGACACCCTTGTCCTTGGGAAAAGAGAGAGAATCCCTTTCCTGCCTCTGGCAATGACCTGAGATGGGATCAAATACAATGTCGGGACCATGGCCAGAACCACCTCACACCATTGCCAGGGGCAGAGAAAGGGACAGGTGACTCCTCAGCTTGGGTCACGGGAAATGTGGGTCACAAGGACTCTTCCCAAAGTGGGTCCTCAGATGAGGGATGAAGTTGGAGACTCACACAATATATTGCCTGCCCTCGGGGTACATGCCAGGTTTCCTTTACTGGTGCCTCCACTGGTGTTGGCTTAGGTGAGACCTCTGGGTGAAGCTCTTCCCACACTGGGGACACTCGTAGGGCCTCTCCCCAGTGTGGATGCGCTGGTGGGTGATGAGGTGGGAATTGCGCTTGAAGCCCTTCCTGCAGTCGGGGCAGAAGAAGGGCCTCTCCTCTGTGTGAATCCGCTGGTGCACGAGTAGATTGGAGCTGGTCTGAAACCTCTTCCCACACTCAGGACACTCATAGGGCCTCTCTCCAGTGTGGATCATTTGGTGGATGATCAGTTGGGACCTCTGGTTGAAGCCCTTGCCACATTCCCCACACTTGTATGGCCTTTCCTCAGCGTGGATGTTCTGGTGGCAGATCAGGTGGGAGCGCTGTCTGAAGCTCTTCCCACACTGCTCACACTCGTAGGGCCGTTCCCTAGTGTGGATCCTCTGGTGGCAGATCAGGTTGGACCTGTGGCTGAAGCTCATCCCACATTCCCCACACTCATAGGGCCTCTCCCCAGTGTGGATGCGCCGGTGGGTGATGAGTGTGGAGTTGTGCTTGAAGCCCTTCCTGCAGTCGGGGCAGCGGAAGGGCCTCTCCTCTGTGTGAATCTGCTGGTGCTTGAGGAGATCTGATCTGGTCTGAAACCTCTTCCCACACTCAGGACACTCGTAGGATGACTCCGCAGTGTGGATGATCTGGTGCTGGACAGGGATGTTGCTCCGGCTGAAGTTCTGTCCACCTTCCTGGCACAGGGTGGGTCTTTCCTCCTTGTTGCACCCTGGAATGGGTTTGGAGTCTATCCTCCTGTAGGATCTCTGGCATGTTTTCTCCATGTTGGCTTCCTGTGCTATGGAGCTGCTCAAAATGACTTCTTCCACAAGGTTCTGCTGCAGGGATTTGTTCTCCCTGGTCTCCATCCTCAGCTCCTTGTCTGGGGGAGGAAGGACAAGGACAGGATGGGATTTGGCTCCATGCCAGAGGGAAGGGGAAGGAGATTCTCCCAACACATCCCTGGCAGGACGGCATCGGCAGCGGGGTTGTCCTGCAGCCGGGGGCCATGCTGGGCTGGGAGATGGAGCAAGAGAGAGGGGGAAAGGGGCACTGACTTCCTCCTCACCTGCCTGGCTGTCCTGGAGCATCTTCCTCTTCCTCACAGCCTCCTCCTCCATCCGGCCAAAGTTTGGGAATGGGCAATCCTGTTTGGGCAAAAACAAGGGATGAGTATTTTGAGTTTGAACGTCCCTCTGCTCAAGTCCATCTCTACAAGTCACCAGACATCTGGAGTCCCTAATAGCCTATCAAACACCAAGAGCAGCCCTGAAAATTCCTTTCTGGAGTTTCCTGTCTCTGGTCTCTCTGCCCTCCCAGGCTGCTGAGAATCCCAGGAATCTGAAAAGCTCCCCCATTTTCCATTTTCCAATTAGGAATGCTGGGAGTTTTGGGGTCCCAAGGTCCCTTCTCTGCTTATTCTCTGCTTTGAGGTGCAGGAGGTCCAAGGAATCCCCCCTGCCCCTCTCCAAGCTGTTGAGGGTCCTGCAAATTGCAGCACTCCTCCCTGTCTGGGGTCCTGGGGGACACAGGGCTCTGCTCCTCCAGGCTGCCTCTGCCAGCAGCCACCACTGGGACCCCCCAATGTCCCCCCAAGGGGCATTTTCCACCCAGCTTTGGAGTTCTTACTTTTCCAAACATCCCCAACCAAAAAAACCCAACCCAGGGACACCTCAGGATATCTGAGCTGAGCTCCCTGTCTTGGGCTGGTAAGACAGGGGTCTGCTACGGAGGGCAGGAGCTTCCCTTGAAATGGAAAATACAAACCCCCTCTCTTTGGATTATAATATTGAAATTAATGGGCTCTCAAGCAAAAATATGGCAATAAGAATATCAGTTCTTCAGCAGGAAAATTAAACTAAAAATGCAGTAGTAAAAAAAGACACCACCAACAAAGGTCAAAAAATAAGACTCAAAATCCAACCTGACACCCGGGTCCTCAGGGTGTTGCTTGCAGTACAATCAAATTGTGGCTGCAGTCCTCCTGGAGTGACAGATGTGGTTTCGTTCAAGCAATGATCCTGTAGAAGGGCGTAGTTTTCCTCTGAAGGTCCAGTGGTGGTGTAGATGGGTCTGGATTTCCTCTGGGAATCCAGTGTAAACCAGGCTGCTCCTGGTGCTTTAAATCTCAGATTATATCCAGGTGGGAATGCTTGGCTCCTCCCTCTGTGTGGAGCATCTCACAATGGGATGATGTAATTTTATCACTCATGCAGTGGGAGACAATGGCCCATTACCAGAAGATATCTCCCTGGAGGGAGGATGATTCCGGGAAGAGATAAAGAACACTGCCCCATCTGGTTTTAACAGCTGGGCCATTAAGAGAAAATCCCCCTCAGAGATATGAGGAATGAATGGGTCATGGAAGCAATAAACAACCTGCCCTCCTGGTTTTAACAGATGGTAATGGAATACATTTTTTTGTTACATCTTGCATTGCAAGACAGGGCTTCAGGCTCCTTGCACAGGCTCTCTCCAGAACACGCCCAGGCCAATGCTCAGCAGAGAAAAGCCCCGTGAGCAGCCCCAGGGTGGCCGTGGGCAGGCTGGGGGCAAACAGCATGGCTGGGGCTCTGCAAAGTCCCTGGGAGAGATGGGAAGGAACAGCAGAGCAGGGGCTGATCCATCCCCACTGTGCTGGACACCCCAGGGCAGCGTCCCAGAGTGTCCTCATGCACCTGCCAACAACATCCCCCCTCTGCAGCCCTGGCCTCTCCCCCAGCTCACACAGGTGCCGCATCCTTGCAGGCACAGACACAGCAGCACTGGCTCAGGAGCCCCTGTTTGCACTGCCCAGAGCAGGCGTGAGCACCCCCATGGTGTTGGTGTGGGGAGGTGAACTTGAGGGATCACAAATGCCATCAGCCCTGGGGCCAGGAAGGGCTGGGGGACAGCAGGGAAACCACTTCATGTTTGTGGTGGCCTCTGAGGTCCTCCAGAAAGTTTGTTCCCCAGAGCTGTGAGTTTCCTGTGCCACTGCAGATGATGTTGCTCAGAGCCAGGGCTGCCTGGCAGCCACCCCCAAACTGCCCTCAGCATTTCCTTTGTCCCACCTTGGCTTTCTTTCCTCTTACTGGTACAAATTTCTTTCTATTGCCCATCCCTGTTCCCTCCCCTGCAAATAGCCCATCCCTGGTTGCCCTTTCCTCTTCGGCCCTACTCCCCATTTCAGTTCCTGAGCTGGTACCTTGGGAATGTCCCTTGTGGAGCAGGATCATCCTCCAAATGCTTCAGGAATTGTCTTCAGGCTCCTGCAGTGCCTTGTGCTACTCCTTTGCCAGAGGCACCACAGGTCAGGGGGGCACATCTGGGCTGCTGTGTCTGGCTGTGGGGCTCCCTGTTCTGGGCAAGGAGGAGGAGCTGCAGAGGCTCTGCAGGACTGACAGGATGAGCTTTGGGGCTGTGAGGAGAAGCTGAGGGACCTGGGCTGCTGGACCTTCTGGAGAGGAGGCCCAGGGCTCATCCTGCAACTGCTGCAAGGGTGGTTTCAGAGAGTCACAGAATCAGCAAGGGTGGAGAACACCTTGGGCATCATCAAGTCCATCCTGTGCCCTGACAATACCTTGTCCCTCCTGAGCCTCCTCTTCTCCAAGATAAACATCCCCATCTCCCTCAGGTGCTTCTCACAGGACTTGTGTTCCAGACCCCTCACCAGCCTTGTTGCCCTTTTCTGGATGTACTCCAGCCCCTCCATGTCTTTCTCTAAATTGGTGGGCCAGAATTGGACACAGCATTCAAGGTGCTGCCTATCCAGTGCCAAGCACAGGGGAAGAATCACTGCCCTGCTCCTGCTGCCCACCGCTTTCCTGATCCAGGCCAGGTGCCACTGGCCTTCTTGGCCACCTGGGCACACTGCTGGCTCATGTCCAGCCTGCTGTCCATCTGTCCCCGCAGGTCCCTTTCTGCCTGGCTGCTGTCCAGCCACTCTATCCTCAGCCTGTAGCGCTGCAGGGGTTGTTGTGGCCAAAGTGCAGGACCTGGCACTTGGACTTGTTAAATCTCACATTGTTGGATTTGGTCCCTGGATCCAGCCTGTCCTGGGCCCTGTGCAGAGTCCTCCTACCCTCCAGCAGATCAACAATCCCACATAATTTGGTGTCACCACAGTTCTATGATGCTGTAGAGTGTCACAATGGTCTCCATGATTCCATGATAATCCCCAGTGTCACAATATCCCTTTGCTTCCATGGGAAACCTTGGTGTCACAAAGTCGCTTGGATCCTTGGGCCCTGCAGTGTCACAGGGGTGCCTTGGTCTCCCCAGGCACTGCCGTGTCACAATGCATCCTTGGTTCCATGAGATCTGGCAATTCAACAATGATCTTCTTCATTCCAATATCACAGTGGCCTCTCTGTCCCAAAAAGCACCATGGTGTCAAACATGTTTCCTTCATTCCAGGAGTCCCTGAGGAGCAGCACTGGCCCCTTGGTTCCATGGGGCACTGCAGTGTCACATTGGCCCCATCATGACACCAGGTCCTGCTTTGTCCCAATGCTCTGCATGGTTCCACAAGGCCCTGCAGTGTCACAAGGGCCTCTTGGTTCCATCAGGCCTCCGGGTGCCACCATTAATTCCTTCGTGCTGCAGTGTCACAATGGAGCCCTGGTTACACAAGATCCTGAAGTGTCACCGGGGACCCTTGGTTCCATGGGGCACCCCAGTGTCACATTGTTCCCTCAGTTCCAAGAGGAACACTGGTTCTTTGATTCCGTTGGGCCCCAGGGTCTCACCAGGGTCTCCTTGGTTCTGCAGTGGCACAATGACCCCTTGGTTCAACAAGGCCCCACAGGGTCACAGTGGCCTCTGTGGTTCCACCAGGCCCCAGACTGTCACCATGGACTCCTTGTTTGCATTTAGCCCCACAGTGTCACAGTGGCCCCTTGGCTCTATGGTGCCATGTCGTACACAGTGTCACTCTGGTCCTCTTAGTGCCACCAGGCTCTGCAGTGTCACAATGTCCCCTTGCTTCCCCAGGGCCCTGCAGTGTCACCATCACCAGAGAATCAAGCAGGCTGGAAAAGACCTTGGAGAGCATCAAGTCCAACCTGTGACCCAACACCACCTTGTCACCCAGACCATGACACTGAGTGCTACATCCAGTCATTCCTTAAACACTTCCACAGTGAGTCATCCACCTCCCTGGACAGCCCATTCCAATGTCCAATCACACATTCTGTGAAGAATATTTCCTAATGTCCAGCGTAAACCTCCCCATGTGCAGGTTAAGGCCACGTCCTCTTGTCCTGTCACTGTTCCCTGGGAAAAGATACCACCCCCACCTGGCTGCACCCTCCTGTCAGTAAAGAGTGATGAGGTCTCCCCTGAGCCTCCTCTTCTCCAGGATAAACAATCTCAGCTTCCTCAGCCTCTCCTCACAGGACTTGTGTTCCAGTCCCCTCAGCAGCCTTATTGCCCTTCTCTGGACAGACTCCAGCCCATCCACGTCCTTAATGAATTGGGGAGCCCAGAACTGGACACAGCACTTGAGGTGCTGCCCAACCAGTCCAGAGCAAAGGGAAGGATCACTGCCCTGCTCCTGCTGCCCACACTGTTCCTGATCCATAGGAGTGCCCAGGGTTGGATAAGGGAAATGGTGGGGAGGGGGACAAAGTCTGATTGATTGTCAGCCATCAAAGGCCTTGATTTTCATATCTATTCAGACTGCATTAGAAGGTGCTGGGAGTCAATATCTATTGGACATTGCTGATATCAATCTATAAACAGGAAAATGAAACAGGAAAACAGTTTTCTCTGCATTGTCTTCAATATAGTGTATTCCCTTGGAATACACTTCTGAAATTATCTAATTAACCACACAAGAACTAAAAACTTAAATTATTCCCATGGGTTTTTCTTGTTTGGTATATTGAACAAATATTTACAAACTTTTCTCCCTGAATTCCTGAACTGAAGAGCTCAAGAAAGAAGAGGCCTCTGGAGTACTAAAATTCATCATCAACCTCCAAGGGGCTGAGGGTCCATCCTCAGCAGAGCAGGAATGAAGAGAAATGGGCACAGCTTTCTGGCTGCCCCAGCTTTGGGATGGACCCTGGGCCTGGAGCAGGAGAAGTTCTTGAGAGCCCCAAGGTCAGGGCTTTTCCCTGTGCCTCTGTTCCTGCAGGATGTCATCACCCCCTGGCTGCCCCACCTCGCTGGCCCCTTCCTTTGCTGACAGCTCTGCGTCCTGCCTGCCTCTGCCTGGGCACACAGAGCCTTGGGCTGCTCCAGGCTCCTTCTGGGGGATGTGTTACACCACAGCCCTGCCCTGGGAGGGAAATTCCCTTCTCCTGGTGTCCAGTCTGGGCCTCCCCAGCTGCCCTTGTGCCATTATTTCCCTCTCAGGCTGTTTTATACAAAGAAGAAAATTCCAGCACCTCTGGAACCTCTGTCAATCCCTCCCTGGCTACTCTTCTCTTCAGTGTGCACACCACTAAGCCCAGAGCCACAATCCTCTACATGCTGGTTATGTCATGAGGCCTCCAAACCCCACCTTGGGAGGTTTTTGGGTCATCTCCAAGGTCAGTGAAAGTAGAAGCAGTGGTCAAAGGTATTTGCTTCAAAATATTGCAGTGACAGAACAAGGGTCAATATCTTTTAACTGAATGAGGGTGGATTTTGATTTGTTAGAAGGAGGAAATATTTAAATGAGAGTGGCACAAGACTGCAACCATTTTTTCGGAAGATGTGGATGCCCCAATCCTGGGAATGCTCTAAGAGCAGGAGCTTGCTGCAACCTGACGTAGTTAATACCCCTCCCCAAGGATGGAATCCCTCTTGTGTGGGTTCTCTGATGTGCTGGGTGACCTCACAACACTTCTGGCCAGAATGTCTGCTGAGGGCCAGCCAGGGTGCTGCAGTGGCAGTAACCTCACAGCCATCACCATGGCAGCCCTGTCCCCTGCGCCTGTCTCTCCCCTTTCCTCTGCCTCTGCCTTGTCTCTGCTGGGATGAAGTTTTGTCATTAATATCTTGTCCCCAAGGGGCTGGAGCCAATTGCTTCCCAGTCAGGCTCCTGGAGCAGAAGTGGGTTTTCAGAGCCCATCCAGAAATGAGCCCTGGAGCAGCAGCTCTGCAGTGGTGGCCACCAGGCCACCTTGCCAAGGGAGGCTTCTGGCCATGGCCTGGAAGCAGCTGCTGCTGTCAAGGTGCCTTTGGTGCCTCAGGCTCTCCCTGGCACAGCTCCCAGCACGGCACTCTGCATTTGTGCCCGAGGCCTTCACTGTGTTGGGGCTGGCCTGGGGCTTTTCCTGCAGCGGGATCTGCCCTGGTCCTGGCACAGGAAAGGCAGTTCCTGCTGGAGCAGGAGGCTCTGCCTGCAATGGGCTCAAACAGCTCCAACAAGGCCCTGTTTGCAAAGCCCCCAGTGGGAAATGAAGGAGGGACGTCATGCTGCATTTGTGGTGAATAATGACGAAAGCAGCCTGACTCCTCCATCCCAAAGTTCAACAGCCGGAGAGGGAGCTGAAGCTGTGGCAGAGCTGGTAAAATCCCCAGAGAAAGGAACAACCAAGTGACACCACTGAGAGAGTCTGCAGAGCTGCTGAGCTGGCACAGCCTGGACACATCTGACTGACAGAGCAGCACTTCAGACTAGAAAAGCCCCATACCAAATTTTAATGGCAGCATCTCCTGACATCTCTCTTCCTGGGAAAGTGTGGAGATTTCTCCCTGCAGTGGGGACATCCCTCAAGGTCACTGCTCCAGGCTGAGCCCAAGGGATTTACCCACAGTCATTGGTCTTGGGAGTGCCATCAATCTCTGCTTAATTACTGGTTTTGCTTTAATACAATTACTTCTAAATTGCTTCCTTTTTCAGCCTGAGTGTCCCTGTAGAGGAACAGGGTATCTTTCATGCAGTTCCACAAGCTCAGGCTTCTCATTTCATGAGGCATCTGGGAAGAAAATGGCCTTTTTCAGAAAGACAACAGCAGAGGGAATGGATTAGAAATTATTAGAAAAAATTACCCTCCTTATAGACAAGGTCCACTAAGTCACTCCCTGCATTTCTCTGTTTCAGATTCCTTCTGTCATCTACTCTAGGAGGTGCAGCTTGTTCTGGTGCTCATCAGGAACTGATCTCTTGATGTAGACCAGCATAAGTCATATACAATCATCTAAACTGAAAACAGAAACCAACTACCTATGTCAACCCATTTTCATGTTTTAGATCACTTTCCAGGTGACCATGGAGATGCTGGAATGATTATAACACAAGTCTCTACTTCTGGCTGCAGGCTCTGGAGATTCTTTGTCTGAGTTCAGTCAAGGTTGCATCCCCCAGCAAGTCCTGTTTTTCAAGCCTGGAACAGTCACAATGAAAAACCTTAAAAATGGCACAACTCCCCAGTCCACCAGGAAAAAAAGAACAAGTTGTAAAGTGCTCCAAACATTTGTCCTGCTTTGCTGCAAGAGTTGTGCTGCACACATGGTGTGGAAAGCCAAGAGAAGCTACAGTTGATGGCACATCCTGTGACAGGAGCTCGACCTCGTTCTCCAGGAAAGGTTCTTGAAAAGAGTAAGTATGACTGTGGAGAAGATTCCTGGAAAACTGGAACAGCTTTCCAGAAGAGAAATGAAAATGAAAAGAAAGGAGCCAAGATGTTTTCCTCCATTTATTTCTATGATCCCCTTTTCCACCCTGCACTACTTCTCCATCCCATTAATTCCAAATGGATCTCACCTCTAAGACCGATGACATAGTGAATTTTAGACACTCTGAAATACCGTGAGCTATGCACAGTTTGCCTTATCCTGTTTTTGTTGGAAAGCAGTGCTGGAGACACCAGTGCAGTGCTTGGGTCAGGCATGAATCCTACAGGCAGGGAATGTGCCCTGACAGTGTCTGAGCCTCAGCAGGGACAATGCACAGCAGCGTTGCTGTGCTGGGTTTCCATGGAACCATGCCAGGAGCAGCTGCTGAGGTCAGAAGCCATGGCAGCCACCACCCTGCTCCAAAGGCCCTTGGCAGGGTGGGCTCCTGCCCTGGCTCTGTGTGCCAGGAGCCGGCAGCGCTGGGTGCAGGGAGCCCAGGGAGGGCACAGAAATGCTGGGCTGAGAAATGCTGGGGGGGACAGCGAGAGGGGCGTGTGCAGCCGGCCAGGGCACAGGAGCAGCACGCACAGGGGGCACAGCCTGCAGGACAGATGGCCAAGGGCTGGGCAGGGCTGGCAGGGCCACAGGCAGCCAGGCCTTTGTCCCCTGGGCTCTGGCAGTGCCTCTGGAGGCCCCACAGAAGGAACTTTCCTTTCAGGGTCTGCACTTTGGTCCTCCCTGGCCCCTCCCTGAGGAACCTGGCAGGGGTTGCAGTTTGAGGACATTTGTCCTTGCTGCCCCTGCCATCCCCCTGCCCCACAAACAGCCCCGAGCCACCCGTGAGGGACAGGCCTTGCTGTGCCAGGCCTGGGCTCAGGGTTTGGCCTTTCTGCTTCCTCCAGCCAAGCCAGGCCTTGCTCAGCCCTGCAATTCCTGCTGCTGTGACCCAAGCTCGCTCGGCCGGTGCTGGAAAGGGACTTGAGGTACCTCGATCCCCTCGGGTGGCGCATGGGAGGAAACAACAAACTTCTCAGGAGGGTGGAGAACAAATTTTAGTTGCAAACATCAGAAAATGAAATACTTGGGAAACCTTGAAGCAACATGGAATTACAGTAAATCACTTCAGAACGCACTGACAGAGCAAACTCTAACCTGTCCAACTTCCAGTTCTCCAGATATTAAGAAGAGGAAGTCAGGAGAAGAGGGAGTGGGATATAGATAGATTCATAGTCACCCTTGGATCCAGCGCCATCTCAGCTGCTGTGAGCATCGGGGGCCGTGGGACATGTCAGTGTCACAGCCGGGCCACAGCCTCACCTGCTCTGGTCCCTCTCACAGGTGGGGCTTTTCAGTTGCCCGGGGCTTGTCAGCCACTTTGGGGCTGGACCAGAGGCTGCAGTGGCTGGGGCTGGGGCAGTGACCATCCCACCTACACAGAACTTGCCCTGGCCCCCAAACAGACACTGAAGATGTCTGGAGCCATTAATCATTTCTCTGCTCTCCAGCACCAAGGCAATGGACTCTCGCTGCAGCTCTGAGCTCATGCCGAAGGTAACCACTCCTGGTAATGGGGCTCCATGGAGCTGCTCTCAGGAACACACCCAAGAGTTGGGGAGTGGCCAAAAACCGCCTCAGAAACATGGGATACCCCAAAAATCTCTTCAGGAATGTGGAATATCAAAAAAACTCCCTCAGAAACTGGCTCCCCCTCCCTTTGTCATTTCCAACCTTCGGCTGTCTCATTCCAGACCCCACCCCAGCTCCCCAGTCCCAACCCAAACCCATCCCATCCCTGCTGGACATCAAGACCCCCTTAACAAGCTCTATTTCCCAAATTTCACACCTCCCAAACCCCATCCCACTCATCCCAAGCCAGCCAATGCCAATCTTACCCCTCCTGATTTTCCTCCCAGCTCACCCATTCCCCTTCCAACCTCATCCCTCCCTGAAGGGCTGTGCAATCAACTACTTTTGGGGTGAGATTAAGTAGTTTTAGCATTGTGTGGTTTTAATGTGAGAGATCAAACCCTCTCATCTCTTTGAAGAAGAAATGGAGACAACCACACCAAATACTCCACAACCCCCCAAATCCTCCCCAGTATCTCCTTGAGTCCCAGATTGCCCTGAAACAGTAGTAAAGCATTAGGCTTTAGATACCTTTGATGAATTTGTTGATTTTTACCCCCAATTTTGTCTGTTTTAAAGGGATGAAGATGAATCAAAATAATATTAGGGACAACCAAACAAGAGGACCACCAGCCCAGGGTCTTCCCAAAGCAGATTGATGGGAATGTGGCTCACCAATTCTCTGCCCAATATGGGTCCTCTGAAGCAGGACTAAGTTGGAGCACTGCACAAAACTCTTCCCGCAGCTGAGGAATTCTTAGGCATTCCCTTACTGGTGTCTCCGTTGGCGTCTGCTAAAGTGAGAGCTCCTGGACAAGCTCTTCCCACAAGCAGGACATTCGTAGGGCCATTCCCTGGTTTGGATCCTCAGGTGGCAGATCAGGTGGGACCTTATGCTGAAGCTCATCCCATATTCCCCACACTCGTTGGGCCTCTCCCCAGTGTGGATCATTTGGTGGATGAGCAGTTGGGTGCTCTGGTGGAAGCCCTTCCTGCATTCCGCACACTTGTAGGGCCTCTCCCCAGTGTGGATCATTTGGTGGATGACCAGTCGGGTGCTCTGGTGGAAGCCCTTCCTGCATTCCGCACACTTGTAGGGCCTCTCCCCAGTGTGGATCATTTGGTGGATGACCAGTTGGGTGCTCTGGTGGAAGCTCTTCCTGCATTCCGCACACTTGTAGGGCCTCTCCCCAGTGTGGATCATTTGGTGGATGACCAGTTGGGTGCTCTTGTGGAAGCCCTTCCTGCATTCCGCACACTTGTAGGGCCTCTCCCCAGTGTGGATCATTTGGTGGATGACCAGTTGGGTGCTCTGGTGGAAGCTCTTCCTGCATTCCGCACACTTGTAGGGCCTCTCCCCAGTGTGGATCATTTGGTGGATGACCAGTTGGGTGCTCTTGTGGAAGCCCTTCCTGCATTCCGTACACTTGTAGGGCCTCTCCCCAGTGTGGATCATTTGGTGGATGACCAGTTGGGTGCTCTGGTGGAAGCCCTTCCTGCATTCCCCACACTCGTTGGGCCTCTCCCCAGTGTGGATCATTTGGTGGATGAGCAGTTGGGTGCTCTGGTGGAAGCCCTTCCTGCATTCCGCACACTTGTAGGGCATATCCCCAGTGTGGATACTCTGGTGAATGATGAGGGTGGAGTTGTGCTTGAAGCCCTTCCTGCAGCTGGGGCAGCAGAAGGGCCTCTTGTTTGTGTGGATCTGCTGGGGCAGGAGGAGACTGGAGCTTCTCTGAAACTTTCGGATACTCATAGGGTCTCTCCCCGGGGTGGAACTTTTGGTGGATGATCAGTTTGGACCTCTGGTTGAAGCCCTTCCCACATTCCCTACACTTGTAGGGCATTTCTGCAGGGTGGCTACGCTGGTGGCTGATCAAGTGGGCTCTCTGGATGAAGCACTTCCCACATTGCTCACACTGGTAGGGCCTCTCCCCGGTGTGGATCCTCTGGTGGATGATCAGGATGGACCTCCGGTTGAAGCTCTTCCCACATTCCCTACACTTGTAGGGCATTTCCCCAGTGTGGCTATGCTGGTGGCGGATCAAGTGGGAGCTCTGGATGAAACACTTCCCACATTGCTCACACTGGTAGGGCCTCGCCCTGGTGTGGATCCTCTGGTGGCAGGTCAGGTGGGATCGCTGGCTGAAGTTCTTCCCACATTGCTCACATTTGTAGGGCCCTTCCGTGCTGTGGATCCTCTGGTGACGGATCAAGAGGGATCTCCGGCTGAAGTTCTTCCTGCATTCCGCACACTCGTAGAGCTTCTCCTGGTGTGGATGCGCCGGTGGGTCACAAGGGTGGAGTTGTGATTGAAGCCCTTCCCACATTCCCCCCACCTGTAGGGCTGATCCCCAGTTTGGATCATCTGGTGCTGGATCAGGTGGGAGCTCTGGCTGAAGCTCTGCCCATCTTCCCGGCACAGGCTGGGTCTTCCCTTCTCCAAGAACCCTGGGATAGGTTTGGAAGCCCTCCTCTTGCAGGATGCCTGGGGCTTTTCCTTCCCATTGGAGTCCTGCACCATGGAGCTGCTCAAAATGGCCTCTTCCACAAGGTTCTGCCCTCGGGACTGGTCCTCTTGGGTCTCCATCCTCAGCTCCTTGTCTGGGGGAGGAAGGACAAGGAGATGATGGGATTTGCCTTTGTGCCTGAGGGAAGGGGAAGGAGATCCCCCCAGTGAATTCTTGTAAAGACGGCATCGGCAGCGAGGTTGTCCTGCAGCCAGGGGCCATAGTGGGCTGGGAGATGGAGGAGGAGGGAGGGGCACTGACTTCCTCCTCACCTGCCTGGCTGTCCTGGAGCATCTTCCTTGCAGTCTAACCTAAAAAATTAAAAATTAAATGAAAAATGCAGTACTAAAATAAAAAAATGCTGACAGAGTCAGAATACAACCTGACACCCAGTTAGTCAGGGTGTTGCTTGCAGTGCAATCAAATCGTGGCTGCAGTCCTCCTGGAGTGACAGATGTGGTTTTGTTGAAGCAACAATCTTGTAGAAGGTGTAGTTTTCCTCTGAATGTCCACTGGTGGTGTAGATGGGTCTGGTCTGCCTTTCAGAATCCAGTGGAAACCAGGGTGCTCCTGGTGCTTAAATCTCAGATTATATCCAGGTGGGAATGCTTGGCTCCTCCCTCTGGGTGGAGCATCTCACAATGGGATGATATAATTTTATCAGTCATGCAGTGAGAGACAATGGCCCATTACCAGAAGATATCTCCCTGGAGGGAGGATGGGTCATGGGAGAGATCAAGAACACTGCCCCACTTGGTTTTAACAGCTGCGTCATTAACAAAAGATATCACCCTGGAGTTATGAGAAATGGGTCATGGAACAGTTTTTACTTGGATCTCCGGTTGGTTTGTTTTCAAAGTAGCACACTGGGAGAAGTGGGACCACACTGGGAAGCTACTGTGAGAAGTTTGGAGTGACTGGTCTACATTGTGGGTGACTGGGCAGGACTGGGAGCATGCAGGGAGGGACTGGGATCATCTGTGGAGTGACTGGGACTATACTAGGGGCAACTGGGAGAACCGGGAACACACTGGAGGAAAGTGGGAGCAACTGGGACCGTGCTGGGGCAAACTGCATCATAATGGGGATGACTGGCAGTGACTGGGCTCATACTGGGAGTGCTGACAAAACTGAAAGCACACAGGGTCGGGGCAACTATGCTGATACTGGGAGAAGCCTCTTCCAGCACCAGGACCACTGAACCCCTTTCCAGTGAGATATGAACTTCAAAGGAATTAAGGGTTTAAGAAAAGTTAAGGTTTTAGCTACAGATAAGCTTTGCCTGAATTAGTTAAAGTAGATAGATAGATAGATAGATAGATAGATAGATAGATAGATAGATAGATCGATAGATAGATAGATAAGCTGTGCTGGAAATAATTAGGAGTCAATGATTAGTTGAAAGGAAGTGGATCTAAAATAATAATCTCAGATCTAAAAAACTAATTGTTTGTCATTTTTGTATTTGTTTGGCTGTGTTTATAATGAGAAACAGAAGAAACTGGTAAATAGATCTAAGAACACAGACAACTGTAAATCTTCTAACATCTCATTGAAACAGTCATGAGAAGAGGAGACTGGAGTTCTACCAGGTTCCATTTGTCTTGTTATCCATTGAAAAGGTTGAAAGTTTAGAATGAGAAAGACTCTCCTTGCTTCCTCTTTTTATGACCCCCTCCCCATAAAAGAGAGCATTAACCTAATTCAAAGAACAAACTATGCATGCTTAATGGGCTTTTATCTAATTAAATTATGAAGTGGAGGATGCCAGGCATTAGTGTTATGAATATGTACTATTATTTGGGTATTCAACACTTATGTAAATAAATAGTCTGTAATCACTTGTAACTTTGCAGTGCATATTAGGGAGTGATCCCATGCAGCTGCCCGGCATTGCATTAAACCTACACTTTCTAGCTCTAACCTGTTAGAGAGTCTTTTGTCCATCACAGCTGGGTATTGATATTAGATCAATATCCATATTTTAATAAATCACCCATCATCCTACGCCTACAGACCTAGCACCCCTCACCTGGGTCCCAGCAATCCCAGGTGTCCTCCACTCTTGGGGTCCCCGCTTTGGGGTTCTGGGGTTCTCCTCTCTCAGGGGTCCTGCTTAGGGAAACAGCAGCTTTCCTGAGGATCCCCAAACCTGGTGTCACTGCCCCCCACCAGTCCCATGCTGTCTCCACATGGCACCAACAGAGCTTGGAGGGCCCGGCGGGGAAGCCCAACCCTCCTGTGTGGGCACCAACATCTGCCCTCCCCCGCCACGGCTCTGCCAGCACCACCATTGGGATCCCCAAAAACACCCCCCAAGGACCCCCCCAATGTCCCCCGAGGGGCATCTGCAGCTTGGGTTTGGAGCCCTGAAAACTCCAAGTATCTCCCCTGAAACAAGGCAGAAAAGGACTTTATAACAACAGTGGTTAGAGTAGTATGTATTTTGAATTGACATTGAGGTGCATGGGGATTAACTTCACTAAAGACATGCATGAACACTAGAGAGCTTGCCTCTCTTATTATGCTTTGAGGTCTTACATATGCATGGCATTACAATCTGCCTTATACATATTTATTCTCTGGCCTCACTCATCCTCACTTTGTATGGTAATTAACTCCTCTTGGTACATCCTCTTGGGCATGCTTAGTCCATCATGGTGGTCACTGAGGGTCTCTAGAAGATGAAAGAAATGGAGTCTTCCTCAGTGAACTCTTCACCTTTATTTTTCTTGTGTGTGCTTTGGTCCTTTTGGCATTTTTTCAAGGCAAGACGTCAGTTTCTGCTGAGTCTGTGTTTTTCTCTTTCTTTGCATTTTTAGCTTTGTTATCTTGTTATGTTTAGGTTAGTCTTTCTTGTTATCACTGAGGGGTCCTGGATATTTGTACTGCTTTAAAATATGTAAACAGGCACAGCACTCGATATTCACTAAAGGTCTTCTAAGATGTACAATACATTCTAAAATACAGTGTATGCTCTTAGTTTCCTATAAAGATTAGCTAGAATTTTCAAGCCTCTGTCTCTTGCCCTCCTTTTTCTATAGACCTAGAAAGTTCTTTTACTACTACTGGGACTTCTCTCTAGGTTTAACTCACTATCTTGATAATTCTCTTTTAACATTATCCTAAGTGTTTTAGATAATGATGTTAAAATTGCTACTCACTTTAACATCCTCTAGTTCTATATGAGTATTACAATAGACATTATTAAATTTATACTAAATAATATCAGCAAAATAATGATGGGGTGACATAGTGTGTTTAAGACTCTAGTTGCATTTAGTGATTATCTAAAGAGTGCATCCAACAAGAGTTGTGGCTTGTGTCTTGCTTTACTTTTTGTAGAACTCTCCTTATTTCTTTTGTATCATGTTGGACAGTTACTACAGTATTTTGTCTGTTCTCTTGAATCTCTTTTGCAACTCTGTTCAAGTCTTCATGCTTTATTAATTGCTTTACTAGGGTTAAGTTTATTCTAATAAGCGTGGGTAACAATTGATGATAGGTTTTATAATGAAACTTGATTAACTGGTGGGATATAACTGATGCTAAAAATGAAAAGTTGTACCTGACAATCTTAACAAAATTGTAGATACAGAGATTAGAATGATTTTTAGCAGGTAAGGATATATTATTTCTATCTTGTCCTAGGTTACAGTGTAAGATGTGCCCAAAGTATGTCTTCTATCACCATCTACATGAGCTGTTGAAACTAGGTTGGGCAGTGTTTCCCTTGCCCCCTGCTGCCAGACTACCTTCTGTTAATGGCCCATCAATGCCCTGCTGCTGGACTCATAGATAACTCCCTCCAGGAGCTATCTGTTTAATGGGCAATCAAGGACCCATTGCATGACTGATAAAATTATATCATGCCATTGTGAGATGCTGTGTCCAGGGGGAGGAGCCAAGCATTCCCATCTGGATAGAATCTGGGATTTGAGACAGCACAGGCAGCCTTACCCACTGGATTGCCAGAGGACGAGAGCTACCAGACCTTTCTATGGGATCACTGCTTCAACCAGACCACTTCATCTGGACTGCTATCACCACCACAGGGAATCAGGCTGTATTCTAACTCTGTCAGTGATCTTTTGTACTATTGCATTGATTTTATTTTTACCCTTTTTTTCCACCTCCTAATAAATTGTTTTTTTCTGACTTGGAGTCTCTCGCTGGTTTTGCATTCAAGCCAGCACACCTCGACATCTCTTTCACCTACTTTCTCTGTTATAATGACCCAGTCCTTCCTCTCTTTGATCACTAATTTGGTCAAATAAGACTAAAGTGCAATAATCCCTTGCAACATGGTGATCTACTCAGTATATTTCAAATTTTCCCATTGATTAGGTATCAAGACTTAATTCTTACATGTAATAAATACAGTCTTTCAGCTTTAAGAGGCAGATGACATGAATTCCATTGAAATTGCCTCATTAATATTTATTTTTCTTCAGAGTGGCTCGTGAACTGTTTCAAGTGTGGATAAGCAATTAATGCATTGGTGATTCTAAAAGACATGGAAAAGTTGATTATGAGCAAGGAAATAATGGCTTGCTTAGGCATGAAGCAGTCTCTGCATTTTTAGAAGAGAATTTCATTATATGTGAGTTTTAAAGGAGCAAATGGAGAAAAAAGTCTTTGTATATTTGGAAATATCATATATAATTATGCAAGTGTGAACATGAGAATCAACAGAGTATCCTGCATAATGCTACATTTGTGTGTCACAAGAAAGGTGCCGAGTATCAAATGGACATTAATGTGATTAGGTTTGACCTCACTTTGTTGTTCTAAAAAGCCAATATTTATGTGGTTAGAGGCTAAAGCAGGCACTGCTAAACAGTAGCTGATTGGTTAAAAACTTATGTTCTGACACTCTAAATGACTGTCCATTGGTCCACGTCTCTTGGCAGCATGGTCAGTTTTTGTTCTGTCTTGTGATCAGCATTTCTCTTCAGCATCCATGAGAAAGGACAGCAAGTTGTAACATGACTTCCAGTATCTGTGAGAAAACATCCATGAGAAGGACCCGTAAATTGTTACATTTGCTACTTTCTTGATAATTCCCACAGCGCAAAAGCAGCATAAGAACAATACAAGGCCTTATACCATTCCTGATAGCAAGGATTGTTCAAATCTCCCATCACAAGATTGTGGCCTCGCTCTTCCAAAAATTCCTCTACACAGAGGAATTTAAAAATCCACAAATTCCTCACCTTGTTAACCCATATAGCAAACTGGATGACAGCCACAGTAGCCTTAGTTATAGGGCCCATGTTTAAGTATGGGCCCACAAATGGGAGAAATACTGCCACCACCACATGCCACCCGAACTAGGGTAAGCCAGACCACATGATATCACAAAAAGGTAGGCCACTTAAAAATTGTTATTCCTTTTTCTCTCAATGCCCTCATGCCCCTCAGTGGGTGCCAAATTCTCTCTTGATTTTGAAAGACAGTTGTCTGCTAGGGAAAGCCAGAGCCTCCCTTGGAATGGAGAATGTAAACCCCCTTCTTTCTAATTTATTATAATTTTGCAATTAGGGGCTTTCTGGTAAATATATGGGAATAGGAGTAACAGTTCTTTACTAGGAATATTAAAAAAAAAAAAAAAAAAAAAAAAAAAAAAAGGTAGTTGTACAAAAAAACAAGCAAGCAAGCAAACAAAAATCCTGGGGAAAACCCTGACAGAGTCAGGGATACGACCTGACACCCTGTTGGTCAGGGTGTTGGAAGCAGTTCAAATAAATCCTCCTGGAGTAACAGATGTGGTTCTCTGGAGTAGAGATGGTCCTGTAGAAAATCCAGTGGTGGTGATACGGGTACAGTCTTCCTCCAGGGATCTGGTGGAAAAAACTGGATACCGGGTAATCTTCAGTGCCAGTTTTTATCTAGCTTGGAACAGTTGGCTCCCCCTCCCCGTCCCTCCACCAGGTGCAGCATCTCACAATAGGATGATGGAATGTATCATGTCATTGGTTGTTGTAATGCATTAACTGGGTTTATATTGTGTTTCATTGGATCTGTAATGTTTTTTTTTTTTTTCTCTGTATCATGTGGTCTACCCCTGCAGTGCCCATCACCCACACTGGAATGTAACCCAACTCTGTTCCATTCCCACCTTGTCCACGATTGGGTAGTGGCTTGTCCTTGCCTCTAGGCCCATCCCCCTGAGAAAAAAACCCTGGACTGGGGGGGGGGGGGGGGGGGGGGGAGGTGGGGCTCAGGCTCTCTGGCGCCAGTGTCCATGGGGAAAGGACTCTGAAATAAAGCTGTTATATCCCACCCACTGAGAGAGAGAGCAGATTCTTTCCTTTTGCCATCGGCGGTCGTCTGGTCTCATTAAGAAATTCAACATCTGGTGGCTGAATGTGTGACTTGAAGCCACAAGGGCTTCCCAGAAAGCTGAAAGAACCACTCGGGGAGCACATGGCCAAAGAATCTCACGCAGGTACGTGAGTCACAAAACGTAGCCCACCCACGCAGAGACACAGATCAGTCAGGCTTGGCATTCACTGTGGAGTCTCCAAAACAAAGGATTCTAGGGGCAGGGCTGTAGTTTTCTCCTTCGGACTTAAAGAACCCATTGGAATGCTGCGAAGAAGCCCCCGACTGGCAGGCTGCTCCCAGGGAAGGTGACCACATGCTCGTGGAAAGATGACCCTGGGATCCGGGACTGGAAGCTCTTTTTGCACCAAAAATGGTCCGTTTTAGGCAAAAAGAGTGATTGGGAAAGAAAGGAAAGGAACACTGGATTTTTGGTGAGTACTACTTTCAGTTTTCTAAGGGAAAATCTTTTTAAGAGGCATTGATCCTCAGGGAAAAGGGTTTTTTTTCCTTTTGGGGAAGGTTTTTGCTTTCAGAGTAAACCTTCTAAGGCGCTTTAATAGCATGCTTCTTTCAGCAGCCTGGAGGCGGGGGTGGAAAAGGAAACTGTTTCCCCTTTTTGGCTTTTCTTTCTCTCCAGCGAGGGTTTTTTAACTCTCTGTTTCCCAGTCACAGTTAAAGGGGACACAGAAACTTAAAAGCTGAGCCAGAAATGGGTGCTAGGCTGTCTGTGTCTCAAAAAGAGTCTATTATCAAATTTTAAGTGCCTTGGAAAATGGCAGGACCCATTGTCCAAAGAAGCAGTTGAAAAGATTAATTCAATATATATTTTCTCAATTTTCAGATTTATCATTAGAGCAAATAAGCTTCCCGGAGTTTTGGGAAACTGTTACAAATAAAATAGTTGAATCTGGCTCCTCTAATAATAAAGAAGATGCAAATTTTGCTTTTAATAGCTTAAAAATTAAGTTTGCATTGCAAAAGCAAAATGAAAAGGGACAAAAGCCAGTTCTTTGCGGATTTTCCCCAGTTTGTACCTTTGCAGGCAGTCCGAGTGCTCAAACCCCCCACCTTAGTGGCACCCAGGTGGGGGGTCACAAGAGGGAGGGGATTCCTTTGTCCAAAATGGCAGAAGCCATGTGCTCCCGAGCCATGAGGAGTCTCTCCCTTTGTCTGTCCCTCCTTCCCGCAATTCCTTCTCCTCCCCAGACCCCTCCTTCCCTTCTTCTCCCCATACACCCCCTTCCCTTCGGTGCCGCCTGGCACTGCCCTCTCCTCTGACTCTGCCCCCTACCCTCAAACCTCTGTGCTCCAATTCCGCCCTGTGTGACTCAAGCCTCCAGCCCCTCCCTGCCCCTGGTTCCCATGGTTTCCCCACCCCCAGTTCCAGTTCCCACACCACGGAGGGAGGGGGGGGAGCTGGGAACCAGGAAGCAGGAAATGTTCCCGGCTTTTCTGCCACCCCTTTCACATATCAACAATCAAAAAGAGGGGGTGCTGTCCACAGTAATTGGGACCCCTTCCCCCAACAAGCGATTCAGGATTTGTGCAAAGCTCAGGCCAGATTTAAATATGAAAGAGAATACTTTTGCTAACATTTAAAAGCAAATTTAGCAAGAAATACTACAGTTCCCTTTGACCTCCAAAAAGATTTACTTCTGGAGCTTTGGCAAAATCCTGAAACGGCTGTTGATAATAAGAATCTGCCAATTCAATGAGCAACCCAGACCAATAAGTCTTTCCAACCTTACAGTAAAATAAAGCAGCTTCCATCAGAACCTTTAGTAACATTTGTGGAGCCATTAACCTGAGCTGTCGAGTTACAGGTTAAGAATGAAGGAGCCCAGGAACAGGTCCTGGAGGAGATGGCTCTGGTGAATGCAGACGAACAGTGCAAGGCAGCCATCCTCAGCCTGTCTATAGAACCAGCTCCAACTTTACGTGACATGCTCCAGGTGTGTGCCAGGAAGATTCCCTTCATAAAAGCTCATCAAAACCACAGTTCCAGAGTCAAGCCGCCACAAAAAGCTGCTGCTGCAGACACCGTGCTTCCTGTACCTGTGCCAAGGCCACCGCCCAAGAGAGGAAGAACGTGTCTCCTTGTGTGATCAGGCTGGACATTGGGTATCTCAATGCCCTTTAAAGAAGCAATTGCTGGACTTTCGGGACAATGGGGGTAGGAGGTCTCAAAGGTCCAAAGGGATTTAAAAAAAAAAAATAGAAAATGTAAATGTTAAACTCAATAATCATGCTTTAACCAGTTCTGCCTTTCAGCAAAAGTCACCAGATATGATAGTAAAGGATCCAGCAACCAGAGAAACAAAAAGTCCTCATGATCTGATCACCTGGGGTCGTGGGTACACCTGTGTGTCTGCTCCCCCAGATCTCAAGTGGGTGCCAGCTGAGTGGGTGAAACCTTTCATCCCTAAAACTGCAAAGCCACCTGCAGAGGCCCCACAAGTGGCCAGTGCTGCCTGGAGGAGGAGAAAGCACTGAACCTTCTCCTTCTAATTATTATTATTCCTTAACAGTGTTTTTCTAAATAGTTTGCACTAAAAGTCTTTTTTCTCCTGCAGCTTTAAAGGTACTCAAGGTCCGAACTCTGAGCATCTGCCACGAACCAAGCCTTCCTCCTTAATTTAATGAGAAAAGAGGAAATGTTGTAATGCATTAATTTGGTTTATATTGTGTTTTATTTGATTTCTAATCTGTATCATATGGGTTTTCCTTACTCATCTGTAACCTAACTCTTCCCCTTCCACTTCTCCCTGATTGGATAGTGTCTTGTCCCTGCCTGTGGGCCCTGCCCCCTGGGGAAAAAGCCCCCCAGACGGGTGGGGCTCTCTCTGGCACCGGCAAGTGATCGGGAAGGGCTCCAGCCAAGCAGGGCAGGACTCGAGAATAAAAGCTCGAGTATTAAAAATAAAATATCCCGCCCGGTGAGAGAGAGCAGACTTTTTTACTTTTGCCATCAGCGGCTGTCTAGTCTTGTGGGGAAATACTACAATTATTCATATTACATTCATTAAAATAATATAATAATAATGTTAAAAGAGCTTCAAAGGCAGGGTAATAATTTTTAAAAGACAGATAAAATATTATTCATTTGTTTATTATTATTATTTAATTTTATGAAATTATATTTACTGTTGTAACATTGATATTTATTAATTTAATTTTATTGTTTTCTTGTTTATTTGTTCCTTTATTATTATAGTACATTTATTATAATATTTGTATTATATTGAAAATTATAATAATGATAATAATGATAATGATAATAATAATAAAAATGTTATAGGAGTCTCAAAGGCAGGGAAATATTTTTTAAATTAAAAGATCAAATATTATTTATTCATTTATTCATTTATTTATTACTATCATTCTTTTTATTCTAATATATGTATTTTTATATTTATCTTTATTAATTTTATTTTATTTTTTATTCTTTATTATATCATATTATATCAGCATATCATAGCATAATAATCATTACATTTATATTCATTATAAGAATATACTTATTTTTATTACTATTATTATTGCCTCAAAGGCAGGGTTAATTTTTTCAAATTAAAAGACCAAATATAATTTTTTGATAATTAATTTATCATTATTTTAAAGTATTTTTACCAAGCTATATTTATTGATATTATATTTCTATTTATAATTTAATTTCATTGTTTTTTCTTATTTATAGGAGTATTTATTTTTATATTACATTGATTATTGTATTTCTATTATATTCATTAAAATAATATAATAGTATTGTTGTAGGAACCTCAAAGGCAGGGGAATAATTTTAAATTAAAAAATCAAATATTATTTCTGTACTAACCTACTTATAATTGTTATTAATTAATATAATATTTTAATTATACATTTATGTTTATTGTGTTTTCTTATGGTTATCTGTCTTTATATTTATATTACATTAATTATGTAGAGACACATCCCACCTCATACCATTGATCCCATCCTATGGATCCCATCCCATCCCATCCCATCCCATCCCATCCCATCCCATCCCATCCCATCCCATCCCATCCCATCCCATCCCATCCCATCAATGCCTTCTGGGCAGGAAGTCCCCTCCAACCAGCCCTTGCACACTTCCAGCCATTCCAGGGCAGCTGCAGCTTTTCCGCCCACTCTGTGCCAGGGCCCCACCGCCCTCCCAGGGAACAAGTCCATCCCCACATCCCATCTCACCCTGTCCCCAAGCAGTGTCCAGCCACGGCCTATGTCCTGGTGCTGCAGGCCCTTGGCAAGAGTCTCTCCCAGCCAGCAATTCCTGCTCTTCCCTGCTCTGGGGCAGCAGCTGCAAGTTGATTTGCTCCCTGGGCCACTGGTCCAGCCCCAAGCCAGGGCCGGGACCTTTCCCCAGAGCTCTGCTGGCACTGGCTCGCTTCGGCCGCAGCCCAGCAGACGGAGCTCAGAGCTCCCCGGGGGCTGTGCCTCCTGCCCAGGGACAGCAGCAGGGGCAGCTGAGACTTCTGCCCCGGGGCCAGCAGGGAATGCACCCCAGGGAACGGCTGGGGCTGGACCAGGCCAGCTGCGGGCTGGAGACCAGCAAAAGCTTCTTCCCCTACAGGGGGCTTGACCACTCACCAGGCTCCCCAGGGAATGGTCACAGCTGCGAGGCTGCCGCAGCTCCTGGAGCCTTTGGACACCGCTCCTGGGAATGCCCAGGCTGCCACTCTTGGGCTGTCTGTGCAGGGCCAGGGCTTGGACTCCATGATCCCGCTGCCTCCCTCCCAGCTCAGCCCCTTTTGCAGTTCTCACCCTTGGGCCCAGCCTTTGTGTCTCCTGCAGGCGCTGGCAGAGCTCTTGGGGCCAGGGCAGGAGCGGGACAGCCCCAGCGTTCCCCTCTCTGTGACACCACAGTGGTGACAGCTCCAACATTCCCTGCCTGGAGACGCTCCAAGGGAAGTGTCCAGAGCCACACCCAGACAGCAAAAGTGACTGGGCACTGAGGATCCCCGGCCTGGGCTGATGTGCATTCCTGTGCACACAGCTCGGGGAAGGTGCCCCTGGCCACCTCCACAGTGCCACAGGCATGTGTCACATAGAGTTACAGAGCTCTGCCCAGAGTTGCCAGGGGGAGTTAATTAAAAAACAAAACAAAAAAAAAAAGGGACCCAAAAAGCGAACATACAGAAAAAAAACCCATACAAAACCAAAAATTCCCACCAGCCAAAAAAAGAGCTAAAATAAAAAAAGAAAAAAAAGCTCTCCCAAAAACCAACAAAAACAAGCACAACAAAAGAACAGAAAAATAAACTAAACCAAACAAAAATACAAACAGAAAAACAAACAAGAAAAAGAGAACTTTCCCCAGCAGAGCTGTTCCATCCCTCAGTTCTCAGACCTGCACGCACACAAAACCTAGTGTTATAAATGAATTCTATTCAAATTATCTGTGTTTTAGTTACTTCATTGTTAAAATTCCATTAAAGTTGTAAATGCTTGTTCTGTTTACAGAATTTGCCTTATTCCTGTTTTAATATTGATTAATCACCTTACTTACTTGTTTGGTAATTAAGAATTCACCTTATTACCTGTATCTCTGCTCCCATTCGTCGGATAGCGTCTGAATATACAAATAAAAAGAACACTGGAATTTTGGGAACGACTCAAGAATGAGAGACTCTGAAAAGCAGGGAACCAAAGTAGAATCCAAGACTAAAGTTGCCCTTTAGACTAACTCTAAGAGTATGGGTGTCCGCCAAAGCAGCTTTATTTAGTCTCCATGACCTGAGAAGGAGTCCCCCATCACTGGATGACCCCTAATCAGCGAAGCAAAACGGACTCCCTGGCAAGGGAAAAAAGCCCATGAGGGGGTGTGGGAGTCCCCAGCTTTGCTGTGAAGCGAAGCTGTGTGTACCTCCTCCTCTGTGTTGCCGAGGGAGAAAGCAAGCTCCCCCAGAGCCAAGCTAGATAATAAAAACATAAAAAAGAGTAAGTCTCTCTGATTCTCTTTTTTTTTCAGAACAATTTTTGGAGGCTCGTCCACGGGATCTGGCCATGCCTGAAGAGGGACTGAAGACGGGATGGCCTCTCGCCCTTCAGACCTCCAGGACAACCGGCCAAGCGGGAGCAGCCTGGGACCGGCAAGGAGGAGGAGCACCGGAGGGTGAGCATTCCAGTGGCGGGCAAAGGAGATGTGCGAGTGGGAGGGTAGGAGAGTCGGGGGCCGGCAGCTCGGACCCTCAGAACTGAGTGTGGACCCCTCGGTACTGCGGTTTCGGACCCCCGGGAGGGGGTCGGCCAGGAAAAGGGGGAAGTGAAAGAAAGTAGTGCGTGAGGCATCACCTTAGGGGCAGAAAGACCCCTCCCCTGGGCATGCAGGGGAAAACAGAGTGTGAGTGACATGCATTAGGGGCAGGTTCCCCCCCCCCCACCCCCCCCCAAAGGGCTAGAGTAGTCTAGGAGGGGTTAGAATCCCTGGAGGGCAGAAAACCGTACCAGGGTTGACGGGGTGTCCCCAGACACTGTGGGTGCTGAGAGCTCATGAGAGTCCCTGCTTCCCAGGACTGAGCCAGACGCACCGGAGAGGGTGTGCTGCCACGGTCTCAGGGAGGAGGCCGTAAACCCATAGCCCGAGGACACCGGGGTGGGGAGTCAGCTTGGAGGCAAGGCGGGCATCCTGCACACATGCACTCATCCTTCTTGCCGAGGCTGCTTCGCTGGGGAGAAGTAGTCAAGCCAGTCCTGGTGGAAGGCAAAGGGATCGGGCCCTGCTCGGGTTGATCCTTGGAAACAAGGAAGGGTTACCCCCCCAGGTAACCCGTGCGGAGTCTTGACCTCTTACCTCCATTTCAAAAAGTGAAGAGGGGAACGGTACTAGTGACAGGGCAGTCTAGTCCGGGGTTCGGACTGAAGGTGTCCGGCCCGGCGGGGGCTAAGGCGCGGGAAGGCCCTGAGGCCCAGAAGGGGATGCCAGTACTAGGGACCCTGTCGTGTGCCGCAAAGTGTGTCCAGAGTCTCAGGGGTGAGGCAAGGCGCGGGGGTATATAGGGAGTGAGGTCATTAGGGCTCACCTCAAAGGGGTCAGAAGAGAGTCTGAGCCCCTGGTATGAGTAAAGCGTGAGCGTCCAAGAAAGTGAAGAAGGTTGGGGAAAGTGAGTAGAAAGAGAGAGTTTGTTCCCTGAATGACAGCTAAAGTGTAGGAAAGAGTAGAAAAGCATAAAGTTTAGAAGTTTTATGTTGAAGTGTTCAAGAATTAAGTCAAGAGATTTGAAGTAGAGTGAGAAAAGCCGAAGATTTTTTTTTTTTTTTTTTTTTTCTTAAAAACCTGTGTTGCCTGTCAGTAGAGGGCAGCTTTGAAATTTTAATTTTCAGTCTAAAGAAAATGGGACAATGTACTAGTAAGAAGAAGAAATCCCAAAAGGAAAATAACAAAATGAAGAGTATTCCACCTGGTAGTCCCTTAGAACAACTTTTAGCTAAATGGGATTCTTTAGAAACCACGAAAAGACTAGATCAGGTTAAAATGGTGTTTTATTGCACAGAAGTCTGGCCAAAAATTAAAATTACCAGGAGAGTGGCCATGGTTTGGAACACATGATGAATGGATGTGCTATAAGTTAAATCAGTACCTAAGAACTCAGGAAGATCCAGACATAGACCAGTTAGCCTATGCTGCTTGTTGGCAAAAGAGAACCACGAGTAAAGAGAATATAAAAGTCTGCAAATTAAAAGAAAAAGTGTGAAAGAAAGGAAGAGAAAGAAGAAAGAAAAGAAACTAATAAAAGACGGGACCCTCTAGACCATTTACCCCCTCCAATCTACCCAGAAGTGCCCCAAGTCCCTCAAAATCCTGTCCCAGTTCCCCTACTAACTTCCCCAAGTCAAACTGAAACTCCTTCAGAACCCTCTCTTCCTCTTCCCCCAGTGGTTCCATCATCACCCCTCCTTAACACCTCTCCTCCTCAATCCTTAGTACCTTCTCCCCCTACTCTCCCAACAGCCCCTTTGCCACCTCCTTCCAATAGTCAAAGTCCTTTAGCCCCAGTTATAACCCCTTCGGTTTCCCAAAACACAGCCTCTTCCCTAGTCCCCCTTCCTCACACAGTACCATCCTCTGCTTCTCCTCCTACAGATTTTACTACCTTCCCCTCACCTACAGTAATTCCCCTGCTACCCCCTAATTGGGAGTTAACCAAAACCCCTACAGACTCCCGTGAGTCATCCCATTCTTCTGGAAATCCCCAGGAATCCCTAACCCAGACAGTGTTACCAGTTGATAAGGTGAGTGAAGGACCCTATTGTAACACCAGGTCAAAAACCTTAAAGCCAGAAAGACTTTTTCCCCTCAGGGAAGTGCCTATGGGAGGAGTGATTGGAGGAGTGGGATTTGTAAATGCCCCATTAACAGCCTCTGAGGTAAGAGGATTTAAGAAAGAGCTAGGAAATTGAGTTGAAGGTCCCATAGGTATTGCCACACAGGTAGACCAATTCCTTGGACCCAATGTTTATACATGGGGAGAGTTAAATTCTATATTAAACATCTTGTTCTCCCCTGAGGAAATACGAATGATCAGAACAGCAAGTATCAGAATCTGGGAAAGGGAAAATAGGTTGGGGCCACCTGGAGATCATAAATTACCGATAGCTGACATGGGGTGGGACCCAAATCGAGAAGAGACAGAGAAAGAAGTTAAAGAAGTAAGTATAAAACTTTTAATTTTTTTTAGAGAAAAAGGGTTAAAAGTATCTCAAAGTAAACTACAGTTTGTGGAAACTGAGGTCACTTATTTAGGACACATAATTGGAAAGGGGAGTAAAAGGTTAAGCCCTGCAAGAATTTCAGGAATAGTATCTATATCACCCCCAATAACTAAGAGACACAGAACAAACCTTCTAGGCCTGTACAGATACTGCAAGCACTGGATAGATAAGTACACTCAAGGGGTCAAATTTCTTTATGATAAATTAATAGACCAGTGTGATATATGTCCTAAAGTTAATTCGTGTTACCTCATTTATTATGTATATTGAAAGGGGAATTCGTAGTATCCTCCGTCAAAGGAGATATATTTGTAGAGATATATATATTTTAGTATAAGTTTTGTATGGTTTGCTCTGTTATACATTTAAGTTTTACATGCGGGATAAAACAAGCCACTGCACAAAAGAAGATTCCCCCGGCCTGGGGAAACACCCTGGAGGCACTGAGAGAGAAATGATTGGATTTACCAGAAAGGAGGGAGAGGAGACAACAGCTGCCGGGAATCTCTGAAAGGATACAAAGAACGACGGAAACCAGAGATAGAAGTCCGGAGACCGAGATGATTGCTTCAGATAGACATCTCCACGAGTCTCCGATGAAATTTACATCTTCATAACACACCCAGACCCGAACATCAGCAGCATTGTCTTCCTCTACCGGTCTATTCAAACCCCGATTCCAGCACCTGCCTATGCCCTGAGGGGAAGACCGTCACATTCCCGGACCTCTCTCCGCGATCCAGTGTATAAAAAGAGACTGCAGCAGACCAAACATGTGAACTTTGGGAGGGTAACAGGCTGACAGAGTCTGCTATCCGAGTTCACCCAGCGGCGACCCCGGGCTCGACGCTGTCCTTTTGATTGTGGCTAACCGAGACTGTAATTTTTGTCTCTTAATAAAATTCCAAATTTTTGATAAACTGAATTTGGTGAATCTCATTTATAACAATTTTCTGGTGACCCCGACGTGATTGGGGTGATATCGGGACCCCCGTGGGACCCCTGTCTCTGACCAGGAGGCGCCCTGCTGAATTCAGCGGCCTGGCCGAGTCAAGGGGGAGACGGGTGGAAACGATCAACCACACGACGGACTAAAGCCACTAAAGCCACAATTAAAAGGGAGATAGGCGAGGTCAGAGCTCTCGGGGAACTCGGGGAGGTTTTTTTCGGGAAACAGAAACCTCCGGAGCTGCGGCAAAGGAAAACAACTCGTAAAAATCTACGTGCACGAAGAGCCCACGCAGGAAAAGGATCGTAAGTATTGCGTGGTTGAGTGGGAGTGACCGAGCGTGTGAAGTGAGACATGATTCTATCACAAAGCGAGTGGGGACCCCAAAGCCGCAGTTCCACTTCCCCGCGAGGGGTGTGGTCGGCTGCGGGGGAAGCGATAGTTTCGGGATAAACACACCGCACACGTAAACCCTAGAAAACTCAGGGAGTTTTTCGGGAAAGGGGATCGGTCACAGGAAGGTTGAAAGGGAAGGATACGTCCTCATCGAGTTCTGGGGGCTGGTAAACCTTTCAACCTTGGACCAGGAGTGGTCCAGGGGAGGAAGTAAAGAGAAACAGAGAGCTCATAAACACCAGAAAAAACCTTGAGAAGGAGCGATCACCTACAAGGGGGTAGTACCTGACAAACCCACACTATGGGGCAAACAAAGAGTAAAAATGCAAAAAAGCCTTCAAAGAAAACAAAACGAAAGACAGGTAAAGGAATCCCCGAAATCCCGATCGAGAGTCCATTGGGGTGGATGTTAGAACATTGGGAGGAATGTCCTGTGAGAGGAAGGAAATCCAAGCAGCTGATGGTGCATTATTGTGTGGAAGTCTGGGGAGGGGTGGAAATACGGGATCATGTAATCTGGCCGGTCTTTGGAACATTTGAAGAATGGATGTGTAAAGCATTACTGCATTATGTTAAGGGAAAGGAGAAGGTGGAGGAGCTAGAATATGCGGAGATTTGGGGAAGGGTTGATGTTAGGTTGTTACCTATGAAATTGAAGGACCCTACCCCTGTCCCAGGGGATAAATGGGAACCTTTGGATAACCTTCCCCCACCTTATGTCATACCCACACCCCCTCCCCTTCCAAATAACCCACAAAACCCTGGGAGAATAAATCCTCCCTCGGGACAGGGAATGCCTAGACTCCCGGCTCTCCCGTCTGCCCCTACTCCAGAACTCCAACCAGGGACCCCTTTCCCACCGGCTGGGCTCCCACCCCCGCTGGAGCCCCTACCGGCTCCCCGGCCCTCGGGAGGGGGAACACAGAGTCTGCACATCCCCGCACCACTGCCAGATGACCAATTTCAGGATTTGGACTTGGCCGCTTTCTTTAGCCCTAATCCACAGACGGTTCCAGTAGAGACTAAACATACTCCTCCCGCTAGGAGGACTAGAAGACAGTTAAAGAAAATTAATGAGGGGGAGGGCGAAGGGGAGAATGAAAGAACTAATCTTCTCCCCCTAAGGGAGATCCCCACGGCCCCAGGAATTATTGGGTATGTAAACGTCCCAATTAATACCAGTGACGTGAGGGCATTTAAAAAGGAAATGGGGAAACTCATAGATGATCCTCTGGGAGTCTCCGAACGGCTAGACGAATTTCTAGGAACTAGCATATATTCATATGAGGATCTCACAGCCATTTTAAGGTCTCTATTCAACACAGAGGAAAGGGAAATGATTAGACAGGCAGGGATACGTGAATGGGAGCGACGAAACCTCCAAAGCACCCCTGGGGATCAGAAATGGCCAAGCCAAGATCCCCGGTGGAATGCCCAGACAGAGGAAGGGAGGAGAAGTATGATTGACATGAGGAATATCCTGATACAGGGAATCAGGGAGGCGGTACCCCGGGGACAAAATTTAAGTAAGGTTTTCGGGGAGCGCCAAGGGAAAGAGGAGACCCCCACGGAATGGTTGGAGAGATTGAGAAAAAGCCTTCAGATATACTCAGGAACAGATCCTGATTCTCCGGTGGGAGAGGTGTTGTTAAAAACACAATTTGTGGCAAAATCATGGGAAGACATACGTAAGAAACTGGAAAAGATTGAAGGATGGCAGGAAAAGGGATTGCAGGAATTGTTAAGGGAAGCCCAGAAAGTTTATATGAGGAGGGATGAGGAAAAGCAGAAGATTCAGGCTAGGGTTTTGGTAGCTGCTGTGAGGGAAGCTCAGAAACAGGAACGTCCTGCAGCCTCAGAAAATCCCTTAAGGAAAGCACCGCCGAAGGGGCCGGTACGTTCACAGAGGGGAAACTCTGGAAATAGAATAGAGGGATTAGAATGTTTCTATTGTAAGAAAAAGGGACACATAAAAAGGGACTGTCCAAAGAGAAAGAGAGATGAGAAAATGTTCCATGAGGAATAGGGATGTCAGGGGCTATATATTTTGGGGTCCGTAACATCAGGAGAGCCCTTGATAACATTAAAAATAGGACCCAAGGGAACAAAGATGGATTTTCTGGTGGATTCTGGAGCAGAGAGAAGTACATTTAAGAAGTTACCCCCGGGGTGTAAGATAAGCAAGGAATCTATGATAGTTAAAAGAGCAAAAGGGGAACCATTCAGAGTGCCCATAGTAAAAAATGTAGAAATAGAATCAGATAATAAAATTTGTTTGGGGGACATGTTACTAGTCAAAGAAGCAGATTACAACTTACTGGGTAGGGATCTAATAATTGCACTGGGTATTAACCTCATCGTAAGGAATTCACAGATAATGGTTAGCATATATAAACTAACCTGTGAAGATGAGGATAGAATTAATCCCAAGGTGTGGCATACAGGGAAAGAAGCTGGGAGACTGGACATGGAACCCATATCTATTGAGATAGAAAGGCCTGAGGACCCCATAAGGGTCAGGCAATACCCCATCCCTCTGGAAGGGAGGCGAGGATTGAAACCTATAATTGAGGATTTATTACAAAAGGGCATTTTAGAGCCATGTATGTCGAGGCACAATACCCCCATATTGGCTATTAAGAAGACAGATGGAAATTATAGACTGGTACAAGATTTGAGGGCCATAAATGAGAGAACAAAGACGCGATTCCCAGTGGTTGCTAACCCTTACACTCTTCTTAATAGGGTGTCCCCACGGGATGTGTGGTACAGTGTCATAGATCTGAAGGATGCCTTTTGGACCTGTCCCTTAGCCACAGACTGCAGGGACTTCTTTGCATTTCAATGGGAGGACCCTGACACAAATAGAAAGCAGCAATTAAGATGGGCCTTCCTTCCCCAAGGGTTTGTGGATTCACCCAATTTGTTCGGTCAAGCTCTGGAACAACTGCTAAGTCAGTTTACCCCCAGAGAAGGGATTAAAGTCTTACAGTATGTTGATGACCTATTGGTAGCTGGGGAAACAAAGGAAGGAGTAAGGGAATGTACTATCGACTTACTTAATTTCCTGGGGGAAAGGGGTTTAAAGGTATCTAAGCAAAAATTACAATTCACAGAGTCAGAAGTTAAATATTTAGGACATTGGCTAGTAGAAGGAAAAAAGAGATTAGACCCTGAGAGGGTAGCCGGGATTTTGGAATTACCCCCTCCTAAAAATAAAAGACAGGTGCGCCAGCTGTTGGGATTGTTGGGTTATTGCAGGCAATAGATCGAAGGATATAGTGAAAAGGCAAAATTTCTGTATGAGAAACTAACAACAGAAAAGGTGAAATGGACTGATCAAGTTTCCATAGAATTAGAGAAGTTGAAAGGAATGCTAGCAACCGCCCCGGTCCTAAGCCTCCCGGACATAAATAAAGCATTTCAATTGTTCGTGGATACCAGGGACCATACAGCATTTGGCATACTTACACAGACATGGGCAGATGAGAAAAAAACCATAGGCTATCTTTCCAAATTACTGGATCCTGTAAGCAGGGGATGGCCTACCTGTCTACAGGCAATAGTAGCTGTAGCTTTGTTAGTAGAAGAAGCCAGAAAAATCACATTTGGGGCTCCTATTACAGTCTATACCCCACATAATGTAAGGAATATACTGCAACAGAAAGCAGAAAAATGGCTCACCAATGCTAGATTATTAAAATATGAAGCCATTCTTCTACATGCCCCAGAATTAGAGTTAAAAACTACACAGGCTAGGAATCCTGCTGGATTTTTATTCGGGGAAGCCAGCACAGAACCCCGGCATGATTGTGCAGAATTAATAAAGTTACAAACAAAAATCAGGGAGGATCTAGAGGAAGAAGAACTAGAAGAAGGGGAAAAATGGTTTGTGGATGGATCAGCCAGGGTGGTGGAAGGAAAAAGAAAGTCAGGATATGCCATAGTGGATGGGAAAACTGGGGAAGTAGTCAAGGCAGGTCCCCTAAGTGCTTCTTGGTCAGCACAAGCCTGTGAATTATATGCTGTACTGCAAGCCCTGAAAGAATTAAAGGGAAAAGTGGGAACTGTTTTCACTGATTCTAAATATGCTTTTGGGGTAGTGCATACTTTTGGAAAAATATGGGAGGAGAGGGGACTCATCAACACCCGAGGGAAAAGTTTAGTACATGAGGATTTAATAAAACAAATCCTACAGGCAATCCGAGAACCAAAAGCTATTGCTGTGGTATATGTAAAAGGTCATCAAGCTGGGTTACAGTTCAGGATAAGGGGTAATAATTTAGCCGACCAGGAAGCCAGGAGAGCAGCCCTCCTCACTTTTAACACCCCTGAGACTATGACAGAAAACTCAATAGAATTTCCACCTCAACCAACTGAAAGGGAAATCGAAGAATTTAAAAAGATAGGGGGTACTCTAGTCGATGGAAAGTGGAAACTGACAGATGGACGGGAGCTGGTACAAAGGGCATATGCCCGAATGATAATAAAGAGATTACATGCACAAACACACTGGGGAACGCAGGCTTTAGCAGAGCAGTTCCTAAAATTCTTTGGATGCAAAAGTATTTTTGAAATAGCAAAACAAGAAGTCCAAAACTGTATGGTGTGCCAGAAGATTAATAAATCTAGAATGAGAAAGAACATATCAGGGGGACGACCTCTAGCATACCGTCCCTTTGGCAGAATTCAGGTGGACTTTACAGAATTGCCTAAAATAGGGAGACACAGGTATTTGTTAGTAATAGTGGACCAATTAACACATTGGGTTGAGGCATTCCCTAGCCCCAGGGCAACAGCCCAAACGGTAGCACGAAGGTTGTTAGAAGAAATCATACCAAGATATGGAATTCCTGATTCCATAGATTCGGATCAAGGAACCCACTTTACATCCAAGATTATAAAGCATTTAGCAGAAGCCCTGGGAATCAGATGGGAATATCACACACCGTGGCATCCCCAGAGTTCAGGTCAGGTAGAGAGGATGAATCAAACCCTGAAAGCACAATTATCAAAACTCATGTTAGAGACCAAAATGTCATGGATTAAATGTCTTCCGTTAGCACTCCTCAACATCAGGACACAACCTCACTCTGGATCTGGTCTGTCCCCCTTCGAGATGCTATATGGAATGCCATATGAGCACGGGATGCCCATAGGACACCCCAGAATGGAAGATTGCCAGATCCAGTCTTATCTTGTTTCAATTAATAAAAATTTACAGGAACTTCGGAAACGCGGATTAGTAGCACAGAGCACTCCTTTAGGCTTCGCCATTCACAAAATCCAACCGGGGGACCGAGTGCTGGTGAAAGTTTGGAAAGAAACCCCATTGTCCGCGCACTGGGAAGGACCCTTCATTGTTTTCCTCACCACTGATACGGCGATAAGGACAGCAGAAAAAGGCTGGACTCACTCATCGTGAGTGAAAAAGGTTGAACCTGAAAACAGCTCTCCACAGTGGAGAATCACCTCAACCCCAGGGGATTTGAAGCTGAGAATCCACCGAGGAACCTAATGACCAGCGCTTATCGGATAAGTTGTGACCAAGCAGGATGCCCCTGCTACCCTTTTGTTCATTTTAAGTGTGGGTATTGTGAACAGATTTGGGTTACTCATTGTGTTCGGGGAGCTAGGCCTCGGAATTTATGTGTACCTTGCTTTGAAGAAGAGTCTCGAAATACCAATCTTTTCCTATACATCGCCACAGAATCGGGGCTATTTGAATTAGATTCTCCTGAGTGGTTTCATTACTTTACTAATGGGATAAGGGGAGGATTAAATAAAAGGGCGGAACCACTCAAAATTGAGTGTAGAAGGACCTTGAAAGTACCCTGTGGGGCCCCAATAATTAAGATAACAAGGTGGGAACAGTACAAAAGGTGTTACGCTCAAAGGAGTACTGGAAGGGACCCGGAAGAATACCCCTGCTGCCAAGAAGATGGTTTACCCCGCCGCTGGAGGCAACCCAACGGGCGAAGGGTCGGGCAGAGGGATATGCCTATGGGTAACCCTGATGATCCTGAGTCTAGCCGTGCACCCCACGAATGGCCTCCTCAACCTCAAGGAGAAGGCGGAGAAGGGAATTAATTCCCATGAAATTCCTCCGGTAGATACCAAGTATGGAATTGTGGAACCCAGAGTACAAGTAAACAGGTCGACGGCACAAAGTGGGGAAAATGGCAAATTGGTGAAGGGGATAAAATTGCATGAATCTTACCCCCCGATGGCGATGCTTAGGAAGAAAAGAGAGGTAGACGGACTCCCTGTGATTCCTATTTGTAGCGAATGCAATAAAACTGTCTGGGTTGGAAGAAAGAAGGAAAGCACCTTTGTAGGGTACCTGAAAGTTAACCAGTTGTGCTATGATAAAAAGAAGTTAGGAATGTGCACCCTAAATGGGAAAACATACTGGGTAGGACAAAATAAGAAACTCCAAACTGCAACCTCAATTGGGGGGCCCATTCTATTGGATATGCTGAGTGAAAATGATGAAAGGGTATGTTTGGGGTTGGATAAGATATTCTGTTTTTCAAAAGATGAAGAAGGGTTGGACCCAGAGAATAAAATACAGAGGGTAGCTTTGGAAATTAAACAACAAGAGTTGGCTGCTAAGAAAAGAAAGATGGAGCAAGAAAGGATGAGAACCCTAAGCGAACAATATGAACAACTAGAAAAGCAATCTGACGATTGGAGTTTATCCACTCCCGGTAAAAATCTCTTCCTGGATCTAGTGCAGGAGATTGCTACCGAATTAGGATTAACGAATTGTTGGATTTGCGGGGGACTGAAATCAGCAGAGAGGTGGCCCTGGAAGGGTGAAAGTCTAACCCCTGAGCAGTTGCTAAGGTGGGATAATGAGATCCTAAAAACATTATCTCGGCCAGGGGGGTGGACCCTAGATGAACGGGTCATAAGGACAATTTGCATAAGCAGGGAAGGGGATGTTTACAACGAGATAGTGGGATACACCCCATGCCTATCCACACTAACTGTAAATTCAAATAGTAAGTCTAAAACTTGGCAGCCAGAGCCTCCCCAGAGATACTGGGGAAAAACAAAAGAGGATAGATGTGATTGGATAAAAGAAGCTGGACTTTGCTGGTATAAGAAAGCAAATGCCAACCCTTATTATTTTCTGACTGAGTTAGTGGACTTCTGGGATAAGCCGGAGAGCATAAACATTAGATGGAAAGCGCCCAGCGGGATCTATTGGATATGCGGGAAAAAGGCTTATAGTGAACTACCCCGAAAGTGGAAGGGATCATGTACCTTAGGAATGATTCGACCCTCCTTCTTCACACTCCCCAGAACCGGTAGCAATCTGCTGGGAGCTCCTTTGTATGAAAATCTTAGCAGAAGAAAAAGGGAAATAAAGAAAGAATTTCCACAAGTAGGAGGAAATCAGAAGTGGGGAAAAGAGGAGTGGCCTGCACAACGTATCATAGAATACTATGGACCAGCCACCTGGGCTCAGGACAGGAGCTGGGGGTATAGGACCCCAGTGTATTTACTGAACCGACTAATTAAGCTACAGGCTGTAGTGGAAATAGTGTCTAATCACACCTCAGATGCCCTGGAATTATTAGCTAAACAGCACTCACAAATGAGAGCTTTTGTATACCAAAATAGGATTGCTTTAGACTATCTGCTAGCTGAGGAAGGGGGTGTATGCGGGAAGTTCAATGACTCAGAGTGTTGCATAGAAATAAATGATTATGGAGAGACCATCAGAGATTTGGCAGCTGAAATTAAAAAGGTGGCCCACGTCCCTGTACAGAGATGGAACTCAATTCTCCAAGCTTCTTGGTGGGACCAAATATTTGGGGCAGGAGATTGGTGGAAGAAGATAGGATTCTTTATCTTGTGCTCAGTAGCTGGATTGATTTTCTTGCCTTGTCTTGTACCCTGTCTAATAAGATTAATACACACCGTAGTCCAAGGAATGCAAATAGCTGCACTCCCTATGGACCCCGAAATGGCATCAGGAGGACTATCTAAAAATACTCCAAAAATCTTGAAATTAAAAGAAGAAAAAAGTACAGCTGCTCAAGTATTAGAGAATTTCGAGTCTCGAATACAGGAGGGGAACACGGGGAAAACCTGTTGGGGTGAGGCAATTGGGGAAATGATAGAAGAACCATAGAAATAGACATGGTTAAGAGGCTTTTTATCTGAATTAAGAAAAAAGACTATAACCAAAAACACGAATTAAATGGGTGAATTTGAAAGAGGGGGGATTGTGATATATGTCCTAAAGTTAATTCGTGTTACCTCATTTATTATGTATATTAAAAGGGGAATTCGTAGTATCCTCCGTCAAAGGAGATATATATTTTGTAGAGATATATGTTTTAGTATAAGTTTTGTATGGTTTGCTCTGTTATACATTTAAGTTTTACATGCGGGATAAAACAAGACACTGCACAAAAGAAGATTCCCCCGGCCTGGGGAAACACCCTGCAGGCACTGAGAAAGAAATGATTAGATTTACCAGAAAGGAGGGAGAGGAGACAACAGCTGCCGGGAATCTCTGAAAGGATACAAAGAACGACGGAAACCAGAGATAGAAGTCCGGAGACCAAGATGATTGCTTCAGATAGACATCTCCACGAGTCTCCGATGAAATTTACATCTTCATAACACACCCAGACCCGAACATCAGCAGCATTGTCTTCCTCTACCGGTCTATTCAAACCCCGATTCCAGCACCTGCCTATGCCCTGAGGGGGAGACCGTCACATTCCCGGACCTCTCTCCACGATCCAGTGTATAAAAAGAGACTGCTGCAGACCAAAAATGTGAACTTTGGGAGGGTAACAGGCTGACAGAGTCTGCTATCCGAGTTCACCCAGCGGCGACCCCGGGCTCGACGCTGTCCTTTTGATTGTGGCTAACCGAGACTGTAATTTTTGTCTCTTAATAAATTCCAAATTTTTGATAAACTGAATTTGGTGAATTCTCATTTATAACAGGAGAGATTCTTGCCAAGGGCCTGCAGCGCCAGGACACAGGCCATGGCTGGACACTGCTTGGGGCCAAGGTGAGCTGGGATGTGGGGATGGACTTGTTCCCTGGGAGGGCAGTGGGGTCCCGGCACAGAGTGGAAGGAAAAGCTGCAGCTGCCGTGGAATGGCTGGAAGAGTTCAAGGCCTGCTTGGAGGGGACTTGGTGGCCTGAAGACATGACATGATCCGGTGTAGTGTGGCCAGTGTAATGTGAGGATTGCAATGTGATGGATTTTTTGAAAATTGGGAGGGGTAGGGATTGCAGTGGGGGGATGGGGTGTTTTGGTCTGTTGGAGCAGAGGGCGGGAAAGCAAGAGGCAGTTTTGAGCAGGTGCTGGTGGTTGTAGCAATTGTGTAGCAGGGCTGTGGTGGAGTGGCAGTGAGTTTGGGAGGGTACAAGCAGCTGGGAAAGAAAAGAAAAGAAAAGAAAAGAAAAGAAAAGAAAAGAAAAGAAAAGAAAAGAAAAGAAAAGAAAAGAAAAGAAAAGAAAAGAAAAGAAAAGAAAAGAAAAGAAAAGAAAAGAAAAGAAAAGAAAAGAAAAGAAAAGAAAAGAAAAGAAAAGAAAAGAAAAGAAAAGAGAAAAGAAAAGAAAAGAAAAGAGAAAAGAAAAGAAAAGAAAAGAAAAGAAAAGAAAAGAAAAGAAAAGAAAAGAAAAGAAAAGAAAAGAAAAGAGAGAAAAAAGAAAAGAAATCATTTTTTTTTTCAGCATCTGGAGCCTAAAATCTGGTGTTTCCTGGCACAGCCGGAGCCCAGATCCAGAAATGCCCCGGTGCTGGCACGGCCTAAGTGCAGCAATTTGCTGGCACAAAAAGCCAAACTGCAGCAATTTCCCGGTGCTGGCACTGGCACCACCCAGACCTGGTCGTTTGGCGGTGCCAGGACTCCAGATGCAGCCGTTTGCCATCAGTCAGATCTGGCAATTTCCTGCTGCTGGGACACATAAGGGGTCTGGCTGGGCAGGAAAGGTGACCCTGAGCCAGGAGCTTTTCTTGGCTGCAGCAGAAACTGGGTGTGCAAAGGCCTTCCCGGTGCTGTGCCCATGGCCAGGAGGGATTGTGCCACAGGAGCTGAGCCTGAGTTTCTTCTCCCAGGCAGCTTTAGGGCACAGAACATGGAGAAGGCAGAGCTGACTCTCAGCTTTCTGCAGTTCTCCATAGGAATGCTGTGTGGAAAGCAGCCTGGGAGCAGGGTTGATGTGCCAGGGGTGAGCAATTGAGAGCCCTTTCCTCCCCTGTGGCCTGAGGCTCTGGCCCTTGCTCTTTGCAATCGCCCTAGAGCTGCCTGCCAAGGGGCCTTTTTCACTGGCATGAGAGGAGTCCTGCTACAGGGCTGTCCTCAAGCTGCTTTTGCAGCAGATGTGCCTGAGGAATGGTCGTTGCTTGCAGTCTCAGTGCTGTGTGTGAGTACAGCTGAAAGCACTGAAGGAGGCAGCAGCTCTGCTGGGGGCGGAGTTGTCTTTTTCTTGGTGGGGGTTTGGTTTGGTATTTTTTGGTTTGGTTTGGTCTTGTTATTGTTTGTTATTTTTTTTAACTTTCCCCATCAGCTCTGGGCAGAGCTCTGTAACTCTATGTGACACATGCCTGTGGCACTGTGGAGGTGGCCAGGGGGACCTTCCCCAAGCTGTGTGCACAAGAATGCACATCAGCCCAGGCCGGGGGTGCTCAGTGCCCGGTCAGTTTTGCTGTCTGGGTGTGGCTCTGGACGCTTCCCTTGGAGCGTCTCCAGGCAGGGAACGTTGGAGCTGTCACCACCGTGGTGTCACAGAGAGGGGAACGCTGGGGCTGTCCCGCTCCTGCCCCGGCCCCAAGAGCTCTGCCAGCGCCTGGAGGCGACACAAAGGCTGAGCCCAAGGGTGAGAACTGCAGAAGGGGCTGAGGTGGGAGGGAGGCAGCGGGATCATGGAGTCCAGGCCCTGGCCCTGCACAGACAGCCCAACTGTGGCAGGCTGGGCATTCCCGGGAGCAGTGTCCAAAGGCTCCTGGAGCTGCTGCAGCCTCACAGTTGTGACCATGCCCTGAGGAGCCTGGTCAGTGGCTGAGTCCCTGGGATGCTGCTCTGGGAAAGGGTGAGATGAGATGTGGGGATGGACTTGTTCCCTGGGAGGGCATTGGGGCCCTGGCACAGAGTGAACGGAAAAGCTGTGGCTGCCCTGGAATGACTGGAAGTGTCTAAGGGCTGGTTGGAGGGGATTCCTGCCCAGAACGGATGGGATGGGATAGGTTGGGGTAGGGTGGGGTAGGGAGGGGCAGTGTAAGGTGGGGATTGCAGTGTGAGGGGTTTTGTGAAAGTTGGGAGGGGTAGGGATTGCAGTGGTGGATGGGGTGTTTTGAGTTGTTGGAGCAGAGAGCAGGAAAGCAAGAGGCAGTTTTGGGCAGGTGCTGGTGGTTGTAGCAATTGTGTAGCAGGGCTGAGTGGAGAGGCAGGGAGTTTGGGAGGGTGCAGGCAGCTGGGAAAGAAAAAAGAAAGGAACAAAAGAGTGAAAGAGAAAGGAAGAGAAAGGAAGGAGGGAAAGAGAAAGAAAGGAAAAGAGAGGAAGAAGAGAAAGAGAAAGAAAGAAAGAAAGAAAGAAAGAAAAAAAAGGAAAGAAAGAAATCAGTTTTTTTCAGCATCTGGAGCCTGAAATCTGGTGTTTCCTGGCACAGCCGGAGCACAGATCCAGAAATGCCCTGATGCTGGCACAGCCCAAGTGCAGCCATTTGCTGGCACAAAAAGCCAAACCGCGGCAATTTCCTGGTGCCAGGACTGGCACCACGCCGAACTGGTCCCCAGGACTCCAGATGCAGCCGTTTGCCATCAGCCAGATCCAGCAATTTCCTGATGCTGGTCCACATGAGGGGTCTGGCTGGGCAGGAAAGGTGAGCCTGAGCCAGGAGCTTTCCCTGGCTGCAGCAGAGGCTGGGTGTGCAAAGGCCTTCCCAGAGCTGTGCCCAAGGCCAGGAGGGATTGTGCCACAGGAGCTGAGCCTGAATTCCTTCTCCCAGGCAGCTTTAGGGCACAGAACATGGAGAAGGCAGAGCTAACTCAGCTTTCCACAGTCCTCCAAGGGGAATGCTGTGTGGAAAGCAGCCTGGGAGCAGGCTTGATGTGCCAGGGGCTGGCAATTGAGAGCCCTTTTCTCCCCTGTGGCCTGAGGCTCTGGCCCTTGCTCTTTGCAAGGGCCCTAGAGCTGCCTGCCAAGGGGCCTTTTTCACTGGCATGAGAGGAGTCCTGCTCCATGGCTGTCCTCAAGCTGCTTTTGCAGCAGATGTGCCTGAAGAATGGTCATTGGTTGCAGTCTCAGGTGCTGTGTATGAGTGCAGCTGAAAGCACTGAAGGAGGCAGCAGCTCTGCTGGGGGCGGAGTTGTCTTTTTCTTGGTGGGGGTTTGGTTTGGGTTTTTTTTTTTTTTTTTTTTGGTTTGTCTTGTTATTATTTGTTATTTTTTAACTTTCCCTGTCAGCTCTGGGCAGAGCTCCGTACCTCTATCTGACACTTGCCTGTGGCACTGTGGAGGTGGCCAGGGGGACCTTCCCCGAGCTGTGTGCACAGGAATGCACATCAGCCCAGGCCGGGGGTGCTCAGTGCCCGCTCAGTTTTGCTGTCTGGCTGTGGCTCTGGACGCTTCCCTTGGAGCGTCTCCAGGCAGGGAACGTTGGAGCTGTCACCACCGTGGTGTCACAGAGAGGGGAACGCTGGGGCTGTCCTGCTCCTGCCCCGGCCCCAAGAGCTCTGCGCCTGGAGGAGACACAAAGGCTGAGCCCAAGGGTGAGAACTGCAGAAGGGGCTGAGGTGGGAGGCAGGCAGCGGGATTGTGGAGTCCAGGCCCTGGCCCTGCACAGACAGCCCAGCAGTGGCAGGCTGGGCATTCCCGGGAGCAGTGTCCAAAGGCTCCTGGAGCTGCTGCAGCCTCACAGTTGTGACCATGCCCTGAGGAGCCTGGTCAGTGGCTGAGTCCCTGGGATGCTGCTCTGGGAAAGGGTGAGATGAGATGTGGGGATGGACTTGTTCCCTGGGAGGGCATTGGGGCCCTGGCACAGAGTGAACGGAAAAGCTGTGGCTGCCCTGGAATGACTGGAAGTGTCTAAGGGCTGGTTGGAGGGGATTCCTGCCCAGAACGGATGGGATGGGATGGGATAGGTTGGGGTAGGGTGGGGTAGGGAGGGGCAGTGTAAGGTGGGGATTGCAGTGTGAGGGGTTTTGTGAAAGTTGGGAGGGGTAGGGATTGCAGTGGTGGATGGGGTGTTTTGAGTTGTTGGAGCAGAGAGCAGGAAAGCAAGAGGCAGTTTTGGGCAGGTGCTGGTGGTTGTAGCAATTGTGTAGCAGGGCTGAGTGGAGAGGCAGGGAGTTTGGGAGGGTGCAGGCAGCTGGGAAAGAAAAAAGAAAGGAACAAAAGAGTGAAAGAGAAAGGAAGGAGGGAAAGAGAAAAAAAAGGAAAAGAAAGGAAGAAGATAAAGAGAAAGAAAGAAAAAAAGGAAAGAAAGAAATCAGTTTTTTTCAGCATCTGGAGCCTGAAATCTGGTGTTTCCTGGCACAGCCGGAGCACAGATCCAGAAATGCCCTGATGCTGGCACAGCCCAAGTGCAGCCATTTGCTGGCACAAAAAGCCAAACCGTGGCAATTTCCCGGTGCCAGGACTGGCACCACGCCGAACTGGTCCCCAGGACTCCTGATGCAGCTGTTTGCCATCAGCCAGATCCAGCAATTTCCTGATGCTGGGGCACACGAGGGGTCTGGATGGGCAGGAAAGCTGAGCCTGAGCCAGGAGCTTTCCCTGGCTGCAGCAGAGGCTGGGTGTGCAAAGGCCTTCCCAGAGCTGTGCCCAAGGCCAGGAGGGATTGTGCCACAGGAGCTGAGCCTGAATTCCTTCTCCCAGGCAGCTTTAGGGCACAGAACATGGAGAAGGCAGAGCTAACTCAGCTTTCCACAGTCCTCCAAGGGGAATGCTGTGTGGAAAGCAGCCTGGGAGCAGGCTTGATGTGCCAGGGGCTGGCAATTGAGAGCCCTTTTCTCCCCTGTGGCCTGAGTCTCTGGCCCTTGCTCTTTGCAAGGGCCCTAGAGCTGCCTGCCAAGGGGCCTTTTTCACTGGCATGAGAGGAGTCTTGTCCCAGGGCTGTCCTCAAGCTGCTTTTGCAGCAGATGTGCCTGAGGAACGGTCATTGCTTGCAGTCTCAGGTGCTGTGTGTGAGTGCAGCAGAAAGCACTGAAGGAGGCAGCAGCTCTGCTGGGGGCGGAGTTGTCTTTTTCTTGGTGGGGGTTTGGTTTGTGGTTTTTTTTTTTTTTTTTTTTGGTTTTTTTTTTTTTTTTTTGGTTTTTTTTTTTGTTTGGTTTGGTCTTGTTATTGTTTCTAATTTTTTATCTTTCCCTTTCGGCTCTGGGCAGAGCTCCGTACCTCTATTTGACTCTTGCCTGTGGCACTGTGGAGATGGCCAGGGGCACCTTCCCCGAGCTGTGTGCACAGGAATGCACATCAGCCCAGGCCGGGGGTGCTCAGTGCCCGGCCAGTTTTGCTGTCTGGCTGTGGCTCTGGACGCTTCCCTTGGAGCGTCTCCAGGCAGGGAACGTTGGAGCTGTCACCACCGTGGTGTCACAGAGAGGGGAACGCTGGGGCTGTCCCGCTCCTGCCCCGGCCCCAAGAGCTCTGCCAGCGCCTGGAGGAGACACCAAGGCTGAGCCCAAGGGTGAGAACTGCAGAAGGGGCTGAGCTGGGAGGGAGGCAGCGGGATCATGGAGTGCAGGCCCTGGCCCTGCACAGACAGCCCAACTGTGGCAGCCTGGGGATTCCTGGGAGCAGTGTCCAAAGGCTCCTGGAGCTGCGGCAGCCTCGGGGCTGTGACCATTCCCTGGGGAGCCTGGTGAGTGGTCAGGGCCCCTGTAGGGGAAGAAGCTTTTGCTGGTCTCCAGCCCGCAGCTGGCCTGGCCCAGCCCCAGCCGTTCCCTGGGGTGCATTCCCTGCTGGCCCCTGGGCAGAAGTCTCAGCTGCCCCTGCTGCTGTCCCTGGGCAGGAGGCGCAGCCCCCGGGGAGCTCTGAGCTCCATCTGCTGGGCTGTGGCTGAAGCGAGCCAGTGCCAGCAGAGCTCTGGGGAAAGGTCCCGGCCCTGGCTTGGGGCTGGGCCAGTGGCCCAGGGAGCAAATCAACTTGCAGCTGCTGCCCCAGAACAGAGAAGAGCCGGAATTGCTGGCTGGGGGAGACTCTTGCCAAGGGCCTGCAGCACCAGGACATAGGCCATGGCTGGACGCTGCTTGGGGCCAGGGTGAGCTGGGATGTGGGGATGGACTTGATCCCTGGGAGGGCGATGGGGCCCTGGCACAGAGTAGGTGGAAAAGCTGCAGCTGTCCTGGAATGGATGGAAGTGTCCAAGGCCTGGTTGCAGGGGACTTCCTACCCAGAGGGCATAGGATGGGATGGGATGGGGCAGTGTCATGTAGGATGTAATTGCATTGTGGGGCTGGTAGGAAAATTTGTATGGGTAGGGATTGCAATGAGGCGATGGGCTGGTTTGGGCTCTTGGAGGAGGGGAGTAGAGGGAGAGAAAACAAGAAGCAATTTTTAAAGGCTGCTGGTGCTTTTAGGAATTTAGGGGCCTGGAAGTGTCTTGTTAAATTGGGAAGGCTGAGTTTAAGGTGCTGTGCTGTGCAGGGCTGAGGTGGAGTGGCGGTGATTTGGGGAGAGTAAGGGCACCTTACTTGCTCCCAAGAAAGACAGGAAGAAAGAAAGAAAAAGAATGAGAGAGAAGGAAGGAAGGAAGGAAGGAAGGAAGGAAGGAAGGAAGGAAGGAAGGAAGGAAGGAAGGAAGGAAGGAAGGAAGGAAGGAAGGAAGGAAGGAAGGAAGGAAGGGTTTTAAATGAAGCTCTATATGTCTAATTTAATAAGCAACAAAGTTGAATTTAGCTGCAATGCAATTTTATTTAAGTAGCATCTTATAATCAAGCATATAGAAAAATTTGGAAGTAATTAAAGATAAATACTGTTCAGATAACATATAGGGAAAACTGACCGGGGTACAGAGGTGGGGGCTTCTCACCCTACCTCACGTCCAAAACAAAGTAATCCAACTTAAACTTATATGCTGTATGCTAATACACATTCAGTAATATTTCTCATAAATTTCCGTTTATTTTCAATTCTTAAAACCTGCGCCACTATACTACATAGTGCATGCTCCACTTGTTGTTAGGGGTCTCCTTTACTTTTCGGTGGTCTTCTTCAGATGAAGGCTCATCATCTTCCTCGTGTCCTATGAATAACCTTGCTTATTGCGCGTGCGCTCTAAGATTTGTGTTATACATAATTAAGCATTATGTTCCAAGAAGTAATTATTTCATGGATCAAACCACCACCAAAGCTCCCTACCTTGGAATAGTCCCAACTTTGTCCATCTCAAGGCTAGTTCTATCTTAAGACTTCCTGTATCCCATCACATCTGCAAAGGGCCCATCTCCCTACCTTGGAGTAGTCCCAGCTTTGGCCAATCCAGCTTGGAAACTCTTGCTTATCTCAAACTGCATGCTGTATATTTCATCCTGTTTTTCTCATGTAGCATCTGCCAAGGGGTCCATCTGCTCTGTAACACTACTCACATCTACTTTTTCCTTTACTACTTTATAACAAATGTTTTCTAAAATATATGTTTTTAAAATATTGATACAGTTACAATTAGCATGAATCATTTTCACTTATTACAATTTCTCTTTTTAATCATATTGATTCATGCTTTTTAATTAAACTGAATCTCCATTTCTTCTATATTCCAAATAATCCAGGTTTTCATGCTCTCTCATTTAAGCCTCTAATTTTTCTAACATCTCCCGTGCTTCATCAAGCTTTTCACATTCCTTCTCAAATTTGGCTGACATCTCTTGTACTAGAGTAGTCTCTCTATGTTCAGTCAACATCTCTTCGGGTCGTTTCTTTTGAGTGTGAGTAAGTTTAGCTTTTAATATCAGCAAAGAATCTGGTTTCCCTTTTGCTGCCAATTCTGGATCAATGGGCATTGCTGTCATTTGCATTCCTTGTATCACTGGGTGGATTAGTCTAGTAAGACATGGAATCATGCATGGTAAGAATAACAATCCGAATCTAGAACATAACAACATAAATCCCACCTTCTTCCACCAGGCTCCTCCAAAGAGGTTATCGCACCAATCCGTTTTTAGAATAGAATTCCACTTTGAACAGGTATGTGTGCCACCCTTTTAAATTCTTCAGCAAGTTTTGTGATGGCTTCCCCATGATCATCTCTCTCCACACAGCACTCAGATTCCTGAAATCTTCCTCAAACTCCCCCTTCTTCAGCCAACAGATAGTCTAGGGCAATTCTGGTTTGATATACAAATGCTCACATTTGTGAATGCTGCTTGGCCAGTAACTTTAGGGTATCAGAAGTATGGTTTGATACAACCTCCACTACTGCCTGGAGTCTTATCAACTGATTCAATAGATAAATTGGGGTCCTATATCCCCAAGATCCATCCTGAGCCCAAGTTGCTGGGTCATAATACGCTATGATTCTTTCTGCAGGCCATTTGTCTTCCTCCCCTTCCTGGTTTCCCCCTGCCTTTGGGAAGTTGAGGTTTAAATCTCTTTTATTCCTTTCTAGAGTCTCATAAAGTGGTGTTCCTGGCATATTGCTCCTAGACCTTGGTGAAGATGATGAAGAAGGAGGGTTGTATAACTCCTAAGGTACAGGTTCCCTCCCACTTTTGAGGTAATTCACTCTATGCTCATTGCCCACAAATGCAATATATTCCATCAGGGGTTTTCCATTTGCTATCTGTGTTTTCTGGTTGCTCCCAGTAGGATTTTAAGTATTTTTTTGGATTGGTAGGGGTTAGCTCCAGGACTTTTATGCCAAATCATTTCCTTTTAACACAATTAATTTCCTTTGTTATTCCCTAATACCCAGTAAAAGTTTTTGGTCACCAGGTCTTAGTTTTATTATCCGAATTAACTACTAAAGTAGATCTACAAGGAGTATATCCTACTACTTCATTATATTTCCTTCCTTCTCAAGTCATACAGTCTGTTCCAATTACTTGATGACTCAAAATCCTTCCTTCAGGTTGTTTTAATATCTTGGAAATTTGAGTATGATTCCATTTTAAAAAATTTGTTCTGGAGCTAGACTCTCACCTCTCCACAGCCATCTTTCAGCCATTCTAAGTCCCCTACAGATCCAGCATTCAGATAATCCTAATTCTGTAGCAATTTCTTGCATCAAATCTACAAGGAGGTTCTTAGCTGAGGTTGTCAAATCCCAGTCGCTATACTGCTGTTTGAATTGTTCACACAGCTTATCCAGTTCCTTAATGTTCTTTCCCTATGACCTTTTTACGTATTCCTTTTGTTTCTTTCTGTTTTTCTTCTTTTCTTCCTTAGTGCTGTACTTCCTATTCCTATGCTTGGACCATTCCCATTTTCATCTTTCTCAAAACAACAACAACAAAAAAATCATATTGAGGACAGATTTGATCACTATAAGGATAAGGAGCTGGTCCTTTAAATCCTAAATTTTTCCCTACCCAATCCATTTTTTTTATTTTTAACACAAACATCTATAAAATTGCTGTGATCAACCGCCAATCCAGAATGCCTAACTTTTCTAATAAATTAAAGATAGTTGCAATTGCAAACCACAGATTTTTAATGGTTAATTATCAAAGGAGTTCTATAGTTTGAACAAGTTAAGCAAGACAATTTATTTATTTTTTCTATTGTTTCTGGATATCTTATTATATCTACATTTTACTGCTATTATCTTCTGTTGTTCTTGCAGTATTCTCAAAGCCACTAATCCTTCCGCATGATACACTAAATAAATAAATGCTCTTTGTACTTGATCTATTATTATAAATTGTTGCAAATAAGTATTAATATTGATCTGTGCTAAAACCTAATTGTTCATTCTAAAGTCTCGCTCTACTCTACTAAAACATCATATACAATTAAACATAAAATCTACGTCTCTTTGGGCCCAAGGTACAGTTGTTCTGTGCCAATGTCTTTGTCTCAGCCACTTCATGGTCACTGCTTTACACCACTCACACTGATGACCGTGCTTGCAGCAACCTTGTTGAAACATGGAAACTTCTCTTTGCAGGATGGAAGTTTCTGACCTTTCTGTACTAAGGATATCTTGAATATCCTGGGCCTGGGTTATTCTTTCAATATGTGGGTGGCACACCAAACGTATTGCAGCATTATGTGAAATCCACAGCCGGAAACCATTTTCCATATGAGCTATAGCCTCTGGGCACCAAATTCTCTCTTCTGTGATGTCGTGGATTTATTACAGTTTTGCTTTAAACTGTGTTTTGGAGAGAGTTTTTTAATAAATTAAGTATTTTTAAGTAAATTTAGGTATTTTAAAATTTTACGTTCAGGTCTCCTGGTGTCAAAATAATTTTCCAGTCTTTATTTGGTATAGGTCCTTTTACCCTTGAAGCATGAGTCTAGCCTTTTTCTGCCGTTTGAACTGTGGTTTTGTCAGGGAGAATCCATTGTCCCTCTTTTAGAGTTGCTCTTAGGTTTTTCATGGCTTCTACTTCTGCTAAAGAAAAGTAGGGTGTTTGATTTTGTGTTCCTGCTTCCTGAAAAGTCATCATTACATTGCTGTTTTCCCTCAGGGCAGCTCTCTTAGCTTCATCCTCAGCCAGATTGTTTCTTCTTGTTTTAATGTCTCTCCCTGTCTGGCGGCTTTTCACATGAACCACTGCTTTAAGAATTTGAATTATCAATCCTTGGTGAAGTAATCCTTTTCATTGAGTGTTTATAAGTCCCCTTTCTTTCCAAATTTTTCTAAATGTGTGCACTACCACAAAGGCATTTTTTGAATTGGTGTATATGGTCCCTTCTCGATCCTTTCATAACAGCAATGCACAGAATAATGCATAGAATTCACAGGTTTGTGCTGACCAGGATGGGCTAAGGGGACCAGATTCTTTCACTTCCAGTTTTTCTCCATGAATTATGGCATACCCAGATTTCCTTTTTCTGTCTGCTAGTTGGGATGATGCATCTATAAACAATTTTTCTCCTGTTTTTAATTCTTGTTCTCTTAAATCTGGGCATATATGTAATTTTTTTGTAACTCTATGACCTCTGTGCAATCATGTATTAATCATGCATTATGCATGCATTAATCAGGTATTAAATCAAGATAGCTCATATTTTAATATTCTGTGCTGCCTCTGCTGAGGCGTAGCGACCTGGTTCAGGAATGACACAGCAGCCACACCCAGGCTGCTTGGACCACTAGCTCACAGACACCGTTTATTAACTGATTACATGGTGTTATAAGACCTCTGTTTGCTACATCACATCCGTCTGCTTACGTTACAAGTTAGGGGTTGCTTACCTTATCAAGGACACTAAACAACTAAGTGTTGAGGGAGGGGTTCTGTCTACCCTTACAGCACGATATCTTCCAATTGCCTGTCCCTAATCTCCCACATCTCCCCCGCCTCATGATTAAGTAAAAAACTTATAAAAATATAAATGTTATAAAAAATGCAAAAACTGTTAAAGTTAGTATAATAGGACACAAAAGTGATATAACATGTTAGTAATAAGTGCACTTCATGGTAATTGCAGGCGTTTGACAAATAGGATGTCGACTTTCTCTAAATGGCTTCTAACAAACAACACTAACTTGTTCAAAATGCAAGGTCCAAAAATCAATACTAAGAGTATCATGGTGAGAGGGCCTATTAGGGTGGAAGCAAGGGTGGCCAGCCATGGGAACTGATTGAACCATGACTCGAAGCATCCTTGTTGGACCTCTCTCTCTCTCTCTTTCTCTGGGCTAGTCTTTCTCTCAGTTCAGCCATAGAGTCTCGCACAACTCCGGTATAAAAAGAGCATTCTTCTCTCAAGGCGGCACACAGGCCTCCTTGCTGCATGAGCAAGAGGTCCAGTCCTCCCCTGTTCTGCAGGTCGACTTCTGAAAGCGAGGAGATAAATTCCTCCAGAGAAGAGATGGATTTTTCAATTCTTAACAAGTCCTCATCAATTGTCATTTGCAGCTGAGAAAGTCTTTGATGTTGGGTCACGAGAGCTGAAACACCTGTGGCTGTACCGGCAGCTCCTAGGCCAAGGAGCATTGCAATGGTTATACCTGTCATTACTTCTCTTTCTGGATCTGGATGGTTTCTTCTAAAAAGTGATACATTTCCTCTTCTTGGTGATACAGGATTCTAGGAACAATCAGAACTTGGACACAGAAGTCAGCAGGGTTATTGAATTTACTAAGGTACACACAGCGGGTTATTCTGATTTGTTGACAGACGCACATTCCTGGTAGGAATGGAATTGCCCACTTCTCAGTCTTTCTACTAGGTTGGATGAACTCAGCAGATATTTCCCATCTGCTTTGCTAAGGTTACATTGCTAAAGCACTTGCCTCGGCCTGTGACTTGACTCAGGGTAATTTCCTTTTGGGGGGTGTCCCACTTACAGTTGCGTGGATTATCTGCTGCAGAATATTCGAAAGGAACATCAAGGGCAACACCCTCATAAAAAGGAGGTTCTGCATTATAACATAACCAGCATGATTTTGTAAAGTTTGGATTGGATTGGTTCAACGACAAAAAGGTAGCATTTAACACACAAAGAAACAGATTGTAAGGAGCTGACTTAGGTTTTTGGTAAATAGCTAAAGGACTGAATGAGGAGGAGGTGCCAAGTGTGGCCTCTCTCCTGTGTCTGCATGCTGTGAGAATCTGATAGGGTCTAATTGATTGGGGTACTGAAGGTAGGAGTCTGATAATTTGCACGTGCGCCTAATTTAAATGACTGGCTGCATTTAAAGCATGCCATTTTTATCTTCTTCCAGTCTGTGAGAGGAGTTCCTTCTTTTTCTGACTTTCCCCGCAACCCAAGTAGAAACATCGTTGCTACTGGTTTTATATACTGTTACTTTCTCCTTGTCGGAGCAGGAGCCAGAGTCCCAGTCCTCTGAGCTAGAGTCCAATTCAGAGCTGGAAGTCGACTGACTGGCTGCTTCCAGGCTCTGGAACCTTTTGGTCGGGCTCTGACCCTGCCCCTTTCCCTCAAGGCTGGGCCGTCCCTTCCCTCTTGGCACCCGCCCCTTTCTCTCAGGGCTGAGCCGCTCCTTTCTTCCCCCCTTTAAACGGTGTACCTTAAAAGAATCTTTTTGGCAAAGGCTAGCTTTAATTCTCCCTTTGAGCTCTCCCCCCTTTTGCTCGTGCGCATCTGCGTTATCAAACAGTCTTTGTTTTTGTTGGCAGCAGACACACTGTGTAAAAGACTGTCTTTGTTTGCTGCTTCTTGGTTATCTACTAAACATTCCAATCTTGCTACGTTCTTGTTCTCTCCCAGCAATTCAGTGCAATCCCTTGCTGCACAGGGTGTGGGTCCCCCCTCAGCCCCTTCTACCAGTGACCCCGTGGCAGAATTTTTGGCAATATTCCTGGCTTCCTCAGTTAAACTATCCCAAAACATTTTTGCCTGGTTTTTCCCTTCAGCAGGTTATTCTGGGCTTGAATGCTTTGAAGGAATATTTTGCTCCTGCAAGCCTCCTAAGGCGGCAGAATCAACCTTATCAGCAGTCTGAACACAGTCATTGACTTTCAGACTGCATTTTTGTACGCTCTGATAATCCCCTTTAAAAATTTCCTCTGAAAAAGTTCCTTTTTCACCGAGCTGTGGCATAAATCTTAGACAATTTTGTGTGGCTTTCCAGGTCTCTTGTTCCTGCAAAGCCCTTTGTAAAGCTTGCATAACCCTCCCCCATGACTTAAGATACTTTGCCGACACAGAAGACATAGTTTCCTTGGCAAGAACTTTTGTACATTGATCCCAAATATCTGGGTGGAGAATTTCCACTGGACGATCAACGATCTTAAGTTGCAAAAGCCTCGTCACTGCAAGGGTGAAATCTTTTGCTTTACAATCAATTCCCCACTGTTTATGAATCTGAGGTATGACCTTCATGAGGGCTTCCATCCTCTTCATGGGTCCAGAGGCGTCCCTCCCGCTGAGCTGGCCCAGCCGCTCGGCCGTTGTTCACCAATCCAGGCGACTCCCAACCTCCCGGGCTACTCCCAGGGCTTCGGCACCACTTGCTGCCTCCGCTGAGGCGTAGCAACCTGGTTCCAGGAACGACACGGCAGCCACAGCCAGGCTGCTCGGGCCACCAGCTCACAGACACCGATGTGGTGGATGGCAAATGTCGTTTTATTAACTGATTACCTGGAGTTATAAAACCTCTGTTTGCTATATCACTTCTGTCTGCTTACATTACAAATTACATGTTGCTTACCTTATCAAGGACACTAACCAACTAAGTGTTGAGGGAGGGGTTCTGTCTACCCATGCAATGTGATATCTTCTGACTGCCTGCCTTAATCTCCCACACCCATGACCCACCCAGCCCCCCCCAACTCCTCCTGGTTCCCCCCTCGCCCCCCCACGGGGATTCCTGAGAGTCCCCCCGTGTTCCCTCCCCCAGGACTTTGGGGTCCCCCCGACCTGTCTGTGCCCCTCCCCCATTTCTGCCCCCTGTGGGGGTGGGGCCGAGTGCTGGTGCCCCCCTGTCTGCAGCAGACCTAGCACTGAGCAGAGTTCAGGGGCTCCCTTGGCATTTGGGGTCCCCTGGGATTTGGGGTGCCCTCCTAACCCCCCAGGATCACCCTGAACACACTGTCGTTGCCCAAACGCAGTGAGAAGGTTCAGACCTGGCACAGGGTCCCAGCTCTGTCACCAGCATTGCCCAGGTACCCCCAAAACCTCCTGGGAACCCCCAAACTCCCCCGAGACACCCCAACCTCCCCAGGATCCCAAAAAACATCCCTGGAACCCTCCAAAAACTCCCCAAGACCACAGAACTCCATAGAGATCCCCAAAACATCTAATGACATCAAAATTCCCACAGCACCTCCCAACACCCCCTGGACCCCCCTGAGAAGGTTTATACCTGGCACAGGGTACCCAGCTCTGTCACCGGCAGGTTCCCCAAAACAGCCTTGGCTTCCCCCTGGGATTGCCTAATCCCCCCTTCGGGACCCCTGAAAACCCCCCTTGGAAACACCCAAAAATCCGCTGTGACCCCAAAACCACCCAGAACTTACAATGGCCCCCCAAGAACCCCTCGCGAAAGTTTGTACCTAGCACAGGGTCCCCATTGCCATCATCGCCATCACCCAGGACCTCCAAACACTCCCGGGACCTCCAAACCCTCCCGGGACCTCCAAACGCAGGCCATTTTCCCTGGGCTCTGGCAGAGCCTCTGGAGGCCCCACAGAAGGAACTTTCCTTTCAGGGGCTGCACTTTGGTCCTCCCTGGCCTCTCCCTGAGGAATCTGGCAGGAGTTGCAGTTTGAGGACATTTGTCCTTGCTGCCCCTCCCATCCCACTGCCCCACAAACAGCCCCAAGGCACCCGTGAGGGACAGGCCCTGCTGTGCCAGGCCTGGGCTCAGGGCTCAGCCTTTCTGCTTCCTCCAGCCAAGCCAGGCCTTGCTCATCCCTGCAGTTCCTGCTGCTGTGCCCCAAGCTCGCTCAGCCGGTGTTGGAAAGGGACTTGAGGTATCTCGATCGTCTTGTGTAGAGGAATTTTTAGAAGAGTGAGGCCACAATCTTGTGATGGGAGGTTTGAACAATCATTGCTATCAGGGTATGGTATAAGGCCTTGTATTGTTCTTATGCTGCTTTTGCACTGTGGGAATTATCAAGAAAGTAGCAAATATAACAGATTATAGGTCTTTCTCATGGGTGCTTTCTCACGGATACTGGAAGTCATGTTACAACTTGCTGTCCTTTCTCATGGATGCTGAAGAGAAATGCTGATCACAAGACAGAACAAAAACTGACCACGCAGCCAAGAGACGTGGACCAATGGACAGTCATTTAGAGTGTCGGAACATAAGTTTTTAAACAATCAGCTACTGTTTAGCAGTGCCTGCTTTAGCCTCTAATCACATAAATATTGGCTTTTTCGAACAATAAAGGGGGCTCAAACCTAATCACATTGATGTCCGTTTGATACTCAGCTCTGTTTGATGTTCATGCAGGCCAAAGCATCGCGTAGGTTTTTCCACCAAAATGCGCATACGCTGCAGAAGCAGTTCCAACTGACGGCCACTGAGGCTCATGAGATTGTCAAGTCGTGCGACGACTGTCACGCCCTTGGTGTGCCATTGCCGGCAGGGGTTAACCCCAGAAGCCTTAAAGCCTTGGATCTTTGGCAGACCGATGTCACCCAGGTCTCAGAGTTTGGCCGGCTCAAGTATGTGCATGTCACGGTGGACACATTCTTCTCTGCGATGTGGGCTTCTGCTCACACAGGAGAGAAAGCCCGTGATGTCATTGCCCACTGGAGGCAGGCCTTTGCCGTTCTTGGCATACCTTCTGCTGTGAAAACCGACAATGGTCCTGCTTATGCCTCACAGCAGGTACGGCAGTTCCTACAGCCATGGGGTGTGTCACATAACTTTGGCATCCCTCATTCTCCGACGGGACAGGCGATCGTAGTACACTCACAGTACACTCAAGCGTGTTCTTCAAAAAGAAAAATTGGGAATGCAGGGTGAAATCCCACACAGTCCGTTGGCAAAGGCTTTGTACACTATCAATCACCTTATGGTGCCCCAGAACTCAAATAATCCTGTCATTTTGAACCATCATCTCTTGTTGCAGGCTTCGGACGGTGAGCAACAGCCTCGAGCGAAGGTACAGGTCCAAAACTTAGTCACCAAGCAATGGAAGGACCCCATGACCTTATCGCTATGGGGTGTGGGTATGCGTGTGTGTCCACGGACACTGGGACAAGCTGGCTATTTTCAAAGTGTGTCTGTCCTGACCTGCGACCACAGAGGCAGAATTCAGCTGACAAGCAAGGTGGAAGCCATGATCAACTTGAAAACCACCAAGTGGATGAATCCTCGAGTGATCACTCTGATGATTCCTCCACAGACAGTGATTGAATTTGTATATATTCCCTTTGTATATTTGTTCATTTTTTCTTTTTCTGTTTTTCTTTTTTTGTAAAGTTAAAAAAGTGAGATGTCACTCTGGTTTTTCTGAGTTTTTTAAAGCCTTTTGATTGTTCATAAAATAGAGTCAGACCTTTTAGCTACTGTACAATATTAGGAGCAGTTTTGACCTTTTTCTCACACATGTAACATAAACAAATCCTTTGTTTTTCATTCTCTGTCCTTTGTTTGCATATTTATAACCTGAAAATAATTGTAACTGACAGTTGGTCTGGCCATTTGGCTGGGAGGTGAAAACTCCAGAAGCCAATCCACAGCCAGACCCACAAATGTATAAAAAGTAAGAAATAAGCAGGCAGGGGGCTTTTCGGCCTTGGCGCAGCCTTGTGCTTTCGGAGAGGAACCCTCTGCCCTGTGAAATTTCTCGTCTCCATGTGATTGCTTTGCATATCCCGATCACAGGATTCATTGACACGGGCTGAGCTCCGGTTCTTACTTCCAGGCCTTTTTCTGGCCATGTCCTTCTTCAGGTATCAGCCAGCTCCGCTGTTCCCTGAGGCGGGCAGGGCCGTGACGTCACAAAGGGGCCACGTGCTGGCATGAGGCAAGGCTGTGATGTCACACAGCTGTCCTGGCCACAGCACTGTGACATCACGCCAAGCCTATATAAGCCGCGCCAGCACCAACAGCTGCCAGTGCAGCCACGATGGCACGTGCCGGAGCCATGAGTGACGGTGGTGTCCTACTAGCTGCACTTTTCCTGCTGATGGCCGCCGTGGCTGCCTGCTGGGCCCTTGGCCTCTGGCAACCATGGAGGCAGCAGACACGGACCCCCAAGAGTTACAATGTTCCCGGAGTCTGGCCCAGAGGCTCACGGAGGAACCGAGGAGCCCCTGCGGCTCCCAGGCGCTCCAGACCTTGGGCCAACCCTCACAAGCAGCCACGTGCTCCCACCAGCCCCCTGGACTTGTCCTGCTGCTGCCGCCCCTGCGTGGCAGCGGCCCAGGAGCTGCAGGAACTGATGCTGCTGCACTGGGCTCACAAAGGGACACGTGTGTCGCTCTACACTGGGATGTGGCAGGCCTTGTGGAAAGAACTGGAGAAGCTGGCGAAGCTGGGCCACCTGCCCTGCTGTGGCTCCTTCAGCTCCTCCCAAAGCCTCCATCCCACCAAGAGGCTGCTCCCAGCAACATTCTCCATCCCTGCGAGAGCCTTGACCCTTGCACGGATGGCACAGCAACGCACACCCGCCATCCCTGCAGGAAGCTCAGGCTGTCAGAGACCCTCCATCCTGCCAGGAGCCTCTGCTATCTCTGACAGCCTCCATCCCTCGCAGAGGCTCAGTGAGACCTGTCCGCCTGCAGAAGGTGCAGAGCCTATGGACAGGTCTCCCAGCTTCCTTGGACTCACAGACTTCAACAGCACGGGCACAACCCTGACCCTCAACGTGGCCAGGGAGAGCCCCAAAGTCCAAATGGGAGCCCAGCCCAATGCAGGGGAGCCTTCTCAGGAGCAGCTGGCGCAGCAGCAAACGGCTGGGAGCCAGCAGTTGTCATTCCACAGCTCCCAGGATGCTGTGCTGGCTGTGCTGGCTGTGCCAGCAGGCAACAGCCTGAGCCTGGTGGTGGAGACGATCCTTGAGACACCAAGGAGGATCCTCCACCTCCAGGAAGCTGCCCCACAACAGCCCTGGACTACCTCCAAGGCCTCTCGAGGAGCAGGTGAGATCTCCTCAGGAGCTGTCCTGAGGCTCCCCTGGGGCACCCCCAGGCCATGCCAGGCCAGGCCAGGGCCCCAAGAGCAGCCTAGTCCCTGGCTATTCCCAGTGGCTCTGATGCCACGGCTTCAAAAAACCCCTCTCTGGTTGGCAGCTGCTCCTGGGAGTCCCCTTTGCCAAGGCTCGGGCTGCAGCCCCGGCCGTCCTCGACAGCTGAGTGCAGCCCACGAGGTTGGGGACAGCGACGGTGCCGCCCTTCCCCGCTGCCCTGCGGCTCCTGCAGCTGCCTCTGCGTGCTGCCTTGCCCCGGCTCTGCCTCTCGCCAGCCCCATGGCTGCAAGGCGGTGCCCGCTGCCCAGCGCGCAGTAGCAAGCGAGAGCAACGTGGCCCGCTCTGGCCCGGCCCGCTTCACTGGCGGGTTTCTTCCCTTGGGGGTGTTCCTGGGTGCAAGGCTGATGCCTCAGTCCCGGCTTCAGGGCAAAAGAAGGAGCTGCAGGACCTGTCCCAGCGGGGCCGGCAGCTGGGGAGCGGCGGCTTCAGCACCGTTTTCTCGGGCATCCACCTCTCAGATGGGACCCCGATAAGTGGCCAGGAGGCCCGGGTGTGCGAGAAGGGGCACGGGTGGGGAGGGGCAGGGCTCCATCTCAGCCCCCTTCTCTCCACAGCTTGCAGGTGGCCATCAAACATGTGGCCCGGGAGAGCGTCCTGCAGTGGGTCGAGCTGGTGAGTGAGCGGGGCCAGCGGGACAGAGCGGGCCATGGCGCCTGAGCACCCCCTGGGCTGGAGGAATCCCCATGGCTAGAGAGGCTGCCCAAAAGGGCCCTGGGGCATCCCAGGCAGGGGCAGCGTTGTTGCTGCTGGAGTTGTTGTCTCCTCCTTGCAGCCCGACGGCACCTGTCTTCCGATGGAGATCATGCTCATGGAGAAGGTGCTCCGGCTGCTACAACATCATTCAGCTCCTCGACTGGTTCGAGCAGCCTGACGGCTTTACGCTGGTGATGGAGCGTCTGGAGCAGTTGCAGGATCTCCTGGAATTCCTGCTGGAGCGGGACGTCATATGTGAGGAGATGGCGCGCTGGATTTTCTGCCAGGTGCTGGAGGCCGTGCAGCACTGCACCGCCTGCAGCATCCTGCACTGGGACATCAAGATGGAGAACCTCCTCGTGGACCCAGAGAGTGGCGACGTGAAGCTCATGGACTTCGGTTGCGGCACCTTCCTCCAGGAGCAGGCCTACACGCAATTTGCCAGTGAGCCACAGCCCGGGCCCTGCTGCCGGTGCCAGGCACTGCTCAGCCCCATTCTCTCCTGGGCTGTGGGTGCATCCCTCAGCCTGCTGCTGGCTGTCCTGCGGCACGGGGCAGATGTTGTGCCCCAGGAGCCGGCTGCTGGCCCTGTCGACACAGGGAGGCTGCAAAAGCCAGGCCGTGGCCCCTGGGCTTGGCAGGCCCACAAGGGGCTGCTCCCCTGACCTTCTCTGCCTTGCCGAATGGCTTCTTGGCTTTGGCCGCTCGGATAGGGGACGTGGGGGAGCCTGGGGGGAAGTTGTGGCCACCAGTGCAGCCCCTGCCTCTGCCAGGAGGCTGGCGCCAGGGTCTGGGAGCCAGCGGCCTGCGCCTGGACAGTGCCGCCCGTGTCCCCTAGGAACACGCATGTACAGCCCACCCGAGTGGATCTGCCTTGGCTACTATCACGGCCATGCAGCCACCGTCTGGTCCCTGGGCGTGCTGCTGTACGTCATGGTGTGCGGGAGCCTCCCCTTCCAGGAGGACCGTGATATCGTGTGGCAGCAGCTCTTCTTCACGCGGCAGCTCTCTCCAGGTTGGTATGCAGCCTCCAGAAGGCAGGCTTTGGCAGATGGCGGTATGTGGCCCGGCGTGGCCCTCACGCGGCTCCGCCGGGGCCTGCCCTCAAGGGCTGGAGCCAGGCACACGTGGCTGAAGGACGTGGCCGTGTCCCGCTGGGCCGCTCTCCCGCACAGGCCAGAGCCTGTCGGGAGGCCGGCGCGCCTCTGAGCACACGCAGCACGGCCCGGGCCCTGCGGGTGCTGGAAGCCGCTGGGCAGGAGCCTTCTGCAACTGACCGGTGCTTTCTGCCTTCTCTCTCCCCAGAGTGCCATCAAATCATCTGCTGGTGCTTGTCCAAGCACCCTGCGCAAAGGCTACAGCTGCAGCAGGTCTTGCTGCACCCTTGGGTGTGGGGCAAGCGTTTTGGATGCCTTGCCTGAGCCCCTGCAGCACCCACTTCACCCAGTCCCACACAGGACTCAAAAACTAAAACACCCCCAATCTGTAGGGGAGTGTAGGGACAGAGATGAGACATCTCTACAGTCCAGGGCAGCTCTTGAAACATGTCCTTTATTGCACAGTTCCTCGGTGCAAGAGCTTTGCTTACACTGCCGGCCACAGCTAAAAGCATGCCCGAACCAAGAGGCCTAAGTTCTCGTTCGCGCCACATTCCGAACCCTAAAAGCTCCTTTCCAGACTCCTTTTCCCTGCCACCTTGGCAGGGCCCCTCCCCCTTGGACCTTTGGCATCCCTTGGTCTGTTAGGGATATTGCTCAAACAACAGGGCTCTTGCCTTCAGCTAATTCGGTCACTGTCTCTCAGCTGGGCATCCTACATCTCAAAGCTTGCTTTCATTTCTATATTGCTTATAGTTTTCATGCTGTTAGAATCTTCTCCCAAGCAATCATAGTTGTAAGGCTTTCCCGTTTCACCCTCTCCAACCCAAAACCATAGAGAATAAAACAACCACCAACCCATTCAGGGCTGGCAAGTCTGGTCTTTGTCAGCAACTTCAGCTAAAGAAACCTCTCAGGAAAAGGAGTAATCAAGAGTGTTCCCTTCAGTGTTCTTCGGGGATGACCACTTGGACTTAACGGCTTGCCCTAAAATGGTGCTCCTCCCTCACGCTGGCGCTCCTCATGAGGGGACATTGGGGCTCGGCAGTGAGTGGAAATGGTCCCCAATGGCCTTGAGCTCCTGTGGGAACCATGGCAGCCCCAGGGAGGGAGGGAGGGGCTCTTCCTGGTGACCTGGAACTTGGCTCCTGCTCTGTGCCAAGGGCTTTCTGCCTGTGGGCCTGGGGGAACGCCCTCCCTGAGCTCAGCCCCACAGCCATTCCTTCCCACAGCTCCTTGCAGACAGCATCCGCTACAGACACCTCCCCTGCTGCCATCCCTTGGCCAGGGTCCTCGGGGCTCATGCCTGGCCCTTCTTCCTCCCCAGAGAGCCTCTTCCCAGTAAGGGGGGAGCCCCCCACAACCCAGCACTCTCCAGCTCAACCCCCCCCAGAGCCAGGCCACCCTCTCAGCCCCACGTGCCCTGAGCCAAGCGGGGATTGGCGGGCGTCTTGGCCACAGCCACCACAAAGAAATTGAGTTTCAAACCTCTGACAAGAGGAAAAGGACCAGCAAAACCTCAGCTCGGGGCACACTTCAGGCTGCACAGGGAATTGGTAAGCAAGGTCCCCAGGAAAAATGCTTTTGCAGGTGCTGGGCTCCATCAGCGCTCGTCCCTTTGGAAACACCACCTCCTAAGGGCACAGGAGCAGATGATTCCCAGAGGTGGGAAACCAAGCAGGCCAGGCAGAAGGCTGGCTTGCCTCAAGAGGCATCTTCTCTGGGAAAGAGGATGGAAAAGGAAGCTGTGTGCCCAGTGGAATCCAGGTCAGGAGAAGAGCAGTAAGGACAGAGTCTGATTGATTGTCAGACATAAAGCGTCTTGATTTTTGTATCTATTCAAAATGCATTAGAATATACTTGGATTCAGTGTCAACTGGAGATTGCACATATCAAGGCATTAACAGAAACAAAACCTGAACCGGACATAAAAAACCTTTTCTCACTCCCTTTTGTAAATATATATTCACTTTTAATACACTTCAGAAATTGGTTAATTAACCACAAAAATTTGAAAACCTAAATCAAATTATTCCCAGAGGCTTGGCTGTTAAGGTATTCTGAATGTTAATGAGCCCTGGGACACTGAGCAGCTGAAGGCTGAACAAGCCTCTGGAGAAGTCAAATCCAGCAGCAGCCTCCAAGTGTCTGAGGCTGTCAGCAGCCCCCATTGAGGCCATCCCTGCCCAGAGACCGTGGGGGAATGGGCAGACAAGGGGAGCATCCCTGGGGCTGGGCAAGCAGAACTCAGAGGCACCAGCAGGTGCAGGTGGGAAATGGAGTGTGCAATGTGGCTGTGAAAGCCCTGCCTGGGCTGCGCCAAGCAGGACAGACAAGCCCTGACCCCCATCCCCCAAACAATTCTCTCACTTAAACATTAAAAAGGAATTATAATTGTTTGAGTACTCTGAGTTGATGCACTGGAGAAATACCAACAAGAGATTTTCAGGAGCTCAAAACAACAAAACAGACTTTACTGGCAACTTTAGAAAATCAGAGAAACTTTGGCAAAAGGTTTAATACAATATTCAATCAACAAAAAGCGCTTCTGAGAGCATTATAAATTGGCCCATTGAATATCACAAAGTCTAAACCTGTTAAATTTAAGTCACTCAACGTTTGCAAAGGGAGAGAATCAGAAGAGGAAGGCATGGAAAAAAAGACAAGTAAGATACACATAAGCGCACACACACACACAGATACCAACTCCTGGATTCCAGCAGTGTTAAGACAGAAATTCCAAGAAGAGGTGGAGTCAAGATGTGTGTTTGCCTTGCAGTCAGCCTTGAATACCCCATGGTCCTCCTGGGACCTTCCCCCAGGAGGGACTTTGGGTCACTTGGTCTCTCAGGAGCTGGGCTGGGGGCTGCAGAGGTGGCTGTGGAGCATTGCCTTTGGTGTGCCAGGGATTGGCAGACACTGCTGGGCTGGGATAGAGGCTCTGGGGGGATTGGGGTTACAGGGCAGGGCAGTGCTGGGGTTTCAGGGCAGGGCAAGGCTGGACCTGCCCCTTCCTCCCCCCCCCACAAAATGTTTCCAGCCAACAATCTCCTCCAGTCTCTCACAAGAGGCAATGCTGGAGGTGGAATCCCAGTTGTGGCCATGGGCACCTGGACAAGAAGGACCGTTCTTTTCCATAGGAAGGTGTAATGGTTTTAGTTAAAACTGGGCAGAAACACTAATTAATATAGTGACTACACATTCATGAAATTTTGTTTGCTAAATTTAGTGTAGTGATCTTAGTGTTTACTCTCTTTTTGTGGGAGAGGATCAGGAAAAGGAAAGCAGGCTCAAGCTTAAAAAACAAAGTTTTATAAACACACACTAAAAGAATAGAAAAGATAAGAAAAGATGGGAAAAACTCCCAAAAAACCAAAATGAAACTTCAAAACACTCTTCCCTTAAAAACTGTTTACTTTCTTACAAACAACATAGAGAGACACAATCTGTGATTTTCAGTCAGTTTCACCATTTAAACATAATCTTTCATCACTTTGGGAGAGGAGTCTCTCTAGAGTCTTATGGACACATGCGCCACAAGACAAAAACAGTCCTGGGGCTCTCAATGTCACAAATCTGCAACTGCTTGGAGTTTTTGCAGATTGTGCTGTCCCACCCATTAGCAGCCTTTCCCCTGGCTACTCATGGGCCTCTCAGTGTATTTGAGGTACTGTTTAAGAAAGCTTCTTCTAGTATAAAACAAGGATTCTCTTCTAGCTCTAAAATCAATTCTATCTCAAAAGAAATAAAGACCTCCTTTTACCTTGGGAGCTGAGGGCTTCAAATCACTTTCTCTCTAAAATCATCTTCATCTCAAAGGCTGAGACCTCCTTTTACCCCAGGAGCGAGGGGCTTTAAGATTCCCACTTAAATCTCAATCATAGCAATCCCCAACTTTGACTAGAACTAGCATTCCCCCAAACAACATTTAGATGTTACAAGAAACAGTCCATTTCTCCCTAGTTTACAACAGAAAAGTTTGATTAAAAATGTCCACATCCTCAATCCCACTTCTAATAATCTTTATCAGTTCTTTCACTCCCGCTCCACTGACTTCATGAGGTGTCTTTCCTACGTCCACTCTATCTCTTTCTTTTCTCTCTCAGGGAAGAGTCAGGCCTTGGAAGCTCCATGTTGCCAGGAAAGGGTTAACTCTGCCCAGGCCTGCAGTGGCCATGTGATTTCTGCTCCAGGCAGCAGTCTCTCCATTTCAGATCAGCCTGGTTTCCTCCCTCCACTCTTTCTTCTCTGTCTGGATGACACCGGAGGAGGGGAGCGTGAGGAGACCTCTGCCCACCCCTCGGTGACAATCGGGGCAGCCTCGGCCAAACTGGGCCCACAGTTGTTATCAGGGGAGATCGCTCCCTGCTCTGGGGTCTCCGGGGAGGTTTATTCAAAGTGGTTGATGTTAAGCTGCAACCTCTCCTCCCCCTGAGGAGCCGATGGAGTCCAGCTCGGCCTCAGGTGAGCTTCCCCCCTAAGGGGGAGGTGGGGTGTGGGGAGCAGTAGGACCCACTGGATGTTACCTGTTCAGCTGACCAGGAGGAAAAGGGCCTGACCTGAACGAAACTGGGATTTATATGGGTACTGCCCAAAGTTGCATTCAACATTCTCAGGTGGCCAAAGCAGATGCCAGTATCTCAAACCGGCTTCTGATACGTCCTTGTCCTTTCGAAAACTATTTCTTAGGTCCAGACAGGGTAACACTTCAAATTCCTCCCTAACTTAAAACCAAACTGTGAGAACCCATGACAGTGACCTTTAGGCTTTGTAGGGCTCAGGCACAGCAGCTGTGACAGAGTCAGGGCTGAGGTCACACTCTGTGGGCTGGGGCAGAGCCCATCCAGAAATGACCTGAGATGGGCTCAAATACAATGATGGGACCATGGCCAGACCCTCATGTTCTTCAGTCCCACCTCACATCATTGCCAGGGGCAGAGAAAGGGACAGGTGACTTCTCAGTGTGGGTCACAGGAACCTGGGTCACCAGAGCCCTTCCCAAAGTGGCAATGGCCTATTAACAGAAGATAACTCCCTGGAGGGAGGATGGGTCATGGAAGAGATAAAGAACACTGCCTCATTTGGTTTTACACAGCTGGCCCATTAAGAGAAGATCCCCCTCAGAGATATGAGGGATGGGTCATGGAAGAGATAAACAACCTGCCCCAGCTGGTGTTCACAGATGGTAATAGAATACGTGTTTTTTGTTACATCTTGCATTGTAAGACAAGGCTTGAGGCTCCTTGCCCAGGGTACTGAGATAACAACAGGACTAAAAATAAGAACCAAGAGCCTGAGAAACTGTTTACAAACAACACAAAACTTAGAGGACACACAACATGATGATGGATGCTTGACTAATTAGGTGTCCTGAAGGATGTGTGCCTGCCTCATGAACAAGTGGCTCAGCCAATTGAGAGACACCTGTATCTGTGGACAGTAGTGCTGGAATCTATAACTGGAGTTGAACGTAGACAATAAACGGTTACTGCTAAAATCGTATTGATTCTGCTATTCAGTTGCCCAGTGTTTCCCCAGCACTGCAGAGGCTCTGCAGGACTTACAGGATGGGCTTTGAGGCTGTGAGGAGAAGCTGAGAGACCAGGCCTGCTGGACCTTCTGAAGAGGAGGCTCAGGGCTCATCCTGCAACTGCTGCAAGGGTGTTTTCAGAGGATCACAGAATCAGCCAGGTTGGAGAAGACCTTGGACATCATCAAGTCCAACCTGTACCCTGACACTGCCTTGTCTCTCTTGAGCGTCCTCTTCTCCAGGATAAACAACCGACAGACTGGAGACAGAGTGGCTGGACAGTGGCCAGGCAGAAAGGGAAAAGCAGGGACAGATGGACAGCAGGCTGGACATGAGCAAGCAGTGTACCCATGTGGCCAAAAAGGCCAATGGCACCTGTCCTGGATCAGGGACAATGTGGCCATCAGTACCAAGGCAGTGTTTCTTCACTTGTGCTGAGCACTGGTTGGGCAGCACCTCGAGTGCTGTGTCCACTTCTGGGCCTCCCAAATTAGGAAGGAAGTAGAAGGGCTAGAATGTGTCCAGAGAAGAGCAAGAAGGTGGGTGAGGGGTTTGGAACACGAGTCCTGTGAGGAGTGGCTGAGGGAACTGGGGATGTTCATCCTGGAGAAGAGGAGGCTCAAGGGAGACACAACAGTGTCAGGGCAAAGGTTGGACTTGCTGCTGTCCAAGGACTTTTCCAACCTGGCTGATTCTGTGATTCACTGAAACCGCCATTGCAGCAGTTGCAGGATGAGCCCTCGGCCTCCTCTCCAGAATGTCCAGCAGCCCAGGTGCCTCAGCTTCTCCTCACAGCCCCAAAGCCCATCCTGTCAGTCCTGCAGAGCCTCTGCAGCTCCTCCTCCTTGCCCAGAACAGGGAGCCCCAGAGCCAGACACAGCAGCCCAGATGTGCCTCCCTCGCCTGTGGTGCCTCTGGCAAGGGAGCAACATGAGGCACTGCAGGAGCCTGCAGACAATTCCTGAAGCACTTGGAGGATGATCCTGCTCCCCAGAGGAAGTTCCCATGGTGCCAGCTCAGGAACTGAAATGAGGAATGGGGCCAGAGAGGAATGGGCAACCAGGGATGGGCTGTTTGCAGGGGAGGGAAAAGGGAGGGGCAAATTTAAGAAATTTGTACCAGGAAGGGGAAAGAAAGTCAAGGTGAGGCAAAGGAAATGCTGAGGGCAGTTTGGGGGTGGCTGCCAGGCTGTCCTGGCTCTGAGCAACAACGTCTGCAGTGGCACAGGAAACTCACAGCTCATGGGAACAAACTTTCTGGATGACTTCAGAGGCCACCACAAACCTGAGTGGTTTCCCTGCTGTCCCCCAGCCCTTCCTGGCCACAGGGCTGATGGCATTTGTGCTCCATCAGGTTCATCTCCCCACACCAACACCATGGGGGTGCTGACGCCTGCTCTGGGCAGTGCAAACAGGGGCTCCTGAGCCAGTGCTGCTGTGTCTGTGCCTGCAAGGATGCAGCACCTGTGTGAGCTAGGGGAGAGGCCAGGGCTGCAGAGGGAGGATGTTGTTGGCAGGTGCATGAGGACGCTCTGGGACGCTGCCCTGGGGTGTCCAGCACAGTGGGGATGCATCAGCCCCTGCTCTGATGATCCTTCACATCTCCCCCAGGGACCTTGAATAGCCCCAGCCATGCTGTTTGCCCCCAGCCTGCCCACGGCCACCCTGGGGCTGCTCACGGGGCTTTTCTCTGCTGAGCATTGGCCTGGGCGTGTTCTGGAGAGACCCTGGGCAAGGAGCCTGGAGCCCTGTCTTGCAATGCAAGATGTAACCAAAAAAGTGCATTCTATTAACATCTGTGAAAACCAGGTAGGGCAGGTTGTTTATCTCTTCCATGACCCATCCCTCATATCTCTGAGGGGGATCTTCTCTTAATGGGCCAGCTGGGGAAGTGTTCCTTATCTCTTCCATGACTCATCCTTCCTCCAGGGAGATATCTTCTGGTAATGGGCCATTGCCTCTCACTGCATGACTGATAAAATTACATCATCCCATTGTGAGATGCTCCACCCAGAGGGAGGAGCCAAACATTCCTACCTGGATATAAGCTGAGATTTAAAGCACCAGAAGCAGCCTGGATTCCACTGGATTCCCAGAGGAAGACCAGACCCATCTACACCACCACTGGACCTTCAGAGGAAAGCTACACCCTTCTACAAGATCATTGCTTCAACAAAACCACATCTGTCCCTCCAGGAGGACTGCAGCCACGATTTGATTGCACTGCTAGCAGCACCCTGACTACCCAGGTGTCAGGTTGGATTCTGAGTCTTATGTTTTGGGGTTTTTTTGGTGTCTTGGTTTTTGTTTTTTTTTTTTTTTTTTTACTACTGATTATTTAGTTTATTTTTCCTACTGAAGAACTGATATTCCTATTGCTATATCTTTGCTTGACAGGCCATTGATTTCAAAATTATAATTCAAAGAGAGGGGGTTTGTATTTTCCATTTCAAGGGAGGCTCCTGATTTGCGTAGCAGACCCCTGTCTTACCAGCCCAAGACAGGGAGCTCGGCTCAGATATCCTGAGTGGTCCCTGGGTTGGGTTTTTTTGGTTGGGGATGTTTGGAGAAGTAAGAACTCCAAAGCTGGGTGGAAAATGCCACTTGGGGGGACATTAGGGTGTGGCAGTGGTGGCTGCTGGCAGAGGCAGCCAGGAGGAGCAGGGCCCTGTGTTCCCCAGGAACCCAGAGAGGGGGTAGTGCTGTAATTTGCAGGACCTTCAACAGCTTGGAGAGGTACAGAGGGGACTCCTTGGAGCCCCTGCACCCCAAAGCAGAGAATAAGGGGAGAAGGGATCCTGGGACCCCAAAACTCCCAGCATTCCTAAATAGAAAATGGAAAAGGAGGGAGCTTTTCAGATTCCTGGGATTCTCAGCTGCCTGGGGAGAGCAGGGAGACCAGAGATAGGGAGTTCCAGAAAGGAATTTTCAGGGCTGCTCTTGGTGTTTGATAGGCTATTAGGGACTCCAGATGTCTGGTGACTTGTAGAGATGGACTTGAGCAGAGGAACATGCAAACTCAACATACTCATCCCTTGCTTTTGCCCAAAACCAGGATTTCCCATTCTCAAACCTTGACTGGATGGAGGAGGAGGCTGTGAGAAAGAGGAAGATGCCCTGGGACAGCCAGGCAGGTGAGGAGGAATTCACAGCCCCTTTCCCCCTCTCTCCTGCTCCATCTCCCAGCCCAGCACGGCCCCCTGCTGCAGGACAACCCCGCTGCCGATGTCATCCTGCCGGGAATGTGTTGGGGGAATCTCCTTCCCCTTCCCTTTGGCACGGAGGCAAATCTCCACCCCTCGAAAAGGAGCTGAGAATGGAGACCAGGGAGGACAAATCCCTGTGGCAGAGCCTCGTGGAAGAGGCCATTTTGAGCGGTTCCACAGTGCAGGAATCCAAAAGGGAGGAAAAGCCCCAGAGATCCTGCAGGAGGAGGGGCTCCAAACCCATTCCAGGGTGCTCTGAGGAGGAAAGACCCACCCTGTGCCAGGAACATGGACAGAGCTTCAGCCAGGGCTCGGAGCTGGTGGTCCCTGAGCAGCTTCATAATGGGGAGAAGCCCCACAAGTGCTTAGAGTGTGGGAAGAGTTTTAGGTGGAACTCCCTCCTGATCAGACACCAGCGGATTCACAGAGAGGAGAGGCCCTTCTGCTGCCCCGACTGCAGGAAGGGCTTCAAGCACAACTCCCACCTCATCAGGCACCGGCGCATCCACACTGGGGAGAGGCCCTACGAGTGTGGGGAATGTGGGATGAACTTCAGAAGAAACTCCCACCTGATCCGCCACCAGAGCATTCACACCAGGGAAGGGCCCTACGAGTGTGACCAATGTGGGAAGAGCTTCAGCTGGCTCTCCAACTTGATCCGCCACCAGAACATCCACGTGGAGGAAAGGCCGTACAAGTGTGGGGAATGTGGCAAGGGCTTCAACCAGAGGTCCAAACTGATCATCCACCAAATGATCCACACTGGGGAGAGGCCCTATGAGTGTCCTGAGTGTGGGAAGAGGTTTCAGACCAGCTCAGATCTCCTCGTGCACCAGCGGATTCACACAGAGGAGAGGCCCTTCCGCTGCCCCGACTGCAGGAAGGGCTTCAAGCGCAACTCCCACCTCATCACCCACCGGTGCATCCACACTGGGGAGAGGCCCTACGAGTGTCCCCAGTGTGGGAAGAGCTTCTCCAGGAGCTCTCACTTGATCAAACACCAACGGAGGCACCGGTAAGGGAAGCCCTGCGAGTGCCCCTACTGTGGGAAGAACTTCCTGCAGTGCTCCAACTTCATGCCTTAACAGGGGAACCACATTGGGAAGACACTGGGCTGGTGGTCCTTTAGTTTGGTGGTCCCTAATATTCTTTTGATTCATCTTCCTCCCTTTAAAACCAGCAAAATTGGGCTGAAAATCAACAAATTCATCAAAGCCATCTCAGTTCTCTCTTTTTACTTGTGTTTCTAAAGAATCTGGGATTCTGAGTATTGCTTGGGAGGTTTTGAGGGTGTTTGGTGTGGTTGTCTCCATTTCTTAACGCTCAGAGAGACAAGGGGGTTCGATCTGTCATCTCAAAAACACTCATTGCCACTGAAAACTACTTAATCCTACCCCAAAATGATTTAATTCCTCAGTCCCTCAGTGTGGAATGGGGTTGGAAGGAGGTTGGGCAAAGAGGGATGCAGATCAGGAGGGGCGAGGTGAACATTGGGTGGGACAGGATGGGTGGGAAGGGGGCCTTGATGTCCAGAAGGGGTGAGATGGGTTTGGGTGGGGATTGGGAGGGTGTGCTGAAGTCTGGAATGAGACAGCCAAAGGTTTGGGATGATGAAGGGAAGGGGAACCCATTCTTGAGTGAGTTTTTGGGTATTCCATGTTCTTGAAGCGATTTTGGTGCATCCCAGGTTTCTGAGGTGGTTTTGGGATGGTCACTGCCCCAGCCCCAGCCACTGCAGCCTCTGGTGCAGCCCCAAAGTGGCTGCCAAGCCCCTGGCACCCTGAAAACGCCACCTGTGAGAGGGGCCACAGCAGGTGAGGCTGTGACACAGATGTGACACTGACACGTCCCATGGCCCTGGAGCTCAGAGCAGCTGAGATGGCACTGTATCTAAGGCCTTGACTTGTGGATCTCTCTCTCTCTCTCTTCTCCTGACTTCCACTTCTCAAAATACAGATAATTGAAGTTGCAGGGTTTAGAGTTTTTTGAGTCAGTGCTTTGAGAAGTGCCTTACCATAATTCCAGGTTTAATAGAAGTTATAAGTGAAGTTAAACCCTATTCGTCTGTAAATGGTTAAGTCACAGTTTCTAAGTTCAGATAAATACTGTCAGGTGCTGTTCTTTTGCTAAATTGTGAAGTTGAAGGTGTAAGTTCAGGTTCAGGTAAAAGTCAAGTCTTGTTAAGTTGGAGCTCTGTGATGCTTTTATGCCGTGTTCCTTTTATCTTTGCCATCACTGTCCTCTTGTCACACACACACACCGGGACAGTCCTTGGTTCATTTCTAGTTTGATTACCTGGATTTTGTTTGGTTCTGTTGTTGCATTCCTTCCTTGCTGTGCCCGAAGTGTCCAGTCATGGACAGAGTGACTCTTGCAAGGAACTTTGTCATGCCTCACCACCTGTGCTCCTAATCGGTGATTTTTGTCAAATATGCTAATCTGCTAAATTTATAGAACTGTATTCACCCTTTGGGGGGCTGGGTGTTTTGTGGACATTTTCCTTATCTGTCTCTTGGAGGCCTCTAATAAAGATCAGCCTTTCTATTACCTCCTCTATAATATTATCTCCAAGGCTGTTACTTTATTTCTGGGTTCTTGAAGGCATCAACACAGCCGGGCCTCACGGCACTAGGAGAGCACTGTGGCACAAGGACATCTTGGGGAACCAAGCGTCAACTGCAAACAAAGCAGGGCCTCATGGAAGCCAGGTGCCACTTGGATAGTGCCAGGGCACGTGGAGCTCAGTGTCCACTGTGACACAGCACAGCCCCACAGAACTCAGCAGAGCATTGTGACAACAGGGAATCTCATGGATGTAAGGCTCTAGTTGGGCAACATGGGGCCTCCTAGGACACAAAGCCTTTCCCATGTGCCTCCCTCGCCTGGCTGTGGTGTCCTTGTTTGTCAGCAGTGGTTTATTTGCACACCTGAAGCCCCCCTCCATCTCCTCCCCATCCCTGGATCTGACCTTATCAGTTCTGTACTCGCTGGTGCCTCCAGCCCTGAACCACCTCATCTCCAGCCTGAGGAATAAGGAACTCGTGGAGTCCATGAGGAAACTGCTGGCTGGATTTCAGAACCAAAAACCTGCCTCTTTTCTTCTGCAGAACCTTCTGAATATAACTTATTTCAATCTCAGACTTTGTGTCCTTTTTTCCAGTTTTGCATTTTTTTTTAATACATTCCTACTGTTATGTTTTCCACAAATGAATATCACTACTCACAGCATTTCTACATGAGTATCTGCCATTTTTCAGTATCTCAATGACTTTCAAAAGCTTTGTTCCTTATGCATCTGAGTAAAATAATGATCTTCTGCAGATGGGAAGGAAAGAGGCTCCCAGCAGAGCCAGCACAGACAGGGACAATGGCCCTGGCTCTTTCCACAACTGCTCTCCCCAGCTCCACACTCCCCTTCCCAGCCCTTCTGTGGGTTCAAGGCCACAGTGCTCGGGCAGTTTGGTCACTGTCCTGCTGCATGTCCATGCTGTGACCATCCTCCTCAGCAAGGGTCTCAAAAAGCAAAGGCCACATGTGTAAGCACAGAAATATCAACTGAGATCGATTCTCTACTTCCCATCAGCAGACAATGTCCAGCCACCTCCTGGCAGGAGAGGATGGAGTATGTGTACTTTGTGCTTGGTATGAGAAATGTCTCAATAATAAAAGACATCCGCAGCCCTCACCGCCACCCCCATCGTCCTTCTTTCCCCTCAGTTTATTGCTGACCATGACATCACAAGGAATGGGAGATGCCTTGGGTCAGTCCAGCCCAGCTGTCCCCTCCCTGTGCCCTCAGGATTGATTTCCCATTCTGTCACGATCTGCTCGTGCAAGCGGGGGTCATGATGGTTCGTTTACTGATCTCAGAGTGCAAAACACAACACAGAGGCGATTTCAGCATTAAAACAAATGCACCTTTTATTGATTTACCATAGCAAATGCGATAGAGGGATTAAGAGTGAAAGAAAGAGATGGAGATAGAGAGAGAGGAAAGGCGGGATATAGCTACCAAACGTGGAGACAAAGTCCTCGTGGTCCCGTTGATGGGTTCACCTGTCATGTCGGGGAGAGTCTCTCAAAATCTCTGGTTAACTCGGGTTTTTATCATAGTCCTCAATCACGGGGGGAACAGGTAAATCTATTGAAGCCACTGAGGGGGAACAGGTAGTCCATGTTCTCTGCAGTAAGCGAGAGCCATTGTCTTCTTGGTCCAACGATCACGCCTCCAGGCAAACATCCCACTTCGGTTAAGTCAGCCCCCACCCCCCCACACTGGGGTTTTCGGGGTCTCATGTCTCAGTCCTTGGGAGGGGTCTTCAATCTCCATCTGTCATGGTGGTTGAGAAGCAGATGAGGGATTTTCTGTGGGGGACCACCAGAGTTACCCCAGAAAGTTCCCTTGGCCAAGAGGTGGGGAAATTCATAGGCTATTGTCATGAAGCAGGGACCGTGCAGCAGATGCAATCTTCAGGTACAGAACTGCCATTACACTGCTCAAAGCCAGTGTACTGTGGCGTGGTGACTCAGGAAAATGCACCTGTGGACAATTGGCAAGCATCCACCTCAAGCAGGCCAGAACTGCAGTGGGGTCCTCAGTGTCCTTATGATGATCGTGAGGCAAATGAGGGGAACTTCAGACCGACCCTTACACCAAGTCAGGGGTGCTCAGTGCCCGGTCAGTTTTGCTGTCTGGGTGTGGCTCTGGACTCTTCCCTTAGAGCATCTCCAAGTCATGGAATGTTGGAGCTGCCCCCAGCCGTGGTGTCACAGAGAGGGGAACCTTGGAGCCTCCAGCAAGGTGATGTCACAGAGAGGGGAACATTGGGGCTGTGCCATTCCTGACCCGGCCCCAAGAGCTCTGGCAGCATCTGGAGGAGACACCAAGGCCGAGCTGGGAGGGAGGCAGTGGGACCATGGAGCGCAGGCCCCTGCCCTGCACAGACAGGCCAAGAGTGGCAGCCTGGGCATCCCCGGGAGCGGTGTCCAAAGGCTCCTGGAGCTGTGAGCATTGGGATGGGATGGGATGGGATGGGATGGGATGGGATGGGATGGGATGGGATGGGATGGGATGGGATGGGATGGGGATGGATTGGCTGAGGTAGGCTGGAATGCTGTGGGGTTGGGATGGAACTGTGGGGGTGGGATGAAGTTTGTGAGGGGTGAGGATTGGAAGGGGGGATGGGGTGGTTTGGGCTTTTGGAATGTGGCACTAGAGGAAGGGACAGCAGGGGGCAATTTTGGGGATTCTCCTGCTGCTGGTAGTAAGTTTGGGGCCTTGAAGTCTCTTTTGGGCAGTTGCAGTTAAATTGGGAAGGCTGAGGTAAAGGTGTGCACCTGTAGAGGGTTGAGGTGAAGTGTCAGAGATGTGGGGAGGGTGAGGGCATGTGGTTTCAGGAAGGAAGGAAGGAAGGAAGGAAGGAAGGAAGGAAGGAAGGAAGTATCGATCCAGTTCTTAGCAGCTCTAACTGGAGCCTGAAATCTGGTATTTGCTGGCACTGCCACAGTGCCCAGATTGAGAAATTTCCTGGTGCTGGTGCAGCCCCAGTCCAGCAATTTGCTGGCACAGAAAGCCAAAATCTGCAAAGTTCCTGGGGTTGGCATCAGCACTGTCGAGATGCAGTCATTTGCTGGTGCTGGGAGTCCAGATCCAGCAAATTGCCAGCACCTGCACTGCCCAGGTGTGGCATTGGTTGGCACCGGTACCACCCAGACACGACAATTTCCTGCTGCTGGCACACTGGGGAGCCTGGCTGAGCAGGAAGGGTGAGCCTGAGCCAAGAGAGTTCCTTTTGGCTGCAGCAAAGGCTCGGTGCATAAAGACATTCCTGGCGCTGAACCCTGAGCTGAAGGTGATTTTGAAAAAAAAAAGCCACAGGGAACAGTCAGACACTTTCTTCACAGAAGTAATGGCAAATGCTCCGTTTATTGAGAGTACACAGGGTTCTTTTATACATATTTCATTCTAGTGCACACGCTGTTCACACGGCATTTTACTACTTGCTATTGGCTGGTGTTATCTGCATAAATATTCCTTTGCAGTTACCTGTTTACACTTTGTTGAGGAAAAAAGATGGTTCTCAGGCTCAGTGTCCTGGTTCTCAGGCTCAACGTCCTTGACAGTGCTAAAACAATGGAACTTTCCCAGCACGGTAAGGCCTCTCTGTGTTTGTCTCCAAAAATCCTGCTACAGAAGCTCTCACCGGCGGGTTCCCCAGCGTGTGGCAGCACAAGTCTTCAAACAGCAGAACCAAACTCTGGCTGAGAGCACAGACACTCTCTCAGCCAGCTTGGCTTTCAGCTGACAGGGCACAGCACACAGGGAAAGGGGTGCAAGAGAGAGCTGAGGACGTTGCCAGAGCAGCACTTGGGCAATCCAGGGTGAGAGTGGCTTCAACTGCTGTTGAATGGTGCTGTAAGTGACACAGGAGGCTGCTCTGCCATGGTCCAGGGCTGTGCCATCCATCCATCCACGCAGACAGGCAGAGGAAACAGGCTCTTCTACAGGCAGGCTCCATCCATACCAGAACTTTGTCAATCTTGCCAAAATCTCTCTCTGTCCTTCTGTCTTAACATTGACAGTTGTTTGGAGAACAGCATGGAGGTGACATGAAACATTTGATTATAACTTGTGATCAAATTTCCATGGGCTTTCCGTTTGCTTGGGTTTGGTTTTTTGGTTTTGTGGTTTTTTTTTGTTGTTGTGGTTTTTTTTTTTGTTTTGTTTTGTTTTTTTTTTTTTGTTTAGTTTGTTGTTGTTGTTTGTTTGTGGTTGGTTTGGTTTGGTTTTGGTTTTGGTTTTTTTTGTTGTTGTTGTTTTTTGGGGTTTTTTGTGTTGTTGTTGTTGTTGTTGTTTTGGGGGTTTTTTTTTTGTTGTGATGTTTTAGTTGGGTTTGGACTTTTTGCATGTATGGGAGGCTTAAACGTGTGATAAAATTCCTGTGCATTCATGAGGCTGTACAGGGCCCTCCATGGGGATTTCCTTGGCTATGCACAAGCTCAGAGAGCAGCATGTGGCAACTCAGGCCGAGCACAGAGGAAGCACAGGATGAGTCTCAAGGTGCTCTGTAACAACAGGCACTGTTAGCTGTTATCCAGTGCACAAGGACTACAGACCATCTGCCTCAGATTCTCCTCATAATGCACACTGCTCTTGTTTTGTATGATGCAACTCTCTTAAACCTCTATTACACTATATTTGCATGAGCATTTACATGGATGTTTGCTAAAAAAGTTCTGTTCCAGCTGAAAAGCACAGGGTACGCTATGCCCTGAACAATAGCAGTAGAGAAATGGGCATATACACGCTTCAGGAGCAGAAGCAGCATTAAATCTATGACAATACATAGGTGTGAAAATACAAAAATCCACAAATCTCACAGTTGCACAGCCCCCACATCTCCACTCGGTTCTGCAGAATGGCATCAAAAAATGCACTGGTACTGAGACAATGAACTGGTGCTGCGTTTATTTGTCAGTCGGCAGAGCTGTGAGAGGCAAGAATTAAAAGTGATTTTGGAACGGGAAGAAGAAAGGCAAAGAAAAATTCCAGATGGACACAGAGCTCTGGGCAGCTCTGCTGACCCAAGCAGAACAGGGAACAAGTTGCAAATTACTATGAAAAAAGAGTTGTGTAAAAGGAAACCGTGCTATATAGGCATTAGTGTTCTTTCCACAGCACACAGAGTTTAGAGCATGAATATACATCTGATCGAAATATTCTTGCAAAGCATTAGAAAAAATCCTTTCCATAACTTTATTTACACAAGCATACCCATGAATGAATAAAAAACTTGCACAACTACATGTATCATTAGGTAGGATACTCTGTAGACTCTCACATTAACACTTGCGTAATTACATATTATACTTTTAAACATATAAAGGTTTTTTGCTTTGTTTGCTTCTTTAAAGCTCAAAAAATGTAACGAAATTCTCTTCTAAAAATGCAGACTGCTGTGTCCCTAAGCAAGCCATTATTTGCTTGCTCACAATCATTTTTTCCCTGTCTTTTAGTTACCGATGCAGTAATTGCTTATCCAAAACTTGAAACAGCTCATGAGCCACTCTGAAGAAAAATAAATATTAATGAGCCATTTTCAATGGAATTCATGTCCTCTGCCTCTTAAAGCTGAAAGACTGTATTTATTACATGTCAGAATTAAGTCTTGATACCTAATAAATGGGAAAATGTGAAATATGCTGAGTAGATCACCATGTTGCAAGGCATCATTGCTTTTTAGTCTTATTTGACCAAATTAGTGATCAAAGAGAGGAAGGACTGGTCAATTCTAACAGAGAAAGTAGGTGAAAGAGATGTCTAGGTGTGCTGGCTTGAAAGCAAAACCAATGAGAGATTCCAAGTCAGAAAAAAAAGCAATTTAATCTGAGATAAAAAAAAAAAAAAAAAAAAAAAAAAGCAATAGTACAAAAGTTCACTGCCAGAGTCAGATTACAACCTGATACCCTGTGTTTGTGGTAGCAGTCCAGATGAAGTTGTCTGGTTGAAGCACTGATCCCACAGAAAGGTCTGGTAGCTCTCGTCCTCTGGGAATCCAGTGGGTAAGGCTGCCTGTGCTGTCACAAATCCCAGATTCTATCCAGGTGAGAATGCTTGGCTCCTCCCCGTGGGCACAGCATCTCACAATGGGCTGATATCATTTTATCAGTCTTGCAATGGGGCCTTGATTGCCCATTGAACAGAGATAGCTCCTGGAGGGAGTTATCTATGAGTCAAGCAGCAGGGCATTGATGGGCCATTAACAGAAGATAGTCTGGCAGCAGGGGGCAAGGGAAACCCTGCCCAACCTAGTTTCAACAGCTCATGTAGATGGTGATAGAAGACATACTTTGGGCACATCTTACACTGTAACCTAGGACAAGATAGAAATAATATATCCTTACCTGCTAAAAATCATTCTAATTTCTGTATCTACAATTTTGTTAAGATTGTCAGGTACAACTTTTCATATTTAGCGCCAGATATATCCCACCAGTTAATCAAGTTTCATTATAAAACCTATCATCAATTGTTACCCACGCTTATTAGAATAAACTTAACCCTAGTAAAGCAATTAATAAAGCATGAAGACTTGAACAGAGTTGCAAAAGAGATTCAAGAGAACAGACAAAATACTGTAGTAACTGTCCAACATGATACAAAAGAAATAAGGAGAGTTCTACAAAAAGTAAAGCAAGACACAAGCCACAACTCTTGTTGGATGCACTCTTTAGATAGTCACTAAATGCAACTAGAGTTTTAAACACACTATGTCACCCCATCATTATTTTGCTGATATTATTTAGTATAAATTTAATAATGTCTATTGTAATACTCATATAGAACTAGAGGATGTTAAAGTGAGTAGCAATTTTAACATCATTATCTAAAACACTTAGGATAATGTTAAAAGAGAATTATCAAAATCGTGAGTTAAACCTAGAGAGAGGTCCCAGTAGTAGTAAAAGAATTTACTAGGTCTATAGAAAAGGGAGGGCATGAGACAGAGGCTTGAAAATTAGTGCTAATCTTTATAGTAAACTTAAGAGCATATACTGTATTTTAGAATGTATTGTACATTTTAGAAGGCATTTAGTGAATATCGAGTGCTGTGCCTGTTTAAATATTTTAAAGCAGTACAAACATCTAGGACCCCTCAGTGATAAGAGGACTAACCTAAATATAAGAAGAAAAAAAAGCAAAAAATGCAAAGAAAGAGAAAAACACAGACTCAGCAGAAACTGACATCTTGCCTTGAAAAAATGCCAAAAGGACCAAAGCACACACAAGAAAAATAAAGGTGAAGACTTCACTGAGGAAGACTCCATTTCTTTCATCTTCTAGAGACCCACAGAGACCACCATGATGAACTAAGCATGCCCAAGAGGATGTACCAAGAGGAGTTAATTACCATAGGAAGTGAGGATGAGTGAGGCCAGAGAATAAATATGTATAAGGCAGATTGTAATGCCATGCATATGTAAGACCTCAAAGAAAAACAAGAGAAGCAAGCTCTCTAGTGTTCATGCATGTCTTTAGTGAAGTTAATCCCCATGCACCTCAATGTCTATTAAAAATACGTACTACTCTAACAACTGTTGTTATAAAGTTCTATTCTGCCTCATTTCAGGGGAGATACTTGGAGTTTGCAGGGCTCCAAAGCTGAGCTGCAGATGCCCCTCAGGGGGACATCAGGGGGTCCTTGGGGGAATGTTTTTGGGGGTCCCAGTGGCAGTGGCAGCAGAGCCATGGCAGTGGGCGGGCGGATGTTGTTGCCCACACAGGGGGGTCGGGCTTCCCCGGCCGGGCCCTCCAAGCTCTGTTGGTGCCATGTGGAGACCGCACGGGACAGGTGGGGGGCAGTGACACCAGGTTTGGGGATCCTCAGGAAAGCTGCAGTTTCCCTAAGTGAGACCCCAGAGAGAGGAGACTCCCAGAAACCCAAAGCAGGGACCCCAAGAGTGGAGGACACCTGGGATTGCTGGGACCCCAGCGAGGGGTTCTAGGGCTGGAGGGGCAGGATGATAGGTGGTTTATTAAAATATGGATATTTATCTAGTATCAATACCCAACTGTGATGGACAAAAGACTCTCTAGCAGTTTAGAGTTAAAAAGTGTAGGTTTAATGCAATGCCGGGCAGCTGGGTGGCATCGCTCCCTAATACGCACTGCAAAGTTACAAGTGATTACAGACTCTATTTATTTATATAAGTGTTGAATACCCAAAATACTAATACATATTAATAACACTAATGCCTGGCATCCTCTGCTTCGTATTATAATTAGATAAAAGACCATCAAGCATGCATAGTTTGTTCTTTGAATTAGGTCAGTGGTCTCTTTTATGCGGAGGGGTCATAAAAAGAGGAAGCAAGGAGAGTCTTCCTCATTCTAAACTTTCAGCCTTTTCAATGGCTAACAGGACAAATGGAACCTGGTAGAACTCCAATCTCCTCTTTTCATGACTGTTTCAATGAGATGTTAGAAGATTTACCGTTGTCTGTGTTCTTAGATCTATTTACCCGTTTCTTCTGTTTCTCATTATAAACACAGCTAAACAAATACAAAAATGACAAGCAATTAGTTATTTAGATCTGGGATAGCTATTTTAGATTAATTTCCTTTCAACTAATCATTGACTCCTAATTATTTCCAGCACAGCCTATCTATCTATCTACTTTAACTATTTCAGGCAAAGCTTATCTATAGCTAAAACCTTAACTTTTCTAAAGCCCTTAATTCCTTTGAAGTTCATATCTCACTGGAAAGGGATTCAGTGGTCCTGGTGCCAGAAGAGGATGCTTCTAGTATCAGCCTAGTTGAGCCCACCCTGTGTGCTTTCAGTTTTGTCAGCGCTCCCAGTATGAGCCCAGTCACTGCCAGTCATTGCCCATTATGATGCAGTTTGCCCCAGCATGCTTCCAGTTGCTCCTACTTTCCTCCAGTGTGTTCCTGGTTCTCCCAGTTGCCCCTGGAGATTGAAGTAAAAACTGTTCCATGATGCATTTCTCATAACTCCAGGGCGATATCTTTTGTTAATGGCCCAGCTGTTAAAACCAAATGGGACAGTGTTCTTGATCTCTTCCATGACCCATCCTCTCTCCAGGGAGATATCTTCTGTTAATGGGCCATTGAGTCTCACTGCATGACTGATAAAATTACATCATCCCATTGTGAGATGCTCCACCCAGAGGGAGGAGCCAAGCATTCCTACCTGGATATAATCTGAGCTTTAAGCACCAGGAGCACCCTGGTTTCCACTGGACTCTGAGAGGCAGGCCAGACCCATCCACACCACCACTGGACAGTCAGAGGAAAACTACACCCTTCTACAAGATCATTGCTTCAACAAAACCACACCTGTCACTCCAGGAGGACTGCAGCTATGATTTGATTGCACTGCAAGCAACACCCTGACTAACCGGGTGTCAGGTTGTATTCTGACTCTGTCAGCATTTTTTTTTATTTAAGTACTGCATTTTTAGTTTAATTTTTAATTTTTTACGTTAGACTGCGAGGAAGATGCTCCAGGACAGCCAGGCAGGTGAGGAGGAAGTCAGTGCCCCTCCCTCCTCCTCCATCTCCCAGCCCACCATGGCCCTTGGCTGCAGGACAACCTCGCTGCCGATGCCGTCTTTCCAAGAATTCACTGGAGGGATCTCCTTCCTCTTCCCTGTGGCACAAAGGCAAATCCCATCCTCTCCTTGTCCTTCCTCCCCCAGACAAGGAGCTGAGGATGGAGACCCATGAGGACCAGTCCTGAGGGCAGAACCTTGTGGAAGAGGCCATTTTGAACAGCTCCATGGTCCAGGACTCCAATGGGAAGGAAAAGCCCCAGACATCCTGCAAGAGGAGGGCTTCCAAACCCATCCCACGGTGCTCGGAGAAGGGAAGACCCAGCCTGTGCCAGGAAGATGGCCAGAGCTTCAGCCAGAGCTCCCACGTGATCCAGCACCTCATGATCCAAACTGGGGAATGGCCCTACAGGTGTGGGGAATGTGGGAAGGGCTTCAAGCACAACTCCACCCTTGTGACCCACCGGCGCATCCACACCAGGAGAAGCTCTATGAGTGTGCGGAATGCAGGAAGAACTTCAGCCGGAGATCCCTCTTGATCCGTCACCAGAGGATCCACAGCAAGGAAGGGCCCTACAGATGTGAGCAATGTGGGAAGAACTTCAGCCAGCGATCCCACCTGATCTGCCACCAGAGGATCCACACCAGGGAGAGGCCCTACCAGTGTGGGCAATGTGGGAAGTGTTTCATCCAGAGCTCCCACTTGATCCACCACCAGCATAGCCACACAGAGGAAATGCCCTACAAGTGTAGGGAATGTGGGAAGAGCTTCAACCTGAGGTCCAAACTGATCATCCACCAGAGGATCCACACCGGGGAGAGACCCTACCAGTGTAAGCAATGTGGGAAGTGCTTCATCCAGAGAGCCCACTTGATCAGCCACCAGCGTAGCCACCCTGGGGAAATGCCCTACAAGTGTAGGGAATGTGGGAAGGGCTTCAACCAGAGGTCCAAACTGATCATCCACCGAAAGATCCACATGGGGGAGAGACCCTACGAGTGTCTGAAAGTTTCAGAGAAGCTCCAGTCTCCTCCTGCCCCAGCAGATCCACACAAACAAGAGGCTCTTCTGCTGCCCCAGCTGCAGGAAGGGCTTCAAGCACAACTCCACCCTCATCATTCACCAGCGTATCCACACTGGAGAAATGCCCTACAAGTGTGCGGAATGCAGGAAGGGCTTCCACCAGAGCATCCAACTGGTCATCCACCAAATGATCCACACTGGGGATATGCCCTACAAGTGTGCGGAATGCAGGAAGGGCTTCCACCAGAGCACCCAACTGGTCATCCACCAAATGATCCACACCAGGGAGAGGCCCAACAGGTGTGGGGAATATGGGATGAGCTTCAGCATAAGGTCCCACCTGATCTGCCACCTCAGGATCCAAACCAGGGAATGGACCTACACATGTCCTGTTTGTGGGAAGAGCTTGTCCAGGAGCTCTCACTTGAGCAGACACCAATGGAGACACCGGTAAGGGAAGGCCTAAGAATTCCTCAGCTGCGGGAAGAGTTTTGTGCAGTGCTCCAACTTAGTCCTGCTTCAGAGGACCCATATTGGGCAGAGAATTGGTGAGCCACATTCCCAGCAATCTGCTTTGGGAAGACCCTGGGCTGATGGTCCTCTTGTTTGGTTGTCCCTAATATTCTTTTGATTCATCTTCATCCCTTTAAAACAGACAAAATTGGGGGTAAAAATCAACAAATTCATCAAAGGTATCTGTCCTGGGGTGACTGTGTATCCCCAATCGTCTGTTGGGTGCAGGGGGGAGGGCAAGCACGGTTCGTTTTTCCCCAGGAAAACTCTGCTCATCGGAGTGACCTTGAAGCGGGGGAGTTGGAACACGGCAAGACGAAAGAAGCTCTGTTGTTTTTTTTCCCCGGCAGTTAGTTAGTTAGTGCTAGCGTAGTTAGACACTGTAGAATAGCTGAAGCTTTTTGCTTTTTTTTCTTTTGCCTTTTTTTTTTTCTCCTTTTTTCCCTTTTTTTCTTCCTTTTGGCTTTTTTTGCCCTCTCCTCGGAACTGTTCCAACCTCTCCAGACTAAGGACCTGGGGAAGCACCGGGGGGCCTCCACAGGGGACCCACCCCACCAAGACCAGCCCTGCGCATCTCCTTTTCTCCCAACATCAGCGGAGACGGAGCGGTGGAGCACAGTGACAACCCTCAAGAGGAGACTTTCTTTAAGTTTGTTATCCCTCCGTAAGCGGCACGAAGCTCTTGTCATCGGGTATTGTGCTGGGAGTGTTTTGCCTGTTTAATAAACAGGTTTTTTTCCACTTCTCTCTGAGGAATTCTTTCTCCCGAACTGGTTGGAGGAGGGGAGGGGGGCCCCGTGGGAGGGTTTCTCCCAAAATTTGCCTGAAACCACCACAAACATATTGGCGCCCATACGTGGGGCTGTGAGAGAGTGGAAAAAACCCTGTACTGATTAGTATTCAGCAGTCAGTAACTATGCTGCTTGAACTCATGTCTCTTGGGGTGGGGGCCTTGATGTGTTTTGGATCCTTAGGCTTCTTTGAGGTCTTAATACCTTTGTGGTCATTAGGTTTATTTGCATATCCAGAGATAGCCCCAATATTGTCATTAATACGCAGTTTTTACAGTAGAGGGACACGGATTAGAGTAGCTATTGGCCTTGGTTCAATCATAATAATTTGTAGGAAGTTTATAAAGGTCCTGAGAGCTTTTCCTACTATGTATGGGTCATGGTTATGGTTATTCACCCTGTTTGTGGGAGGAGGAGCAGAGGATGAAACATTGCAGTCTTTCGTTTCCTTCTTCTCCTCTGAATCGGTTAAATCATTGCTGGAGAATGTTGAGTTTCCCCTGAGTGTTAAAGAGACCATCTTTCTGGTCTGTCATCTGGTAAGCCTTCTCTATACAGTCTGCAGCTTCTCTAGAATATGGGCTGAGATTTCTAGAGGGGCTGATGAAACTCCTGACCCAGGCAGAGGAAATCCTGAGTGGTGTGGAGAATGGGAGGATATGGGCCAACTCCTCAAGGAATTCTCTGACCCTGTAGTCTGGGATTTTCCACGGGAACAAATTCAGAATCCAGTGGAGCTGGGGAAATACCTGAAAGAGAGGTGCCATGATGGCTCTAAGGGGGAAAAGGTGGCTGCAGTAAGCTGGGCCCTGGCATATGCTTATCGCACATTGCTAGAGACTGTAGGGCAGCAGACAGAGGCAGGGGGGAAGGGATACAAATCAACAGCTACCCCAGTCACTCAGGCTGCGGCCAACACCCCAGTTATGAAGCCAGCAGCTGAACTAAAGCCTGAGCCTGAGTTGGCAGCTAAACCAGACACTAAGCCTAAGCCCCTGGCAGTTGCTCCAGCAAAGAAGCGCACAGTCAAAACCGATCGACCAGTGGACGATGATGACCCAAGAGAAGGACCTTTGCCAAAATCAGAAGCCAAAGCTTCTAGCACAGGCTCAGAAGCCAATATTGATTCCTTTTCCCTGAAGGACCTTCAGGGCCTAAGAAAAGATTACCGGTGACAACCTGATGAGTCTATAATTAGTTGGTTAGTCCGTCTTTGGGATGCTGCAAGCGAGGCTACAATTCTGGACAGCACTGAAGCGAGGCATCTGGGATCCCTGTCACATGATCCAGTCATCGACCAGGAGATGATGAGAGAGGCTAGTCCTTGCAGTCTCTGGATACGGGTCCTAGGAAGTGTGGCAGAAAGATACTTGTGTGCAGATGATCTCTATATGCAGCAAACCCCATGGAAGACCATAGAACAAGGGATTCAACGCTTGAGAGAAATGGCAGTGGCAGAGATGGTTTTCTCAGATGATATAAACACTAGGAACCCAGACTTGGTATCATGTACATCTGTGATGTGGCGAAAACTTATACGACTCGGGCCATTAGAATACGCTTCTGCTTTAGCAGTAATGAAGCGGGAGGACATGGAGGAGACGGTGCTTGATATGGCAAAAAAGCTTCGAGCATATGCAGATGCTGTGCATGGCCCAACACACGCCAGAATCGCAAATGTAGAAACACGTCTACAGAAACTAGAGGATAAGATAGATGAGAATCATAAGAAACTCAGGGAGGAGATTAGAGAGGACCTTCTCCAAATCTCAGCAGTACAGATCAGAGGTTCTGGTACCCAACGTAGACGCTCCCCGGCTAGGGAGAGAGGGTACACTCCACGTGCTGAGCTGTGGTTCTTCCTGCGGGATTGCGGAGAAAATAGGAACAGATGGGATGGAAAATCTACGGCTGCCCTGGCACAACGCGTGCGTGAATTGAAGGAAGTCAAGACTCAAAGAGGGAGTTCCAGCAAAAGGGAAGCGGCTCCAGTTGCCCGTAGCCTGGTATGACGATGATGACATGTCCGACCCCCTTGAAGGAACCTCCAAGACATATGCTCAAGGAAAGAAGGATAACCAGGCTTAGAGGGGCCCTGCCTCTAGCCAGGTAGAGGCTAGGGAAAACCGTGTATTTTGGACTGTGTGGATTCGTTGGCCTGGCACATCAGAACCACAAATGTATGAGGCCTTGGTCAATACTGGTGCGCAGTGCACATTAATGCCATCAAGACATGGGGCAGAATCTGTCTCTATTGCTGGCGTGACAGGGGGATCACAGGATTTTACTTTGGTGGAAGCAGATGTGAGCCTAACTGGAAAGGAGTGTGAGAAACACCCTATTGTGACTGGGCCAGAGGCCCCATGCATTTTGGGCATAGATTACCTCAGAAGTGGGTATTTCAAAGACCCGAAAGGACTCAGGTGGGCATTCGGGATAGCAGCTGTAGTGACAGAGGGCATCCAGCAATTGAACACCTTGCCTGGACGGTCTGAGAAACCATCTGCAGTAGGACTCCTGAAAGTACAAGAGCAACGGGTACCAACTGCCACTTCTATAGTGCACTGCCAACAGTACAGAACAACTCGAGATGCTGTGATTCCCATCCATAAGATTATTCAAGAGCTGGAGAGCCAAGGGGTGGTCAGTAAAACCCACTCACCCTTCAACAGCCCCATTTCGCCTGTGCGTAAATCTGAAGGAGAGTGGAGATTGACTGTGGATTACCGTGCACTGAATGAGGTGACACCACCACTGAGCGCTGCCGTGCCAGACATGTTGGAGCTCCAGTACGAGCTGGAGTCCAAGGCAGCAAAATGGTAAGCCACAATTGACATTGCCAATGCATTTTTCTCCATTCCTTTGGCAGCAGAATGCAGGCCTCAGTTTGCCTTCACCTGGAGGGGCATGCAGTACACCTGGAACTGACTGCCCCTGGGGTGGAAGCACAGCCCCAGCATCTGCCATGGACTGATCCAGACTGCACTAGAAAAGGGTGAGGCTCCGGAACATCTACAGTACATCGATGACATCATTGTGTGCGGGAATACAGCAGCAGAAGTGTTTGAGAAGGGAAAGAAAATCATCCAGATCCTCCTGGAGGCCGGTTTCGCTATCAAGAAGAGTAAAGTTAAGGGACCAGCTCATGAGATCCAGTTCCTGGGAGTAAAGTGGCAAGATGGACGGCGGCAGATTCTACTGATGTCATCAACAAGATTACAGCGATGTGTCCACCAACCAATAAGAAGGAGACACAAGCTTTCCTAGGTGCTATAGGTTTCTGGAGGATGCATATTCCCGAGTACAGCCAGATTGTGAGCCCTCTCTACCGTGTCACCCGCAAAAAGAACAATTTCCACTGGGGCCCTGAGCAGCAGCAAGCTTTTGCCCAGATCAAGCAGGAGATCACTCATGCAGTAGCCCTTGGCCCAGTGAGGATGGGACCAGATGTGAAGAATGTGCTCTACTCAGCAGCCAGGAGCCATGGCCTGTCCTGGAGCCTTTGGCAGAAGGTGCCTGGTGAGACTCGGGGCCGGCCACTGGGATTTTGGAGTCGAAGTTACAGAGGGTCTGAAGCCAATTACACCCCAACAGAGAACGAAATCTTAGCAGCCTATGAAGGAGTTCAAGTGGCCCCGGAGGTGATTGGTACAGAGGCACAACTCCTCCTGGCACCCCGACTGCCTGTGCTAGGGTGGATGTTCAAAGGGAAGGTCCCCTCCACCCATCATGCCACTGATGCCACATGGAGCAAGTGGATTGCTCTTATTACGCAGCTTGCCTGCATGGGTCAACTGAATCGCCCTGGGATTTTGGAAATAATTTCCAATTGGCCTGAGGGTGAAAATTTTGGCCTCACAGATGAATAACAAGAGCAAGTGACACGGGCTGAAGAGGCTCCACCATACAACCAATTGCCAGCAGAAGAGGCACGTTATGCCCTTTTCACTGACGGTTCCTGTTGTATTGTAGGGATGAACTGAAAGTGGAAAGCAGCCGTGTGGAGCCCCACACGACAGGTTGCTGAGGCCACTGAAGGAGAGGGTGGATCAAGTCAACTTGCAAAACTCAAGGCTGTTCAATTGGCTTTGGATATTGCTGAAAGAGAGGGGTGGCCGAGGCTCTACCTCTATACCGATTCATGGATGGTAGCCAATGCTCTGTGGGGATGGCTGAAGAAGTGGAAAGAGGTTAATTGGCAGCGTGGAGGGAAACCAATTTGGGCTGCTGAGGAGTGGAAAGGCATTGCTACCAGGGTAGGGAAGCTACTTGTGAAAGTCCGCCACGTAGGTGCCCACATCCCCAAGAGTAGAGCTAATGAGGAGCATCGAAACAATGAGCAGGTAGATTGGGCAGCAAAAATAGAAGTGTCAAAGATTGATTTAGATTGGGAACACAAGGGAGAGATTTTTTTATCTCGATGGGCCCATGATGCCTCAGGCCATCAGGGTAGAGATGCCACCTATAAGTGGGCCCGAGACTGAGGGATGGATCTAACCTTGGATAGTATTTCTCAGGTTATCCACGACTGTGAGACGTGTGCTGCCATCAAGCAGGCCAAGCGGGTGAAGCCCCTATGGTATGGCGGGCGATGGTCCAAGTATAAGTACGAGGAAGCCTGGCAGATTGACTACATCACCCTTCCCCAAACCCGCCAAGGCAAGCGCTATGTGCTCACAATGGTTGAAGCCACCACGGGGTGGCTGGAGACCTATGCTGTGTCCCATGCTACTGCCTGGAACACCATCCTGGGCCTTGAAAAACAAGTCCTGTGGAGGCATGGTACCCCCGAGAGAATTGAGTCAGACAACGGGACTCATTTCAAGAACAGCCTTATTAACACCTGGGCTAGGGAACATGGCATTGAGTGGGTGTACCATATCCCCTACCATGCACCCGCTGCAGGCAAAGTGGAGAGGCACAATGCATTGTTAAAAACCCAGTTGAAAGCATTGGGTGGGGGATCTTTCAAGAATTGGGAGCAGCAATAGGCAAAGGCCACTTGGTTGGTCAACACCCGAGGCTCCACCAACCGAGCAGGCCCTGCCCAGGCTGAGCCTCTGCATACAATAGATGGAGATAAAGTCCCAGTGGTGCATGCCAGAGGTCTGTTAGGGAAGTCAGTGTGGATCAAATCTGCCTCAAGTACAGACAAACCCATTTGTGGGGTTGTCTTTGCTCAGGGACCAGGTTGCACATGGTGGATAATGCAGAAAGATGGAACAACACGATGTGTACCTCAGGGAGATCTGATTGTTGGGCGAGAATCATTTACAAACATCACTGTCTGCTGAATGCTATTGCTATTGTTTGTACATTAAACCATGCAGAATGAAATAGAAGGAAATGTGTAAGTGAGAGGGTATGTGTTAAGTGTTGAAGGTATGAGCAAGTGTTGAAGGTATAAGTAAGTGAGAGAGGAATCCTTCTGCCCTGCAGTCTGGGGCCTGGATTCAGTGGCTCAGTGTGGAACGTGACAGGAGCATGATGGGTATTGCTTGTTTGTTTTTTGTGGGGAGAATGGATGGAAGTTTTATGTGGAATATACATTGGTTATGTCTGTAAGTCGACAATATGGGGATAAGGGGTGGAAGATGTCCTGGGGTGACTGTGTATCCCCAATCGTCTGTTGGGTGCAGGGGGGAGGGCAAGCGCGGTTTGTTTTTCCCCAGGAAAACTCTGCTCCTGAGAGTGACCTTGAAGCGGGGGAGTTGGAACACGGCAAGACGAAAGAAGCTCTGTTGTTTTTTTCCCCGGCAGTTAGTTAGTTAGTGCTAGCGTAGTTAGACACTGTAGAATAGCTGAAGCTTTTTGCCTTTTTTTTTTCTTGTGCCTTTTTTTCTCCTTTTTTTCCCTTTTTTTCTTCCTTTTGGCTTTTTTTGCCCTCTCCTCGGAACTGTTCCAACCTCTCCGGACTAAGGACCTGGGGAAGCACCGGGGGGCCTCCACAGGGAACCCACCCCACCAAGACCAGCCCTGCACATCTCCTTTTCTGCCAACGTCAGTGGAGACGGAGCGGTGGTGCACAGTGACCATCCTCAAGAGGAGACTTTCTTTAAGTTTGTTATCCCTCCGTAAGCGGCACGAAGCTCTTGTCATCGGGTATTGTGCTGGGAGTGCTATGCCTGTTTAATAAACAGGTTTTTTCCACTTCTCTCTGAGGAATTCTTTTTCCCGAACTGGTTGGAGGAGGGGAGGGGGGCCCCGTGGGAGGGTTTCTCCCAAAATCTGCCTGAAACCACCACGAACTTATTGGCACCCATACGTGGGGCTGTGAGAGAGTGGAAAAACCCTGTACTGATTAGTATTCAGCAGTCAGTAACTATGCTGCGTGAACTCATGTCTCTTGGGGTGGGGGCCTTGATGTGTTTTGGATCCTTAGGCTTCTTTGAGGTCTTAATACCTTTGTGGTCATTAGGTTTATTTGCATATCCAGAGATAGCCCCAATATTGTCATTAATACGCAGTTTTTACAGTAGAGGGACACGGATTAGAGTAGCTATTGGCCTTGGTTCAATCATAATAATTTGTAAGAAGTTTATAAAGGTCCTGAGATCTTTTCCTACTATGTATGGGTCATGGTTATGGTTATTCACCCTGTTTGTGGGAGGAGGAGCAGAGGATGAAACATTGCAGTCTTTCGTTTCCTTCTTCTCCTCTGAATCGGTTAAATCATTGCTGGAGAATGTTGAGTTTCCCCTGAGTGTTAAAGAGACTATCTTTCTGGTCTGTCATCTAGTAAGCCTCCTCTATACAGTCTGCAGCTTCTCTAGAATATGGGCGGAGATTTCTAGAGGGGCTGATGAAACTCCTGACCCAGGCAGAGGAAATCCTGAGTGGTGTGGAGAATGGGAGGATATGGGCCAACTCCTCAAGGAATTCTCTGACCCTGTAGTCTGAGATTTTCCATGGAAACAAATTCAGAATCCAGTGGAGCTGGGGAAATACCTGAAAGAGGGGTACTATGATGGCACTAAGGGGGAAAAGATCACTGCAGTAAGCTGGGCCCTGGCATATGCTTATCACACTTTGCTAGAGACTGTAGGGCAGCAGACAGAGGCAGGGGGGAAGGGATACAAATCAACAGCTACCCCAGTCACTCAGGCTGCGGCCAACACCCCAGTTATGAAGCCAGCAGCTGAACTAGAACCTGAGCCTGAGTCGGCAGCTAAACCAGACACTAAGCCTAAGCCCCTGGCAGTTGCTCCAGCAAAGGAGCACACACTCAAAACCGATCGACCAGTGGACAATGATGACCCAAGAGAAAGACCTTCACCAAAATCAGAAACCAAAGCTTCTAGCACAGGATCAGAAGCCAATATTGATTCTTTTTCCCTGAAGGACCTTCGGGGCCTAAGAAAGGATTACTGGTGACAACCTGATGAGTCTATAATTAGTTGGTTAGTCCATCTTTAGGATGCTGCAGGCGAGGCTACAATTCTGGACGGCACTGAAGCGAGGCATCTGGGATCCCTGTCACATGATCCAGTCATCGACCAGGAGATGATGAGAGAGGCTAGTCCTTGCAGTCTCTTGGTACGGGTCCTAGGAAGTGTGGCAGAAAGATACTTGTGTGCACATGATCTCTCTATACAGCAAACCCCATGGAAGACCATAGAACAAGGGACTCAACGTTTGCGAGAAATGGCCGTGGCAGAGATGGTCTTCTCAGATGACATAAACACTAGGAACCCAGACTTGGTATCATGTACACCTGTGATGTGGCGAAAACTTGTATGACTCGGGCCATTAGAATACGCTTCTGCTTTAGCAGTAATGAAGTGGGAGGACATGGAAGAGATGGTGCTTGATATGGCAAAGAAGATCCGAGCATATGCAGATGCTGTGCATGGCCCAACACACGCCAGGATCGCAGCTGTAGAAACACGTCTACAGAAACTAGAGGATAAGATAGATGAGAATCATAAGAAACTCAGGGAGGAGATTAGAGAGGACCTTCTCCAAATCTCAGCAGTACAGATCAGAGGTTCTGGTACCCAACGTAGACGCTCCCTGGCTAGGGAGAGAGGATACACTCCACGTGCTGAGCTGTGGTTCTTCCTGCAGGATTGCGGAGAAAATATGAACAGATGGGATAGAAAATCTACGGCTGCCCTGGCACAACGGATGCAAGGATTGAAGGAAGTCAAGACTCAAAGAGGGAGTTCCACCAAAAGGGAAGCGGCTCCAGTTGCCCATAGCAGAACTGCCAGGTATGACGATGATGACATGTCTGACCCCCTTGAAGGAACCTCTAAGACATATGCTCAAGGAAAGAAGGATAACCAGGCTTAGAGGGGCCCTGCCTCTAGCCAGGTAGAGGCTAGGGAAAACCGCGTATTTTGGACTGTGTGGATTTGTTGGCCTGGCACATCTGAACCACAAGACTATGAGGCCTTGGTTGATATTGGTGCGCAGTGCACATTAATGCCATCAAGACATGTAGGGGCAGAATCTGTCTCTATTGCTGGCGTGACGGGGGGATCACAAGATTTTACTTTGGTGGAAGCAGATGTCAGCCTAACTGGAGAGGAGTGGGAGAAAATCCTATTGTGACTGGCCCAGGGGCGCCATGCATTTTGGGCATAGACTACCTCCAAAGTGGGTATTTCAAAGACCCAAAAGGACTCAGGTGCGCATTCGGGATAGCGGCTGTAGTGACAGAGGGCATCCAGCAATTGAACACCTTGCCTGGACTGTCCGAGAATCCATCTGCAGTAGGACTCCTGAAAGTACAAGAGCAACGGGTACCAATTGCCACTTCTATAGTGCACCGCCGACAGTATAGGACAACTCGAGATGCTGTGATTCCCATCCATAAGATGATTCAAGAGCTGGAGAGCCAAGGGGTGGTCAGTAAAACCCACTCACCCTTCAACAGCCCCATTTCGCCTGTGCGTAAATCTGAAGGAGAGTAGAGATTGACTGTGGATTACTGTGCATTGAATGAGGTGACACCACCACTGAGCGCTGCCGTGCCAGACATGTTGGAGCTCCAGTACGAGCTGGAGTCCAAGGCAGCAAAATGGTACGCCACAATTGATATAGCCAATGCATTTTTCTCCATTCCTTTGGCAGCAGAATGCAGGCCTCAGTTTGCCTTCACATGGAGGGCAGTGCAGTACACCTGGAACTGACTGCCCCAGGGGTGGAAGCACAGCCCCACCATCTGCCACGGACTGATCCAGACTGCGCTAGAAATGGGTGAGGCTCCAGAACATCTACAGTATATTGATGACATCATTGTGTGGGGGAACACAGCAGCAGAAGTGTTTGAGAAGGGAAAGAAAATCATCCAGATCCTCCTAGAAGCCGGTTTCGCTATCAAGAAGAGTAAAGTTAAGGGACCAGCTCATGAGATCTAGTTCCTGGGAGTAAAGTGGCAAGATGGACGGCTGCAGATTCTACTGATGTCATCAACAAGATTACAGTAATGTCTCCACCAACCAATAAGAAGGAGACACAAGCTTTCCTAGGTGCTATAGGTTTCTGGAGGATGCATATTCCCAAGTACAGTCAGATTGTGAGTCCTCTTTACCTGGTCACCCGCAAAAAGAATGCTTTCCACTGGGGCCCTGAGCAGCAGCAAGCTTTTGCCCAGATCAAGCAGGAGATCACTCATGCAGTAGCCCTTGGCCCAGTGAGGATGGGACCACATGTGAAGAACGTGCTCTACTCCGCAGCCGGAAGCCATGGTCTGTCCTGGAGCCTTTGGCAGAAGGTGCCTGGTGAGACTCGGGGCCGGCCACTGGGATTTTGGAGTCGAAGTTACAGAGGGTCTGAAGCCAATTACACCCCAACAGAGAACGAAATCTTAGCCGCCTATGAAGGAGTTCAAGTGGCCCCGGAGGTGATTGGTACAGAGGCACAACTCCTCCTGGCACCCCGACTGCCTGTGCTAGGGTGGATGTCCAAAGGGAAGGTCCCCTTGACCCATCATGCCACTGATGCCACATGGAGCAAGTGGATTGCTCTTATTACGCAGCGCGCCCGCATGGATCAACTGAATTGCCCTGGGATTTTGGAAATAATTTCCAATTGGCCTGAGGGTGAAAATTTTGGCCTCACAGATGAAGAACAAGAGCAAGTGACACGGGCTGAAGAGGCTCCACCATACAACCAATTGCCAGCAGAAGAGGCGCATTATGCCCTTTTCACTGACGGTTCCTGTTGTATTGTAGGGATGAACCGGAAGTGGAAAGCAGCCGTGTGGAGCCCCACACGACAGGTTGCTGAGGCCACTGAAGGAGGGGGTGGATCAAGTCAACTTGCAGAACTCAAGGCTGTTCAATTGGCCTTGGATATTGCTGAAAGAGAGGGGTGGCCGAGGCTCTACCTCTATACCGATTCATGGATGGTAGCCAGTGCTCTGTGGGGATGGCTGATAAGGTGGAAAGAGGCTAATTGGAAGTGTGGAGGGAAACCAATTTGGGCTGCTGAGGAGTGGAAAGACATTGCTACCAGGGTAGGGAGACTACCTGTGAAAGTCCGCCACATAGATGCCCGCATCCCCAAGAGTAGAGCTAATGAGGAGCATCGAAACAATGAGCAGGTAGATTGGGCAGCAAAAATAGAAGTGTCAAAGATTGATTTAGATTGGGAACACAAGGGAGAGATTTTTTTATCTCGATGGGCCCATGATGCCTCAGGCCATCAGGGTAGAGATGCCACCTATAAGTGGGCCCGAGACTGAGGGATGGATCTAACCTTGGATAGTATTTCTCAGGTTATCCACGACTGTGAGACGTGTGCTGCCATCAAGCAGGCTAAGCGGGTGAAGCCCCTATGGTATGGTGGGCGATGGTCCAAGTATAAGTATGGGGAAGCCTGGCAGATTGACTACATCACCCTTCCCCAAACCCGCCAAGGCAAGCGCTACGTGCTCACAATGGTTGAAGCCACCACGGGGTGGCTGGAGACCTATGCTGTGTCCCATGCTACTGCCTGGAACACCATCCTGGGCCTTGAAAAACAAGTCCTGTGGAGGCATGGTACCCCCGAGAGAATTGAGTCAGACAACGGGACTCATTTCAAGAACAGCCTTATTAACACCTGGGCTAGGGAACATGGCATTGAGTGGGTGTACCATATCCCCTACCATGCACCCGCTGCAGGCAAAGTGGAGAGGCACAATGCATTGTTAAAAACCCAGTTGAAAGCATTGGGTGGGGGATCTTTCAAGAATTGGGAGCAGCAATAGGCAAAGGCCACTTGGTTGGTCAACACCCGAGGCTCCACCAACCGAGCAGGCCCTGCCCAGGCTGAGCCTCTGCATACAATAGATGGAGATAAAGTCCCAGTGGTGCATGCCAGAGGTCTGTTAGGGAAGACAATGTGGATCAAATCTGCCTCAAGTACAGACAAACCCATTTGCGGGGTGGTCTTTGCTCAGGGACCAGGTTGCACATGGTGGATAATGCAGAAAGATGGAACAACACGATGTGTACCTCAGGGAGATCTGATTGTTGGGTGAGAATCATTTACAAACATCACTGTCTGCTGAATGCTATTGCTATTGTCTGTACATTAAACCATGCAGAATGAAATAGAAGGAAATGTGTAAGTGAGAGGATATGTGTTAAGTGTTGAAGGTATGAGCAAGTGTTGAAGGTATAAGTAAGTGAGAGAGGAATCCTTCTGCCCTGCAGTCTGGGGCCTGGATTCAGTGGCTCAGTGTGGAACGTGACAGGAGCATGATGGGTATTGCTTGTATTCTTTTTTTTTTGTGGGAAGAATGGATGGAAGTTTTATGTGGAATATACATTGGTTCTGTCTGTAAGTTGACGATATGGGGATAAGGGGTGGAAGATATCCTGGGGTGACTGTGTATCCCCAATCGTCTGTTGGGTGCAGGTGGGGAGGGCAAGCGCGGTTTGTTTTTCCCCAGGAAAACTCTGCTCCTGAGAGTGACCTTGAAGTGGGGGAGTTGGAACACGGCAAGACGAAAGAAGCTCTGTTGTTTTTTCCCCGGCAGTTAGTTAGTTTAGTGCTAGCGTAGTTAGACGCTGTAGAATAGCTGAAGCTTTTTGCCTTTTTTTTCTTTTTCTTTTTTTGTCCTTTTTTTCCTTCCTTTTTGCTTTTCTTTGCCCTCTCCTCGGAACTGTTCCAACCTCTCCAGACTAAGGACCTGGGGGAGCACCGGGGGCCTCCACAGGGGACCCACCCCACCAAGGCCAGCCCTGCGCATCTCCTTTTCTCTCAACATCAACAGAGACGGAGCGGTGGAGCACAGTGACGACCCTCAAGAGGAGACTTTCTTTAAGTTTGTTATCCCTCCGTAAGCGGCACGAAGCTCTTGTCATCGGGTATTGTGCTGGGAGTGCTTTGCCTGTTCAATAAACAGGTTTTTTTCCACTTCTCTCTGAGGAATTCTTTTTCCCGAACCGGTTGTAGGAGGGGAGGGGGGCCCCGTGGGAGGGTTTCTCCCAAAATCTGCCTGAAACCACCACACACACAAAATGTTTCCAGCCAACAATCTCCTCCAGTCTCTCACAACAGGCAATGCTGGAGGTGGAATCCCAATTGTGGCCATAGGCACCTGGACAAGAAGGACAGTTCTTTTCCATAGGAAGGTGTAATGATTTTAGTTAAAACTGGGCAGAAACACTAATTAACATAGTGACTACTCATTTGTCGAATTTTGTTCGCTAAATTTAGTGTAGTGGTCTTAGTGTTTACTCTCTTTTTGTGGGAGAGGATCAGCGGAAACAAAGTAGGCTCAAGTTTAAAAAACTTTTTTTTTTTTTTTTTAACACACACTAAAAGAATGGAAAAGATAAGAAAAGATGGGAAAAAACCACAAAAAACCAAAATGAACTTCAAAACACTCTTCCCTTACAAACTGTTAACTTTCTTACAAACAACATAGAGAGAAACAACCTGTGATTTTCAGTCAGTTTCACCATTTAAACATAACTTTTCATCAATTAGGAAGAGGAGTCTCTCTAGAGTCTTATGGACACATTCGCCACAAGACAAAAACAGTCCTGTAGCTTTCAATGTCACAAATCTGCAACTGCTTGGAATTTTTGCAGAATGTGCTGTTCCACCCATTAGCAGCTTTTCCCCTGGCTACTCATGGGCCTCTCAGTGTATTTGGGGTACTGTTTAAAAAAGCTTCTTCTAGTATAAAACAAGGATTCACTGCTATCTCTAAAACTATCTTTATCTCAAAAGAAATAAAGACCTCCTTTTACCCCAAGAGCTGAGGGCTTCAAATCACTTTCTCTCTAAAATCATCTTCGTCTCAAAGGCTGAGACCTCCTTTTACCCCAGGAGTGAGGGGCTTTAAGATTCCCACTTAAATCTCAATCATATCAATCCCCAACTTTGACTAGAACTAGCATTCCCCCAAACAACATTAAGATGTTAAAAGAAACAGTCCATTTCTCCATCATTTACAGCAGAAAAGTTTGGTTAAAAATGTCCACATCCTCAATCCCTCTTCTAATAATCTTTATCAGTTCTTTCACTCCTGCTCCACTGAACTTCATGCAGTGTGTTCCCTACGTCCACTCTGTCTCTTTCTTTTCTCTCTCAGGGAAGGGTCAGGCCTTGGAAGCTCCATGTTGCCAGGACAGGGTTAACTCTGCCCAGGCCTGCAGTGGCCATGTGATTTCTGCTCCATGCAGCAGTCTCTCCATTTCAGATCAGCCTGATTTCCTCCCTTCACTCTTTCTTCTCCGTCTGGAAGACACTGGAGTAAGGGAGCGGGAGGAGAGCTCTGCCCACCCCTCGGTGACAATCGGGGCTGCCTCGGCCAAACCGGGCCCATAGTTGTTATCAGGGAAGATCCCTCCCTGCTCTGGGGTGTCCGAGGAGGTTTTTTCAAAGTGGTTGATGTTAAGCTGCAACCTCTCCTCCCCCCGGGGAGCTGATGGAGTCCAGCTCGGCCTCAGGCGAGCTTCCCCCCGAAGGGGGAGTTGGAGTGTGGGGAGCAGTAGGACCCACTCGATGTTCCCTGTTCAGCTGACCAGGAGGAAAAGGGCCTGACCTGAACAAACCCAGGATTTATATGGGTACTGCCCAAAGTCACATTCAACATTCTCAATGGCCAAAGCAGATGCCAATATCTCAAACCTGATTCTGATATGCCCTTGTACTTTCTAAAATTATTTCTAGGGTCCTGACAGGGTAATACTTCACATTCCTCCCTAACTAAAAACCAAACTGTGCAAACCCATGACAGTGACCTTTAGGCTTTGCAGGGCTCAGGCACAGCAGCTGTGACAGAGTCAGGACTCAGGTCACACTCTGTGGGCTGGGGCAGAGGCCGTCCAGAAATGACCTGAGATAGGCTCAAATACAATGATGGGACCATGGACAGACCCTCATGTCCTTCAGTCCCACCTCACATCATTGCCAGGGGCAGAGAAAGGGACAGGTGACTTCTCTGCATGGGTCACAGGAAACGTGGGTCAGCAGAGCCCTTCCCAAAGTGGCAATGGCCCATTAACAGAAGATATCTCCCTGGAGGGAGGGTGGGTCATGGAAGAGATCAAGAACACTGCCCCATTTCGTTTTAACAGCTGGCCCATTAAGAGAAGATCCCCCTCAGAGATATGAGGGATGGGTCATGGAAGAGATAAACAACCTGCCCCAGCTGGTGTTCACAGATGGTAATAGAATACATTTTTTTGGTTACATCTTGTATTGCAAGACAGGGCTTGAGGCTCCTTGCCCAGGAGACCTCAGAAATTACTCAAGGCTACTGAGATAACAACAGGACTACAAATGAGAACCAAGAGCCTGAGAAACTGTTTACAAACATCACAAAACTTAGAGGACACACAACATGATGATTGATGCTTGACCAATGAAGAGTCCTGAAGGATGTGTGCCTGCCTCGTGAACAAGTGGCTTAGCCAATTGAGAGGAACCTGTACGTGTGGACAGTAGTGCTAGAATCTATAACTGGAGTTTAATGTGAACAATAAACAGCTTTTGCTAAAATCATATTGATTCTGTTATTCAGTTGCCCAGTGTTTCCCCTGCACTGGAGAGGCTCTGCAGGACTGACAGGATGGGCTTTGGGGCTGTGAGGAGAAGCTGAGAAACCTGAAATGCTGGAGCTTCTGGAGAGGAAGCCCAGGGTTCATCCTGCAACTGCTGCAAGGATGGTTTCAGAGAATCACAGAATGAGCAAGGTTGGAAAAGACCTTGGACATCATCAAGTCCAAACTGTGCCCTGACACTGCCTTGTCTACTTTGAGACTCCTTTTCTCCAGGATAAACAAGCGACAGGCTGGGAACAGAGTGGCTGGACAGTGGCCAGGCAGAAAGGGAAATGCAGGGACAGATGGACAGCAGGCTGGACATGAGCCAGCAGTGTGCCCAGGTGGCCAAGAAGGCCAAAGGCTCCTGGCCTGCATTGGGAGTGGTGTGGTCACCAGGGCCAGGGCAGTGATTCTTCCCTCTGCACTGATTGGGCAGCACCTCGAGTGCTGTGTCCAGTTCTGGGCCCCCAGTTTAGGAAGGACATGGAGGGGCTGGAGTGTGTCCAGAGAAGAACAACTGGTGAGGGATCTGGAGCACAAATCCTGTGAGGAGTGGCTGAAGGAGATGTGGTTGTTTATCCTGGAGAAGAGGAGGCTTGGGGAGACAAGGCAGTGTCAGGGCACGGCTTGAACATGATGATGTCCAAGGACTTTAGCAACCTTGCTGATTCTGTGATTCTCTGAAACCACCCTTGCAGCAGTTGCAGGATGAGCCTTGGGCCTCCTCTTCAGAAGCTCCAGCAGCCCAGGTGCCTCAGCTTCTCCTCACAGCCCCAAAGCCCATCCTGTCAGTCCTGCAGAGCCTTTGCAGCTCCTCCTCCTTGCCCAGAACAGGGAGCCCCACAGCCAGACACAGCAGCCCAGATGTGCCCCCCTGGCCTGTGGTGCCTCTGGCAAGGGAGCAGCACGAGGCACTGCAGGAGGCTGCAGACAATTCCTGAAGCACTTGGAGGATGATCCTGCTCCACAAGGGACGTTCCCATAGTGCCAAGTCAGGAACTGAAATGGGGAGTGGGGCCAGAGAGGAAAGGTAAACAGGGTTGGGCTGTTTACACAGAAGAGAACTGGGGTAGGCAATAGGAAGGAATTTGCAGCAGAAAGAGTAAAGAAAGCCAAGGTGAAGCAAAGGAAATGCTGAGGGCAGTTTGGGGGTGGCTGCCAGGCTGTCCTGGCTCTGAGCAACAACATCTGCAGTGGCACAGGAAACTCACAGCTCATGGGAACAAACTCTCTGGCTGACTTCGGTGGCCATCACAAACCTGAGTGGTGTCCCTGCTGTCCCCCAGCCCTTCCTGGCCCCAGGGGCTGATGATGGCATTTGTGCTCACTCAGGTTCATCTCCCCACACCAGTACCATGGGGGTGCTCACGCCTGCTCTGGGCAGTGCAAACAGGGGCTCCTGAGCCAGTGCTGCTGTGTCTGTGCCTGCAAGGATGCGGCACCTGTGTGAGCTGGGGGAGAGGCCAGGGCTGCAGAGGGGGGATGTTGTTGGCAGGTGCATGAGGACGCTCTGGGACGCTGCCCTGGGGTGTCCAGCACAGTGGGGATGGATCAGCCCCTGCTCTGCTGCTCCTTCCCATCTCCCCCAGGCACCTTGCAGAGCCCCAGCCATGCTGTTTGTCCCCACCCTGCCCATGGCCACCCTGGGGCTGCTCATGGGGCTTTTCTCTGCTGAGCATTGGCCTGGGTGTGTTCTGGAGAGAGCCTCGGCAAGGAGCTTGGAGCCCTGTCTTGCAATGCAAGATGTAACCAAAAAAATGTATTCCATTACCATCTGTTAAAACCAGGAGGACAGGTTGTTTATCTCTTCCATGACCCATCCCTCATATCTCTGAGGGGGATCTTCTCTTAATGGTCCAGCTGTTAAAACCAAATGGGGCAGTGTTCTTTATCTCTTCCATGACCCATCCTCCCTCCAGGGAGATATCTTCTGGTAATGGGCCTTTGCCTCTCACTGCATGACTGATAAAATTACATCATCCCATTGTGAGATGCTCCACCCAGAAGGAGGAGCCAAGCATTGCCACCTGGATATAATCTGAGATTTAAAGCACCAGGATCAGCCTGGTTTCCACTGGATTCCCAGAGGAAGACCAGACCGATCTGCACCACCACTGGACCTTCAGAGGAAAACTATACCCTTCTACAAGATCATTGCTTCAAGAAAACCACATCTGTCACTCCAGGAGGACTGCAGCCAGAATTTGATTGGACTGCAAGCAACACCCTGACTACTTGGGTGACAGGTTGGATTCTGAGTCTTATTTTTTGGCCTTTGTTGGTGGTCTCTTTTTTTACTACTGTACGTTTAGTTGAATTTTCCTGCTGAAGAACTGATATTCCTATTGCCATATTTTTGCATGACAGCCCATTAATTTCAATATTATAATCAAAAGAGAGGAGGGTTGTATTTTCCATTTCAAGGGAGGCTCCTGCCTTCCATAGCAGACCCCTCTCTTACCAGCCCAAGACAGGGAGCTCAGCTCAGATATGCTGAGTGGTCCCTGGGTTGGGCATTTTTGGTTGGGGATGTTTGGAAAAGTAAGAACTCCAAAGCTGGATAGAAAATGGCCCTTGGGGGGACATTGGGGGATCCCAGTGGTGGCTGCTTGCAGAGGCAGCCTGGAGGAGCAGAGCCCTGTGTCCCCCAGGACCCCAGAGAGGGGGGAGCACTGCAATTTACAGGACCCTCAACAGCTTGGAGAGGGAAAGGGGGGACTCCTTGGAGCCCCTGCATCCCAAAGCAGAGAATAAGGGGAGAAGGGACCTTGGGACCCCAACCCCCCCAGTATCCCTAAATGGAAAATGGAAAAGGGGGGATCTCTTCAGATTCCTGGGATTCTCAGCAGCCTGGGGAGGGCCGGGAGACCAGAAACAGGAAACTCCAGAAAGGAATTTTCAGGGCTGCTCTTGGTGTTTGATAGGCTATTAGGGACTCAGATGTCTGGTGACTTGTAGAGATGGACTTGAGCAGAGAAACATTCAAACTCAACACACTCATCCTTTTTTTTTTGCTCAAAACCAAGATTTCCCATTCCCAAACCCTTGCTGGATGGAGGAGGAGGCTGTGAGGAAGAGGAAGATACCCCAGGACAGCCAGACAGGTGAGGAGGAAGTCAGTTCCCCTTTCCCCCTCTCTCCTGCTCCATCTCCCAGGCCAGCATGGCCCCCAGCTGCAGGACAACCCTGCTGCCCATGTCGTCCTGCCACGGTTGTGTTGGGAGAATCACCTTCCCCTTCCCTGTGGCATGGAGGCAATTCCCATCCTGTCCTTATCCTTCCTCCCCCAGACAGGGAGCTGAGGATGGAGACCAGGGAGAACAAATCCCTGCAGCAGAACCTTGTGGAAGAGGCCGTTTTGAGTGGCTCCATGGCACAGGAAGCCTACAGGGAGAAAAAGTGCCAGAGATCCTACAGGAGGAAGGACTCCAAACCCATTCCAGGATGCTCTGAGGAGGAAAGACCCACCCTGTGCCAGGAAGGTGGACAGAATGTCAGCCAGAGCAACACCACTGGCCAGCACCAGATCATCCACACCGGGGAGAGACCCTACGAGTGTCCCGAGTGTGGGAAGAGATTTCAGACCCGTTCCAATCTCCTCCAGCACCAGCAGATTCACACAGAGGAGAGGCCCTTCCGCTGCCCCGACTGCAAGAAGGGCTTCAAGCACAACTCCACCCTCATCAGGCACCGGCGCATCCACACTGGGGAGAGGCCCTATGAGTGTGGGGAATGTGGGAAGAGCTTCAGCCAGAGCTCCAGCCTGATCTGCCACCAGAGGATCCACACCAGGGAACGGCCCTACGAGTGTGAGCAGTGTGGGAAGAGCTTCAGGCAGCGCTCCCACCTGATCTGCCACCAGAACATTTATGCTGAGGAAAGGCCATACAAGTGTGGGGAATGTGGGAAGGGCTTCAACTGTAGGTCCCAGCTGATCATCCACCAAATGATCCACACTGGAGAGAGGCCCTACGAATGTCCCGAGTGTGGGGAGAGGTTTCAGACCAACTCCAATCTCCTCATACACCAGCAGATTCACCGAGAGGAGAGGCCCTTCTGCTGCCCCGACTGCACGAAGGGCTTCAAGTAAAACTCCCACCTCATCACCCACCGGCGCATCCACACTGGAGAGAGGCCTTATGAGTGTCCCTGGTGTGGGAAGAGCTTCACCCAGAGGTCTCACCTGAGCCAACACCAACGGAGGCACCAGTAAGGGAAACCCTGGTGTGTACCTCGAGTGCAGGCAGTGTTTTGTGTGAGTCTCCAACTTCATCCCCCATCTGAAGACCAATATCGGGAAGAGTCCTTGTGACCCACATTTCCCATGATCCATGCTGGGAAGACACCTGTCCCTTTCTCTGACCCTGGCAATGATGTGAGGTGGGACTGAAGAAAATGAGGGTCTGGCCATGGTCCCATCATTGTATTTGATCCCACGTCAGTTCATTGCCAGGGGCAGGAAAGGGACTCTCTCTGTCTCCTGTGTGGAGAAGGGTGTCCCTTCACAGCAGGAGGAAATACGTGGCTGGGAAGTTCCAGTCAGTCTTGTACTTTTCCCTGTATATAGTTTGTCTTCTCCCTTCTATCATCAATATTGAATCTGTTCCTAGTTGTTCCTTATCTTATGGTTATTCCCAGTAAATTCTTCTTATCCCAGCCTGGGACCTTTGTACTATTGTACTTTCCATGGGAGGCTTGAGGGCAGTAAGCGGCAGCTCGATTTTAGCAGGGAGCACAAAATTGGGGAATCCCATTCCTAAACCTCGGCCTGTGGATACCGAGCATCCCAGCTGGTGCCAGCCCTGGTTGTCCTGGCAGCAGCCTTGGGAGTGGGTCCCTGGCTGGGGGCTGTGGGAACCTCTTCACTCTGGTGCCCAGGGACAGGACTGGAGGGAAGGGCTGGAGCTGAGTTGGGGCAGGTTTAGGTTGGATGTCAGGAAAAGGTTTTTCCCCCAGAGGCTGCTGGGGCACTGAACAGGCTCCCAGGGAAGATTCACAGCTCCAGGGCTCTGGGAGCTCCAGCAGTGTTTGGACACCGCTGCCAGGCCCAGGCTGGGATTGTTGGGATGTCCTGTGCAGGGCCAGGAGTTGGACTCGAGGATCCTGATGGGTCCCTCCCAGCTCAGCCAATTCTGTGCTTCTGGGATCCCATGGCCCTGGGAATGGGACTGCAAATGGTTGCCATGGCAACGGGCTCTGGCTCCAGGCCTGAGCTGGTGTCCATGGAACCACCCCTGGCCTGGGGTCTGCATGGAGCTGCCAAGGGACCGACCATAGCAACAGGGGCTGGGGATGGTTGCCATGGAAACTGACCATAGCAACAGGGGCTGGTGATGGTTGCCTGCTAAGGAACTGAGCTGTCCCAGGCCCTCAGAGGGGTTCCATGGGGACTTTCCAAGAGTCTCCAGGCTGTTCCAGAGCTGGAATATCACAGACAGAGACAGGGGCTCCATGGAGACCTCCCAGGGGTTTCTGGGGATGAGAAAGAGCCCTGTGGTCAGAGGCAGTCACAGCCATTCCATGGTGACATCCCAGGGGACCTTGGGCTGCAAAGGCACTGATCTGTCACAGGCACTCATGGGGGCTCCACGGTGACATCCCAGGAGTCCCCAGGCTGCCAAAGAGTCGGGATGTCCCAGACACTCACAGGGGTTCCTGTCATGGGCAGAGTGAGAGCTTCAGGCAAAAGCTTTATTTCTTCATTGGAGAAACTCCTGCTGAGTCATGAGGCAGAGAAATGACACCCATCAGCCACCATGGATCCTCAAACTCCTCCAGGATGCCTAGACTTTTAAAATTCCATCTAAGAGAGGAGACTGAGAGCAGCTGGATCCAATCCCATCCCCAGATTTTGTGAAAGGTTTATGTGTAGAAGATTGGACAGGTAAGATTGAACTGTGTGCTAATAGTCCCACAGGATTAATGATGGAATACCAGATATATTTCTATAAATACAGCTATGATTGATTCTGATAAGGGTTAGACTGAAAAATTTACTTACACCACAGAGTAAATTAAAAAAAAAAAAAAAAAAAAAAAAAAAAAGTTATTTACACCACAGTATATGAGCTATAACAAGTATAGAATATAGGGCTCTAGGAAGAAATTTTGAAGTAAACAGGGCCTTTGTTGAAGTTGTTTGAGCCCATTGCAGGCAGAGCCTCCTGCTCCAGCAGGAACTGCCTTTCCTGTGCCAGGACCAGGGCAGATCCTGCTGCAGGAAAAGCCCCAGGCCAGCCCCAACACAGTGAAGGCCTCGGGCACAAGTGCAGAGTGCCGTGCTGGGAGCTGTGCCAGGGAGAGCCTGAGGCACCAAAGGCACCTTGGCAGCAGCAGCTGCTTCCAGGCCATGGCCAGAAGCCTCCCTTGGCAAGGTGGCCTGGTGGCCACCACTGCAGAGCTGCTGCTCCAGGGCTCATTTCTGGCTGGGCTCTGCCCCAGCCCACAGAGTGTGACCTCAGCCCTGACTCTCTCACAGCCGCTGTGCCTGAGCCCTGCAAAGCCTAAAGGTCACCTGTGCCAGCCTGGCTCTGTCAGCCCCTGGGGCAGGGCAGGGAAAGGCCAGAGAAGGGGCTGGCTTTGGCTGCTGGATGTGGACTCCAGCAGAGACAGTGAGGAGTCAAGGGAGTGGATGGAGTCCATTGAGCAGCCCCTTCTCCCCATGCAATCCTGGAATGGTTTGGATGGGGAAGAGCTCTGTAGTGCTCATCTCATCCAAACCCTTGCCATGAGCAGGGACATCTTTCACCAGATCAGGTTGTTCAGAGCCCTGTCCCAGCTGGACTTGAATGTTTCCAGGGATGGGGCATTGACCACCTCCCCGGCAACCTGTCCTGGTGTATCACCAACCTAATACAAAATTTCCTCCTTATCTGCTCTTCTCTGAATCTCCTTTCCTTTAGTTTAAAACCACCACCCTTTGTCCTATTGTGACAGGCTCCAATAAAACCTTTGTCCACGACTGCATTTCCAATCAGCTGGGTTTCCTTGGCAATTGCCATGACAAGTGATCCAGGTGTGGTGTCCCATGAAGGGTTGCTACAGAGAAATGGGACATCACAGAATGATCACCGAACAGTTTTGTTGTCTTGGTTTTGCTGCCTCTCTTTCACACCATGTCCTCCAAGCCTTTGTAAAGATTAATTGCTGAGATGGCAATAGCAGGATGAAAGCAATTCACACAATATCTTGTTCCAAAAGCATACTGCAGGTAAATAGACTTTGCAATAACTGGTAGGTGAAGGGGGAATGCAGGCAATATTGTACTGCTCTTCGGGCTTTATCTAATTGTTTCCAGTCAAAAGCTTCCTATATTTGCCCACCACCTGGCTGCAGAATCGCAGGGAATGCTTGGGGAATAAGCTGTCTCTCAATTAAGGCTTCACGGATTACCCTTTTCCATCTCTGATTTGGATCTGTATGTGGTTCAGCAAATGCTGGCAGCATCATAGAACCAAACTGCTTTGCTGGTGCCGAGGCTCCAGCAGGGGACAGTGGAGGATAATGGATTTGTGGAGGGTCACAGACTGAATATGAAGAAGCGGGTGGCACAACAGGGGATTGGGAACTCAGTGCATGGAGTTTTCCTAACACTTCTTGTAATAATGTTTTGATTATGTCATCACTATTTTTTACTTCCTCTTTTTCTGTCAAAGAGACAGGAGAGGAGTCTGGCAATTGGGGACATTTTGGACAACATGCTGACTCTTCTGACTGAACTGTTTTGTTCGCTCTCATTTTTTAGGCTCTGGAATTTATCTTGAGCCTCTGTTACATTGTTACACTTGTTATCAGAATTGTGAACGGCTAGTGCTTCAGGCAAGGGAGATGCAGTGGTTATGGGAACTGGAATACACATAGAAAAGGCAGATGTTGCTACAAGGTGGATAGATTCAGTGCTAGGGGTTAAAGCAACAAAAGCAGAAGCAGCAGCTTGTCTTACTGCCTTCATAGATTACTAAATCTCTATGATTAACTTCCAATGTGTTGAATATTTACTAGCTTCTTTAGCAGCTGCTCTCCCACTGCTTATTGCATCCCATCATGTTTTTCCAACTGTCTCTAATACCAAGAACTCAAAGACTACATTTGCACCCGATATGAGTCCTTTCTCCCAAGCCCAGCATATAACATTCCATAAAATGGAGCCATCACATTTCATGCCTCTCATAGAGGTAATATATTGGAGGAGGTTAAGGACTGCCCCTTGCTCTTTGTCCACCCCTTGTCACCCTAGTTTTTCTGAATTTTTTTAAAGCCTTCTACTTATTCATAAGATAGAGTCAGTTTCTTTAGTTTCTGCATAATATTAGGAGCTATATTTTGCTTTTCTCATGCATGGGAGCATAAACAAACCTTTTTCTTCATTCCCTGTCCTTTGTTTACATATTTCTAGCCTGAAAATAATGTTAATTAACAGCTGGTCTGACCAGTGGGGTGAAGGGTAGTAAAAAAGCCAGTCCACAACCAGACCCACAAATGTATAAAAATGAAAGAAATGAACAGGTTCTCTCACTCTCGGCTTGGGGAGCAACTCTGCACTGCAGACATCTTGTCTCTCTGTTATTGCTTTGCATGTCGCTACCACAACCCCCATCTCCTCCCTGACTGCTCACCTGATCAGGGTGAGTTTCTTCATGAGTTTTCATAGGCGCACCTCATCGGCTCCTCTGCAGTCTCCTCCTCCCGCCAGCTTCTTGGCGAGGCTTCCTGCCGGGGCAGCAGGGATAGTTACCTTTCCTCCCGTGTATTCTTGGCAAGGCTTCCTGCGGGGCAGCAGGGATAGTTACCTCTCCTCCCACCCTATTCTTGGCAAGGCTTCCTGCCGGGGCAGCAGGGATAGTTACTTCTCCTCCCGTCGTATTCTTGGCAAGGCTTCCTGCCAGGGCAGCAGGGATAGTTACCTCTCCTCCCACGTATTCTTGGCAAGGCTTCCTGCCGGGGCAGCAGTGATAGTTACCTCTCCTCCCACCCTATGCTTGGCGAGGCTTCCTTCCCGGGGCAGCAGGGATAGTTACCTCTCCTCCCACCCTATTCTTGGCGAGGCTTCCTGCCGGGGCAGCAGTGATAGTTACCTCTCCTCCCACGTATTCTTGGCAAGGCTTCCTGCCAGGGCAGCAGGGATAGTTTCGGTCAGCTTTCCTGATTTCCCTTGATTCTTCTTTCCACTGCTGCACAGTACATGAGAGATCTGAGGGTCTTGGTCCCTGTTTGGGCATCACCTGCGAAAGAAAATGGGGTATCACACAATGATCAATATGATCATAGTGAGCCATTTATTGTAAGATGACAGTCTCTTTTATGCAGTTTTTAGCTTTAATCACACGTTTCATGCTACTTTACAACTGGTTGCACCGTAAAAGCATGTGTTAGTCCTTTAATCCCTGTTGGTTGATTGTTCTTACATACACAGCAGATTACACCGTCCTTTTTTCTGACTCTCATCTGGTTCTATCATCCCAGAGTCATTTACCAGCTTTTGTTCTTCTTTGTACATGACTTCTGCATCTTGTTTTGCTTGGTACGTGTCTTTGACATCCTTGAAATGGTTACAGGCCTATTCTTTCTCGTAAACTGGATTGCTCACATGTCCCCATTTTTGGACAAACTCATCCTCCACAGCCTGGAAACATTTCATGTGTGAGGGAGGAAGGGGCAGGTCCAGCCTTGCCCTGCCCTGAAACCCCAGCACTGCCCTGCCCTGTAACCCCAATCCCCCCAGAGCCTCTATCCCAGCCCAGCAGTGTCTGCCAATCCCTGGCACACCAAAGGCAATGCTCCACACCCAACTCTGCAGCCCTCAGCCCATCTCCTGAGAGACAAAGTGACCCAAAGTCCCTCCTGGGGGAAGGGCCCAGGAAGACCATGGGGTATTCAAGGCTGACCACAAGGCAAGCACACATCTTGACCCCAACTCCTCTTGGAATTTCTATCTGAACACAGCTGGAATCCAGGAGTTGGTAGCTCTGTGTGTGTGGGTGTGTGTGCTTCTGTGTATTTTACTTATCTTTTTTTCTGCGTCATCCTCTTCTAATTCCCTCACTTTGCAAACGCTGAGTAACTTAAATTTAACAGGTTTAGACTTTGTGATATTCAATGGGCCAATTTATAAGGCTCTCAGAAGTGCTTTTTGTTGATTGAATATTGTGTTAAAACTTTTTCCAGAGTGTCTCTGATTTTCTAAAGTTCTCAGTAAAGATGGTTTTGTTGTTTTGAGTTCCTGAAAATCTCTTGTTGCCATTTCTCCAGTGCATCAACTCAGAGTACTCAAAAATTGTAATTCCTTTGAAATGTTTAAGTGAGAGAATTGTTTGGGGGATGGGGGTCAGGGTTTGTCTGTCCTGCTTGGAACAGCCCAGGCAGGGCTTTCACAGCCACATTGCACACTCCATTTCCCACCTGCACCTGCTGGTGCCTCTGAGTTCTGCTTGCCCAGCCCCAGGGATGCTCCCCTTGTCTGCCCATTCCCCCACGGTCTCTGGGCAGGGATGGCCTCAGTGGGGGCTGCTGACATCCTCAGACACTTGGAGGCTGCTGCTGGATTTGACTTCTCCAGAGGCTTGTTCAGCCTTCAGCTGTTCAGTGTCCCAGGGCTCATTAACATTCAGAATACCTTAACAGCCAAGCCTCTGGGAATAATTTTGTTCTGGAAAAAGAAAGAGAGAGTGTCAGAGACTTGCTCTTTTGTATGTTTCTTTATTATCAAGCTTGGCCTTGGGCGAGAGCTTGCTTGCTCCCTTGGCAATGCGAAGGAGGAGGTACACACAGCTTCGCTTCACAGTGAAGCTGGGACTCCCACCCCCCTCACGGGCTTTATTTCCCTTGCCGGGGAGTCCGTTTCACTTCACTGATCAGGGGTCATCCAGCGATGGGGGACTCCTTCTCAGGTCACGGCGACTAAATAAAGCTGCTTTGGCGGACCCCCGTACCTTTTGCACTAGTCTAAAGTGCGACTTCAGTCCTGGATTTTACTTTGGTTCTCTGCTTTTCAGAGTCTCTTGTTCTTGAGTAGTTCCCAGAATTCCCGTGTTCTTTTTATTTGCATATTCAGACACTATCCGGCGAATGGGAGCAGAGATCCAGGTAATAAGGTGAATTCTTAATTAACAAACAAGTAAATAAGGTGATTAATCAATATTAAAACAGGAATAAGGCAAATTCTTTAGACAGAACTAACATTAACAATCTTAATGGAATTACTTAACAATTAAGTAACTAAAACATAGATCATTTGAATAGAATTTATTTATAACAACTCCTCCCTCTATTTCTTTATCGAGTTTTAGATCGCATCAATTTTTTACCCCTTCTTCTTGAAAATAATTTTTTCTACATTTTTGGAACTTTTCATATATTTCTTTGGCATTTTCATGTTCAGGTTCTTGACTCTCTTTTACCATCATTTTGGTTTGTTTTTGACTGGTTGCTTTAGGGATCTGGATACTGGCTTGGACTGTGGAGGTAATGGTTCGAATTAGACATGGGATTAGACAAGGTAAAAACATTAACCCGGTGATTGAGCAAATTATCATAAGCCCAGCTTTCTTCCACCAATCCCCCTTGAATGACCAAAAACTATTCCACCAGTTGGTGTCCATTAAAGGAGTCCACTCTTGATATCCCACATAGGCTAGCTTTCTGATTTCTTTTGAGATGTTTTTAATTACTGTGCTTTTATCATCAATTTCTAAACAACATTCAGACAAATTAAATTTACCACAGATTCTTCATTCATCTGCTATAAGGTAGTGTCCTGGTTTGGGGCAAATTTGGGAGAAAACCCCTGTATAGGATCCCTCCAAGGAAGCAAACCCAGGTGGCCCCTCCCTCTAACCAGTCCGGTAAAAAAAAAACCTCTTTGGAGAAAAGTGGAAAAAACTATTTTACTAAACAAATGTGCATACAAGTATAAAGAATTAATAATATGAAACAATAAAACCTCTCCTTCTGAAGTGAGATGGCAAATTGAGAAAATCCTTGCCGTGGGTGGAGCTTGGCTCTCTCTCTCTCAGTCTCTCAGTCTCCCCTCAGTCCCAGTCCCTCCGGCGCTGCTGGAAAATGCCGAAGTCCAGGCCCCGGTGGGCCGCAGGTGCAGCCCCCAGTGCTCCCCTGGGTTTTCAGTCCAGAGTAGGTTTAAACAGTTCCAAGAAAAAGGGAAAAAAAACAGTCCAGGGAACTTCTCTGCCCTAGCTAGCTGAAACTAACTAAAAGCAAAAAAAAATCTCTGTCCTGCAGTCTCTCCAAGCCTCTGCCGAACACACCGTCTGGAGAAGAATGTGGAGGAGTCAGGCAGTTTTCTCAAAACAAACTCCGCGCTTCTCCTTGCTCTTAGAACCAGTCTTAAAGGCACAGGACTCAATATACAGCACAAACAGAACAGACGATTGGGGATACAAACATCATAAAACTACCCTAGGACAAGACTTCACTGCCTTTTGTTCTCATACGCCATTTCTTTGGCTTTGTTGTAAATCCCTCACGCTCTTGAGTAACTTGAGCTACCAGGAACCAGCCCATTGTGGCACACACGGTAATGGAGCTGAGGGAGGCCATACCCCGTGGAACAGGGTGCTGCAAAGGAGCTGGCAGGGCACACAGGTAGTTCTGCCTTTCCACAGGCACGTGGAGTCTTGCCGTCCTGGACTTTGAAGTCAGGATCTTCAATCGTGTCTCAACAATCGGAACTAACATTTTAATATAAAGCCACTGGCTTCTCACCCTGGCCCCTGATTCCACATGCATCCCTTTAATAGATGGTTTTATTAATGTGGCTGTGGTGGGTTAGCCTCAGCCAGCAGCCAAACTCCCACCTGGCTGTTGGCTCACTCCCTGGCTGCCACTCCCGTGGAGTGAGGAGGAAAACAGGAAGAGTAAGAGCAAGACAGTTCTGGGCTGAGACAGACAAATTATCCACCAGTTACTGTTCTGTTCAAACAGGCTCAGTTTGGGGGAATTTAACTTAATTTACTGCCAATTAATATAAATATCTGAGTGCTGGTTTCGGTATGGGGAAATCAAAACTGAGAACAAATACATTAAAACACCTACAGAAAACATCTTTCTGCTTCCCTTTCCTGGCTCAGCTTGAGTCCAAGCCCCTCTCCCCTTGCCTTGCACCCCTACAAGTTACACTCAGCCCCTTCAGCAGAGCCACGGGTGTGCAAAGGCGAGAGGAGCCACAGGCAGTGCACGACCCTGCTGCTCCTTCTCGTTCTACTCCCCTGCTCCAGGTAGATGAACTAACACTTCAACCACATAAAAGTAGGCTTCATTGATACAAACAA
>JBBAXF010000031.1:3787500-3995000 GCA_037837765.1 Delichon dasypus
GTCTCTCAGGTTGTTTTAATGTCTCGGAAATGTGAGTATGGTTCTATTTTAAAAATTGTGAGAGCTAGACTCTCACCTCTCCAGAGCCATCTTTCAGCCATTCTAAGTCCCCCACAGATGCAGCATTTGGATATTCTTAATTTCTTGCATCAAATCTACAAGCAGGTTTTTAGTTGAGGTTGGCAAATCCCAGTCACTATTCTGCTGTTTGAATTGTTCATACAGCTTATCCAGTTCCTTTCATTCTTTCCCTATGCCTTTTTAATGTATTTCTTATTTCTTTTGTTCTTTTTTTTTTCTTTTTTTTTTCCCTTAGTGTTATAACTCCCGTGCCTATACTTGGATCATTCTCATCTTTCTCAAAACAAACAAAAAAATTAATATTGAGGACAGATATGATCACTATAAGGATAAGGCGCTGTTCCGTTAAATCCTAAATTTTTCCGTACCCAATCCAGTTTTCTATTTTTAACACAAACATCTATAAAATTGCTGTGATCGTAGCAGGTAGCACTAACATGTGGATATGCCACAAATACAAATTCCATCTTGTCCTTGACCCCATGGAGTGACTGCATTTATTACAAGGATCAACATTATTGGGACTTTGTTTTTGCATCGATTGTTCTCTCATTGCCTGTTCTTGTGCTGCTTGTTTTGTTATTGTTTGTTCCTGCATTGCTCATTCCCTTTTCTCATGGACTCTGTCCAGAGTGGCTCCATAGTTTTGGCCAGTTGCCAAGAGCATCACCACAAACACAGTGAAAATAATCCTCAGGAGTTTTGACTTTCTACCATTCTCAAGGCCCTTTGGGTTGCAGCCAAGGGCCAAGATGTTAGGATTCTTGGCAGCAAAGTTTATATCCTGGGATCTAGTCCCTGGTGCATTTGGTCTCACTGGTACCCTTGGCCTCATGTTTGTTTCAAGGATGGCACAGATTACTCACAGTTCTCGCAGCACTGACCTCTCCCTCTCTGGGTTAGTCAGCTACTTCCTCTTTTAGTCTAAACCACCAAAGCTCTGGATGTGAGGAATAAAATTAAGAAAAGTGCAGAGTATGAAGAGTTTGTGTTAAGTTGAACAGCTGTTCGTATTAATGTTAGTTATTCTTGTTACCAATTTTATGTATTGATGTTATTTGTCCCTGTTATCTGTTCTGTGTACCCCAGACCCCAGTTTAATCCCCAAGGTTATGCATTCCTCCTAACCTTATTCCGAGTTAAGCCCCTGGACTCCATTGTTCAGTCCCAGTTTCCCCTTACCCTATCCCATGTTAAGTAGCCACTGCTCCCCGATTGGTCCATAGAGTTAGCAACATGCCCACCAGGACACTGACACTGCCTGCCTGCCATCAGCTCCACCCCGTCTGTCCATCAGCCTAGAAACACCGCCCAGAGCCCGCCCAGAGACCAACTACCCTCCATGAAGTACCACCCAATATGGAGATGAGGGGGACTCCCAAGGTGCACCTCTCAGCCGGAAGTGCAGTAGGAACCAACAACCCCTAATAACAACAAGCCGGCACCACTTCCAACAAGATGAGAGGTACCAACGGGTGAGGAAAACCTTCAGGCACCTGTGGACTTCGCCAGACAGACATCCAGGTTCTCACCCTAACTTGAGAGGCACCCACTGGGAGACATCCCCTATACCAAAACACACTGTGAGAGAGACCTGAAGGACTCCCGTGAGGCAAGGCTCCCAACTCTGCGGCTGCACAGTTTCGACGCAGACCTCCTCCTCGGCGGTGTCCATCGGGAGCGGCAGTGGCGTAGGCCTTCCCCGAGCTACCCCTTTCAGAAAGAGCTGTTTAATAAAGGCATTGAAAGGAGTGAACTTGTTCTCCTGCCCTGCTTATTTCCAACACTGGAGATGTCCCAACCACAATAAGATTTGCTTTTTCACTACTTCAGTTAACACACTGATTTGTTGTTCGCTTTTTTCTCTGACGTCAGGGATAATTATTAACGCTTTGTCACTACCAATAGGCATATTCACAATGCCAATTAACATCAGAGATTTGTCTATAGCGTGGCACACAAATTCCTTCTCCACAGGAACTTTTAATTACGTTACACTGGTCTATAATACTATGAATTGTTTGCTCTCTTACCCTCTCAAAAGCTAATACAGTAAAAAGTCTTTGGTCTAAATTTTCTATTATTTGAACCGCTGCATAAATGGTTCCATCTTCATATCTCAAAGGTGTTCCAAAAAAATGACTGAAAAAGCTTTTTAGAGTTAACTGTTCATGCACACCATCTAAGCAAGTTAAACAAATCAATTCTCTCTCTCTTTCTTCTGCTCTTGTTATTCTCCACCACAAATTAAGGCAAAGCGCACAAATAACACAAACCCATGGGTGACAATCTAAGCCATGCTTAGTACACTCCCAGTGTGTTACTTATTCCTGGACTCTTTTAGTAACAGGTGTTACCAGTCTCTTTCTGGAATTGTAGTTCCTCAATGAAATCTGTTAGTGTTAGTTGCTGAGGGCCTCTTAAAAGATTTTCAATTTCTTCAGGTTGTTCCCATTGATCAAGGAAGTGTCTAATCCCTTCCCATCGCCATTGTTCTGCCGCTGAACTCAATGGAGTTGCTGTTGACAGCCAGTCCAGAATGCCTAATTTTTCTAATAAATTAAAGTTAATTGCAATTACAAAACACAGATTTTTAATGGTTAATTATCAAAGGAGATCTATAGTTTGAACAAGTTAAGCAAGACTTTATTTTTTTTTTTTTTTTCTGTTGTTTCTGGGTATCTTACTATATCTACATTGTACTGCTGTTATTTTTGTTGTTCTTGCAGTATTCTCAAAGCCACTAATACTTCCATGTGATATGCTAAATAAACAAATGCTCTTTGTACTTGATCTTTTATTATAAATTGTTGCAAATAAGTATTAATATTGATCTGTGCTAAAACCCAATTGTGCATTCTAAAGTCTCGCTCTACTCTACTAAAACATCGTATACAATTAATCATAAAAGCTACATCTCTTTGGTCCCAAGGTACAGTTGTTCTGTGCCGATGTTGGTCTCAGCCACTTCATGGTCACTGCTTTACAGCGCTCACACTGATGACCGTGTTTGCAGCAACCTTACTGAAACATGGAAACTTCTCTCTGCAGGATGGCAGCTTCTGACCTTTCTGTACTAGGGATATCTTGAATATCCTTGGGCTGGGTTATTCTTTCAATATGTGGGTGGCACACCACATGTATTGCAGGATTACGTGAAATACACAGCTGAAAACGATTTTCCGTATGAGCTATAGCCTCTGGGCACCAAATACTCTCTTAAGCTATGTTGTGGATAAATTACAGTTTTATTTTAAACTGTGCTTTGGACCTCAATAAAATGCTTTAATCAAATGTAAGTATTTTTAAATTTTATTTTCAGGTCTTCTGTTGTCAAAATAATTTTCCAGTCTTTATTGCCTATAGGTCCTTTTACCTTTGAAGCATGAGTCTAGCCTTTTTCTGCCGTTCGAACTGTGGTTTTGTCAGGGAGAATCCATTGTCCCTCTTTCAGAGTTGCTTCTAGGTTTTTCATGGCTTCTACTTCTGCTGAAGAAAAATATGGTGTTTGCTTTTGTGTTCCTGCTTCCTGAAAAGTCATAATTACATTGTTGTATTCCCTCAGGGCAGCTTTCTTAGCTTCATCATCAGCCAAATTGTTTCTTTTTCTTTTAACGTCTCTCCCCCTTTGGTGGCATTTCACATGAACCACTGCTATTTTTTTGGACTCCTCAAAGCTTTAAGTAACTGAATTATCAATACTTGGAGCATTAATCCTTTTCTTTGAGTGTTTATAAGTCCCCTTTCTTTCCAAATTTTTCTAAATGTGTGCACTACCCCAAAGACATATTTTGAGTTAGTGTATATGGTCCCTTCTCGATCCTTTAATAACAGCAAGGCACAGAATAATGCATAGAGTTCACAGGCTTGTGCTGATTAGGATGGGCTAAGGGGACCAGATTGTCTGACTTCCAGTTTTTCGCCACTAATTATGGTATACACAGATTTTCTTCTTCCATCTACCACTCGGGATGATACATGTATAAATAATTTTTCCCCTGTCTTTAATTCTTGTTCTCTCAAATCTGGGCTTTTTTTTTTGTTTGTTTGTTTGTTTGTTTGTAACTCTACGACCTCTGTGCAATCATGTATTAATCATGTATTAATCATGTATTAATCAAGTATTAATCATGTAGTAATGATGTAGTAATCATGTATTAAACCAAGATAGTCTCATATTTTAATATTCTGCTATCAGTTAACCATGCTTTGGCCTCTTTAGCAAAGATTCCCTTAACATTAAGGGCTGTGTACACTTCCAGTGATGCCCCAAATGTTACTTTTCAGGCTTCTCCTACTAACATAGCAGTGACTACCAGAGCTTGCAGGCATGTTGGTCAGCTCTTACTAACTGGATCCAATCATTTGGAATAATATCCTACTGGCTTTTGGCTTCCTGCCCAATCTTGAGTCAATACTTCATAAGCCCTTTGATCAACTCTATTACCAAATAATTTCAAAAGGCGTGTCTAAATTGGGAAGACTCAGTACAGGAGCTTGCAGTAGGGCTTCTTTAACTTCCTCAAAATTTTCCTGATCACTTTCAGTCCATTTCAAGTGATTGGCAGATAATTTCTCATATAGAAAATTTACTTTTCTACTAAACCCTTCTATCTCTTGCCTACAATAACCCAAGGGACTCAAAAGCTGTTTACTTCTCTTTTAGACTTTGGGGGTCCCATGTTCAATATTCCTGGAACCCTTCCAGGATTGAGTTTTTTCTTTCACTTACTAATCCAATGACCTAAATACTCCACTTCTGACTCTACAAACTGCAATTTTGACTTTGATATCTTCAGCCCATTTTCTCCCAGGAAATTTAGAAGCTTAATAGTGCCCTTTCTCGTTTCCTCTTCAGTTTCTCCTGCTACTAACAAATCATCTACATACTTGTCCTGGTTTGGGGCAAATTTTGGGAGAAAACCCCTGTATAGGATCCCTCCAAGGAAGCAAACCCAGGTGGCCCCTCCCTCCAACCAGTCTGGTAAAAAAAAAAAAAAAAAACTCTTTGGAGAAAAGTGGAAAAAACTATTTTACTAAACAAATGTGCATACAAGTATAAAGAATGAATAATACGAAACAATAAAACCTCTCCTTCTGAAGTTAGATGGCAAACTGAGAAAGTCCTTGCCGTGGGTGGAGCTCGGCTCTCTCTCTCTCAGTCTCTCAGTCCCTCCGGCGCTGCTGGAAGATGCCAAGGTCCAGGCCCCGGTGGGCTGCAGGTGCAGCCCCCAGTACTCCCCTGGGTTTTCAGTCCAGAGTAGGTTTAAACAGTTCCAAGAAAAAGGAAAAAAAAAACCAGTCCAGGGAACTTCTCTGCCCTAGCTAGCTGAAACTAACTAAAAGCAAAAAAAATCTCTGTCCTGCAGTCTCTCCAAGCCTCCGCCGAACACCCCGTCCGCCGAAGAATGTGGAGGAGTCAGGCAGTTTTCTCAAAACAAACTCCGCGCTTCTCCTTGCTCTTAGAACCAGTCTTAAAGGCACAGGACTCAATATACAGCACAAACAGAACAGACGATTGGGGATACAAGCATCATAAAGTTACCCTAGGACATTCCACCCCTTATCCCCATATCGTCAATTTACTAAAACTAATATATACTCTAGCTCTACACACACATATACATCTATATGAAAAACAATATGCAATATACAGCTACATACAGTGGCAGTACCATTTAGCACACAGTGATAATTGCACACAGTTCTCACCCAACAATCAAATCTCCCTGGGGTACACATCGTGTGGTTCCATCTTTCTGCATTACCCACCATGTGCAGCCTGGTCCCTGAGCAAAGACAATCCCACGGATGGGATCCTCTGTACTTGAAGCAGAATTGATCCAAACTGTCTTCCCTAACAAACCTCTTACATGTACTACTGGGACCTTTTCTCCATCTACTATATGTAGAGACTCAGATTGGGCAGGGCCTGCTCTGTTGGTGGAACCTCGGGTGTTAACTAACCAGGTGGCCTTTGCTAGATGCTGCTCCCAGTTTTTGAATGATCCCCCACCCAGTGCTTTCAGGGTGGTTTTTAGCAGTCCATTGTATCTTTCTACTTTCCCTGAAGCTGGTGCATGATAGGGGATGTGGTACACCCCTCAATGCCATGTTCCCTAGCCCAGTTGTTGATGAGGCTGTTCTTGAAATGAGTTCCATTGTCTGACTCCATCCTCTCAGGGGTACCATGCCTCCAAAGAACTTGCTTTTCAAGGCCTAGAATGGTGTTACGGGCAGTAGCGTGGGGCACAGGGTAGGTCTCCAGCCATCCTGTGGTGGCCTCTACCATTGTGAGCACATAGCGCTTGCCTTGGCGGGTTTGGGGAAGGGTGATGTAGTCAATCTGCCAGGCTTCCCCGTACTTATACTTGGACCATCGCCCGCCATACCATAGGGGCTTCACCCGCTTGGCCTGCTTGATTGCAGCACACGTCTCACAGTCATGGATAACCTGAGAAATACTGTCCATGGTTAGATCCACCCCTCGGTCTCGTGCCCACTTATAGGTGGCATCTCTGCCCTGATGACCTGAGGCATCATGGGCCCATCGAGCTAGGAACAACTCTCCCTTGTGTTGCCAATCTAAGTCTATCTTTGACACCTCTATCTTTGCAGCCTGATCTACCTGCTCGTTGTTTCGGTGCTCCTCATTAGCCCGACTCTTGGGGACATGGGCATCTACATGACGGACTTTGACAGGTAGCTTCTCTACCCGAGTGGCAATGTCCTTCCACTCATCTGCAGCCCAGATTGGCTTTCCCCTACGCTGCCAATTGGCCTTTTTCCACTTCTCCAGCCATCCCCACAGAGCATTGGCTACCATCCACGAATCAGTGTAGAGGTAGAGCTTTGGCCACTTCTCTCTTTCAGCAATGTCCAGGGCCAGTTGAACAGCTTTGAGCTCAGCGAGTTGGCTTGACCCACCTTCTCCTTCAGTGGCTTGTGCAACCTGTCTTGTGGGGCTCCATACAGCTGCTTTCCACTTTCGTTTCATCCCTATGATGCGGCAGGAACCGTCAGTGAAAAGAGCATAGCGTGTTTCTTCTGCTGGCAGTTGGTTGTATGGTGGAGCTTCTTCAGCACGTGTCACTTGTTCCTGTTCCTCTTCATCCATGAGACCAAAGTTTTCACCTTCTGGCCAGTTTGTAATTATTTCCAAAATCCCAGGGCGATTTGGGTTTCCAATGCGGGCGCGCTGAGTGATGAGGGCAATCCATTTGCTCCATGTGGCATTGGTGGCATGGTGGGTAGAGGGAACTTCTGCTTTGAACATCCATCCCAGCACTGGTAGTCGAGGTGCCAGCAGGAGCTGTGTTTCGGTGCCTACTACTTCTGAGGCGGCTTGAACTCCTTCATAGGCGGCCAAGATTTCCTTCTCTGTTGGAGTATAGTTGGCTTCAGACCCTCTGTAGCTTCGACTCCAGAATCCCAGTGGTCGGCCCCGAGTCTCCCCAGGCACCTTTTGCCAAAGGCTCCAGGACAGACCATGGCTTCCTGCTGCGGAGTAGAGCACGTTCTTCACATCTGGTCCCGTCCTGACTGGGCCAAGGGCCACTGCATGAGCGATCTCCTGCTTGATTTGGGCAAAGGCTTGTTGCTGTTCAGGGCCCCAGTGGAAATTGTTCTTCTTGCGGGTGACCAGGTAGAGAGGGCTCACAATCTGGCTGTACTCAGGAATGTGCATCCTCCAGAAACTTATGGCACCTAGGAAAGCTTGTGTTTCCTTTTTGTTGGTTGGTGGACACATTGCTGTGATCTTGTTGATGACTTCAGTGGGAATCTGATGCCTTCCATCGTGCCACTTTACTCCCAGGAACTGGATCTCACGAGCTGGTCCCTTAACTTTGCTCTTCTTGATAGCGAAACCGGCCTCCAGGAGGATCTGGATGATCTTCTCTCCTTTCTCAAACACTTCCATTGCTGTGTTTCCCCACACAATGATGTCATCAATGTACTGTAGATGTTCCGGAGCCTCACCCTTTTCCAGTGCAGCCTGGATCAGTCCATGGCAGATGGTGGGGCTGTGTTTCCACCCCTGGGGCAGTCGGTTCCAGGTGTACTGCACGCCCCTCCAGGTGAAAGCAAACTGAGGCCTGCATTCTGCAGCCAGAGGAATGGAGAAAAATGCATTAGCAATGTCAATTGTGGCATACCATTTTGCTGCCTTGGACTCCAGCTCGTACTGGAGTTCCAGCATGTCCGGCACAGCAGCGCTCAATGGTGGAGTCACTTCGTTCAAGGCACGATAGTCCACAGTCAATCTCCATTCTCTGTCAGACTTGCGCACAGGCCAGATGGGGCTGTTGAAGGGTGAGTGGGTTTTGCTGACCACCCCTTGGCTCTCCAGCTCACGGATCATCTTGTGGATGGGGATCACAGCATCTCGAGTTGTTCTGTACTGTCGGCGATGCACTGTTGAAGTGGCAATTGGCACTTGTTGCTCTTCCACCTTCAGAAGACCCACAGCAGATGGGTTCTCTGATAGTCCAGGCAAGGTATTCAACTGCTTAACATCCCCTGTCTCTACAGCTGCTATTCCAAATGCCCACCTAAATCCTTTTGGGTCTTTGAAATACCCATTTTGGAGGAAGTCTATGCCCAAAATACATGGAGCTTCTGGGCCAGTCACAATAGGGTGTCTGTTCCACTCATTTCCAGTCAGGCTCACATCAGCCTCCACCAAAGTAAAATCTTGTGAACCCCCTCTCACCCCAGCAATGGAAACAGATTCTTCTCCCACATGTCTTGATGGGAGTATTGTGCACTGTGCTCCAGTGTCAACTAAGGCCTCATATTTTTGTGGTTCTGATGTGCGAGGCCAACGAATCCACACAGTCCAAAAAACACGGTTTTCCCTAGCCTCTACCTGGCTAGAGGCAGGGCCCCTCTAAGCCTGATTATCCTTTTTTCCCTGGGTAACCGGAGCTGCTTCCTTCTTGCTGGAACTTCCTCTCACAGTCTTGCCATCCAACAATTCACACAGCCGTTGTGTCATAGCATCAGTAGATTCTCCATCCCATCTTTTCATGTTTTCTCCACATTCACGCAGGAAGGACCACAGCTTAGCCCGTGGGATGCCTTTTCCCTCTCTATCTAGGGAACGTTGGCGTGTGGTGCCAGAGCCTCTAACCTGTATTGCAGAGATCTGGAGAATGTTCTCTTTGATTTCTTTGAGATTCTCCTCCACTTTGTCTGCTAATCCCCGCACCTGTGTTTCTAGAGCTGCAATTCTTGCATGTGTTGGACCATGCACGGCGTCTGCATATGTTCGGAGCTTCTTCGCCATATCAAGCACAGTCTCCTCTGTCTCATCCCGCTTCATTATTGCTAAAGCAGAGGAGTATTCTTGTGGCCCAAGTCATACAAGTTTTCGCCACATCACAGGTGTACATGGTACCAAGTCGGGGTTCCTAGTGTTTATGTCATCTGAGAAGACAATCTCCGCCACTGCCATTTCCCTCAAGCGCTGGATCCCTTGTTCAATGGTTTTCCACTGGGTTTGCTGCATATAGAGATCGTCTGCACACAGATCTCTTTGTGCCACACTTCTCAGGACCCGTTCCCAGAGACTGCAAGGACTAGCCTCCCTCATAATTTCTTGGTCAGTAACTGGATCATGTGACAGGGATCCCAGATGTCTTGCTTCAGTGCCATCCAGTATTGTAGCCTCACCTGCAGCATCGCAAAGACGGACCAACCAACTAATTATAGATTCATCAGATCGTCGAGTATAATCCTTTCTTAGGCCACGAAGGTCCTTCAGGGAAAAGGACTCAATAGTATCTCCTGCTCTTGCAGCAGTTGGTCGGGCTCCTGATGTTGTAGCAGCTGGTTGGGCTCCTGATGTTGTAGCAGCTGGTTGGGCTCCCGATTGTGTGCCAGTTGGTTGGGCTTGCAATTTTGTATCAGTTGGTTCGGCTTCTGATTGTGTATCATCAGTTGCTTCACCTTCTGATTGTGTGTCAGGTGGTTTGACTACTGGCTGGGTGTCAGGAGGCATTGAGGATCCTTCACCTGAATCATCGTCTACTGGTCGATCGGTTTTGTCCGTGTGCTTCTTTCCCTTCTTTACTGCAGCAACTGCCGGTGTCTTAGCTTCACTGTCTGGCTTAGCTGCAGCCTGAATAGCTGTGGGATTGGCTGCAGCCTGAGTGACTGATTTATCTCCCTGCTCCCCTGCCTCTATCTGCTGTCCTACAGTGTTTAGCAGTGTGTGACTCATTCTAGAAAGGCTATAAACTATATAGAGGAAGGTCACCAGGTGAAATACCAGGGAGGTGGGGTCTTTAACATTCAGGAGACCCTGAACCTTCTCCACAAGCGATGTAACTGACTCAAAAGAGAAGAAGGAAAGAAGAGGCTGAAGAGCTTCATTCCCTACTCCTCCTCTAACAAACTGGGTGCAATTGTTGATAAATCCCCAAAACATGCTGCTGGAACTAGGACGCAGGGCAGGACGAAAAAACCATAAACCGAACATACCCAGAACAAACTCCAATATCTTTATAAGCTTCTTGTAAGCCATAATCACCAAACCCAGCAAAATAACTATTTTAAATAGTGCATCCCTAGTGTAAAAGCTGTATGTTAGGGACAATATTGGAGCTATTTCTGGGTAAGAAAACAAACCTAGGGACCAGAAAGGTATTAAGATCTCAAAAAAGCCTAGGGAACAGAAATGCAGAAAAGACTCCATTCTAAGAGATATTAGGAATTCAAGAAGCAACATGGCCACTGTTTAATCCCCACCCAAGGGACAAACAAACAAACAAACAAAAAAAAGCAGTTAATAATAATCAATACAAGTTTTTTCCACTCTCTCGTGCCCCGCAGTGGGCGCCAATAAGAAGTATGTCCTGGTTTGGGGCAAATTTGGGAGAAAACCCCTGTATAGGATCCCTCCAAGGAAGCAAACCCAGGTGGCCCCTCCCTCCAACCAGTCTGGTAAAAAAAAAAACAAACCTCTTTGGAGAAAAGTGGAAAAAACTATTTTACTAAACAAATGTGCATACAAGTATAAAGAATGAATAATATGAAAAAATAAAACCTCTCCTTCTGAAGTGAGATGGCAAATTGAGAAAGTCCTTGCCGTGGGTGGAGCTCGGCTCTCTCTCTCTCTCACCAGTCCCAGTCCCTCCGGTGCTGCTGGTAAATGCCGAAGTCCAGGCCCCGGTGGGCCGCAGGTGCAGCCCCCAGTGCTCCCCTGGGTTTTCAATCCAGAGTAGGTTTAAACAGTTCCAAGAAAAAGGGAAAAAAACAGTCCAGGGAACTTCTCTGCACTAGCTAGCTGAAACTAACTAAAAGCAAAAAAAATCTCTGTCCTGCAGTCTCTCCAAGCCTCCGCCGAACACCCCGTCCGCCGAAGAATGTGGAGGAGTCAGGCAGTTTTCTCAAAACAAACTCCGCGCTTCTCCTTGCTCTTAGAACCAGTCTTAAAGACACAGGACTCAATATACAGCACAAACAGAACAGACGATTGGGGATACAAGCATCATAAAGTTACCCTAGGACATTCCACCCCTTATCCCCATATCGTCAATTTACTAAAACTAATATATACCCTAGCTCTAAACACGCATATACATCTATATAAAAACAATATGCAATATACAGATACATACTATTCAGCACACAACGATAATCACACACGGTTCTCACCCAACAATCAAATCTCCCTGGGGTACACATCGTGTGGTTCCATCTTTCTGCATTACCCACCATGTGCAGCCTGGTCCCTGAGCAAAGACAATCCCACGGATGGGATCCTCTGTACTTGAAGCAGAATTGATCCAAACTGTCTTCCCTAACAAACCTCTTACATGTACTACTGGGACCTTCTCTCCATCTACTGTATGTAGGGGCTCAGATTGGGCAGGGCCTGCTCTGTTGGTGGAACCTCGGGTGTTAACTAACCAGGTGGCCTTTGCTAGATGCTGCTCACAGTTTTTGAATGATCCCCCACCCAGTGCTTTCAGGGTGGTTTTTAGCAGTCCATTGTATCTTTCTACTTTCCCTGAAGCTGGTGCATGATAGGGGATGTGGTACACCCACTCAATGCCATGTTCCCTAGCCCAGTTGTTGATGAGGCTGTTCTTGAAATGAGTTCCATTGTCTGACTCAATCCTCTCAGGGGTACCATGCCTCCAAAGAACTTGTTTTTCAAGGCCTAGAATGGTGTTACGGGCAGTAGCATGAGGCACAGGGTAGGTCTCTAGCCATCCCGTGGTGGCCTCTACCACTGTGAGCACATAGCGCCTGCCTTGGCGGGTTAGGGGAAGGGTGATGTAATCAATCTGCCAGGCTTCCCCGTACTTATACTTGGACCATCGCCCGCCATACCATAGGGGCTTCACCCGCTTGGCCTGCTTGATGGCAGCACACGTCCCACAGTCATGGATAACCTGAGAAATACTGTCCATGGTTAGATCCACCCCTCGGTCTCGTGCCCACTTATAGGTGGCATCTCTGCCCTGATGACCTGAGGCATCATGGGCCCATCGAGCTAGAAACAACTCTCCTTTGTGTTGCCAATCTAAGTCTATCTTTGACACCTCTATCTTTGCAGCTTGATCTACCTGCTCGTTGTTCCGGTGCTCCTCATTAGCCCGACTCTTGGGGACATGGGCATCTACATGATGGACTTTGACAGGTAGCTTCTCTACCCGAGTGGCAATGTCCTTCCACTCATCTGCAGCCCAGATTGGCTTTCCCCTACGCTGCCAATTGGCCTTTTTCCACTTCTCCAGCCATCCCCACAGAGCATTGGCTACCATCCACGAATCAGTGTAGAGGTAGAGCTTTGGCCACTTCTCTCTTTCAGCAATGTCCAGGGCCAGTTGAACAGCTTTGAGCTCAGCGAGTTGGCTTGACCCACCTTCTCCTTCAGTGGCTTGTGCAACCTGTCTTATGGGGCTCCATACAGCTGCTTTCCACTTTTGTTTCATCCCAATGATGCGGCAGGAACCGTCAGTGAAAAGAGCATAGCGTGTTTCTTCTGCTGGCAGTTGGTTGTATGGTGGAGCTTCTTCAGCACGTGTCACTTGTTCCTGCTCCTCTTCATCTGTGAGACCAAAGTTTTCACCTTCCGGCCAGTTTGTAATTATTTCCAAAATCCCAGGGCGATTTGGGTTTCCAATGCGGGCGCGCTGAGTGATGAGGGCAATCCATTTGCTCCATGTGGCATTGGTGGCATGGTGGGTAGAGGGAACTTCTGCTTTGAACATCCATCCCAGCACTGGTAGTCGAGGTGCCAGCAGGAGCTGTGTTTCGGTGCCTACTACTTCTGAGGCGGCTTGAACTCCTTCATAGGCGGCCAAGATTTCCTTCTCTGTTGGAGTATAGTTGGCTTCAGACCCTCTGTAGCTTCGACTCCAGAATCCCAGTGGTCGGCCCCGAGTCTCCCCAGGCACCTTTTGCCAAAGGCTCCAGGACAGACCATGGCTTCCGGCTGCTGAGTAGAGCACGTTCTTCACATCTGGTCCCGTCCTGACTGGGCCAAGGACCACTGCATGAGCGATCTTCTGCTTGATCTGGGCAAAGGCTTGTTGCTGTTCAGGGCCCCAGTGAAAATTGTTCTTCTTGCGGGTGACCAGATAGAGAGGGCTCACAATCTGGCTGTACTCAGGAATGTGCATCCTCCAGAAACCTATGGCGCCTAGGAAAGCTTGTGTTTCCTTTTTGTTGGTTGGTGGACACATTGCTGTGATCTTGTTGATGACTTCAGTGGGAATCTGACGCCTTCCATCGTGCCACTTTATTCCCAGGAACTGGATCTCACGAGCTGGTCCCTTAACTTTGCTCTTCTTGATAGCGAAACCAGCCTCCAGGAGGATCTGGATGATCTTCTCTCCTTTCTCAAACACTTCCCCTGCTGTGTTCCCCCATACAATGATGTCATCAATGTACTGTAGATGTTCCGGAGCCTCACCCTTTTCCAGTGCAGTCTGGATCAGTCCATGGCAGATGGTGGGGCTGTGTTTCCACCCCTGGGGCAGTCGGTTCCAGGTGTACTGCACTCCTCTCCATGTGAAGGCAAACTGAGGCCTGCATTCTGCAGCTAGAGGAATGGAGAAAAATGCATTGGCAATGTCAATTGTGGCGTACCATTTTGCTGCCTTGGACTCCAGCTCGTACTGGAGTTCCAGCATGTCCGGCACAGCAGCGCTCAATGGTGGAGTCACTTCGTTCAAGGCACGATAGTCCACAGTCAATCTCCATTCTCCATCAGACTTGCGCACAGGCCAGATGGGGCTGTTGAAGGGTGAGTGGGTTTTGCTGACCACCCCTTGGCTCTCCAGCTCACGGATCATCTTGTGGATGGGAATCACAGCATCTCGAGTTGTTCTGTACTGTCGGCGATGCACTATTGAAGTGGCAATTGGCACTTGTTGCTCTTCCACCTTCAGAAGACCCACAGCAGATGGGTTCTCTGATAGTCCAGGCAAGGTATTCAACTGCTTAACATCCCCTGTCTCTACAGCTGCTATCCCGAATGCCCACTTAAATCCCTTTGGGTCTTTGAAATACCCATTTCGGAGGAAGTCTATGCCCAAAATGCATGGGGCTTCTGGGCCAGTCACAATAGGGTGTCTCTTCCACTCATTTCCAGTCAGGCTCACATCAGCCACCACCAAAGTAAAATCTTGTGAACCCCCTGTCACCCCAGCAATGGAAACAGATTCTTCCCCCACATGTCTTGATGGGAGTATTGTGCACTGTGCTCCAGTGTCAACTAAGGCCTCATATTTTTGTGGTTCTGATGTGCCAGGCCAACGAATCCACACAGTCCAAAATACACGGTTTTCCCTAGCCTCTACCTGGCTAGAGGCAGGGCCCCTCTAAGCCTGATTATCCTTTTTTCCCTGGGTAACCGGAGTTGCTTCCTTCTTGCTGGAACTTCCTCTCACAGTCTTGCCATCCAACAATTCACGCAGCCGTTGTGTCATAGCATCAGTAGATTCTCCATCCCATCTTTTCATGTTTTCTCCACAATCACGCAGAAAGGACCACAGCTTAGCCCGTGGGATGCCTTTTCCCTCTCTATCTAGGGAACGTTTGCGTGTGGTGCCAGAGCCTCTAACCTGTATTGCAGAGATCTGGAGAATGTTCTCTTTGATTTCTTTGAGATTCTCCTCCACTTTGTCTGCTAATTCCCGCACCTGTGTTTCCAGAGCTGCAATTCTTGCATGTGTTGGACCATGCACAGCGTCTGCATATATTCGGAGCTTCTTTGCCATATCAAGCACAGTCTCCTCTGTCTCATCCCGCTTCATTATTGCTAAAGCAGAGGAGTATTCTTGCGGCCCAAGTCGTACAAGTTTTCGCCACATCACAGGTGTACATGGTACCAGGTCGGGGTTCCTAGTGTTTATGTCATCTGAGAAGACAATTTCCGCCACTGCCATTTCCCTCAAGCGCTGGATCCCTTGTTCAATGGTTTTCTACTGGGTTTGCTGCATATAAAGATCGTCTGCACACAGATATCTTTGTGCCACACTTCTCAGGACCCGTTCTCAGAGACTGCAAGGACTAGCCTCCTTCATCATTTCTTGGTCAGTAACTGGATCATGTGACAGGGATCCCAGATGTCTTGCTTCAGTGCCATCCAGTATTGTAGCCTCACCTGCAGCATCGCAAAGACGGACCAACCAACTAATTATAGATTCATCAGATCGTCGAGTATAATCCTTTCTTAGGCCACGAAGGTCCTTCAGGGAAAAGGACTCAATAGTATCTCCTGCTCTTGCAGCAGTTGGTCGGGCTCCTGATGTTGTAGCAGCTGGTTGGGCTCCTGATGTTGTAGCAGCTGGTTGGGCTCCCGATTGTGTGCCAGTTGGTTGGGCTTGCAATTTTGTATCAGTTGGTTCGGCTTCTGATTGTGTATCATCAGTTGCTTCACCTTCTGATTGTGTGTCAGGTGGTTTGACTACTGGCTGGGTGTCAGGAGGCATTGAGGATCCTTCACCTGAATCATCGTCTACTGGTCGATCGGTTTTGTCCGTGTGCTTCTTTCCCTTCTTTACTGCAGCAACTGCCGGTGTCTTAGCTTCACTGTCTGGCTTAGCTGCAGCCTGAATAGCTGTGGGATTGGCTGCAGCCTGAGTGACTGATTTATCTCCCTGCTCCCCTGCCTCTATCTGCTGTCCTACAGTGTTTAGCAGTGTGTGACTCATTCTAGAAAGGCTATAAACTATATAGAGGAAGGTCACCAGGTGAAATACCAGGGAGGTGGGGTCTTTAACATTCAGGAGACCCTGAACCTTCTCCACAAGCGATGTAACTGACTCAAAAGAGAAGAAGGAAAGAAGAGGCTGAAGAGCTTCATTCCCTACTCCTCCTCTAACAAACTGGGTGCAATTGTTGATAAATCCCCAAAACATGCTGCTGGAACTAGGACGCAGGGCAGGACGAAAAAACCATAAACCGAACATACCCAGAACAAACTCCAATATCTTTATAAGCTTCTTGTAAGCCATAATCACCAAACCCAGCAAAATAACTATTTTAAATAGTGCATCCCTAGTGTAAAAGCTGTATGTTAGGGACAATATTGGAGCTATTTCTGGGTAAGAAAACAAACCTAGGGACCAGAAAGGTATTAAGATCTCAAAAAAGCCTAGGGAACAGAAATGCAGAAAAGACTCCATTCTAAGAGACATTAGGAATTCAAGAAGCAACATGGCCACTGTTTAATCCCCACCCAAGGGACAAACAAACAAACAAACAAAAAAAGCAGTTAATAATAATCAATACAAGTTTTTTCCACTCTCTCGTGCCCCGCAGTGGGCGCCAATAAGAAGTATGTCCTGGTTTGGGGCAAATTTGGGAGAAAACCCCTGTATAGGATCCCTCCAAGGAAGCAAACCCAGGTGGCCCCTCCCTCCAACCAGTCTGGTAAAAAAAAAAACAAACCTCTTTGGAGAAAAGTGGAAAAAACTATTTTACTAAACAAATGTGCATACAAGTATAAAGAATGAATAATATGAAACAATAAAACCTCTCCTTCTGAAGTGAGATGGCAAATTGAGAAAGTCCTTGCCGTGGGTGGAGCTCGGCTCTCTCTCTCTCTCACCAGTCCCAGTCCCTCCGGTGCTGCTGGTAAATGCCGAAGTCCAGGCCCCGGTGGGCCGCAGGTGCAGCCCCCAGTGCTCCCCTGGGTTTTCAATCCAGAGTAGGTTTAAACAGTTCCAAGAAAAAGGGAAAAAAACAGTCCAGGGAACTTCTCTGCACTAGCTAGCTGAAACTAACTAAAAGCAAAAAAAATCTCTGTCCTGCAGTCTCCAAGCCTCCGCCGAACACCCCGTCCGCCGAAGAATGTGGAGGAGTCAGGCAGTTTTCTCAAAACAAACTCCGCGCTTCTCCTTGCTCTTAGAACCAGTCTTAAAGACACAGGACTCAATATACAGCACAAACAGAACAGACGATTGGGGATACAAGCATCATAAAGTTACCCTAGGACATTCCACCCCTTATCCCCATATCGTCAACTTACTAAAACTAATATATACCCTAGCTCTAAACACGCATATACATCTATATAAAAACAATATGCAATATACAGATACATACTATTCAGCACACAACGATAATCACACACGGTTCTCACCCAACAATCAAATCTCCCTGGGGTACACATCGTGTGGTTCCATCTTTCTGCATTACCCACCATGTGCAGCCTGGTCCCTGAGCAAAGACAATCCCACGGATGGGATCCTCTGTACTTGAAGCAGAATTGATCCAAACTGTCTTCCCTAACAAACCTCTTACATGTACTACTGGGACCTTCTCTCCATCTACTGTATGTAGGGGCTCAGATTGGGCAGGGCCTGCTCTGTTGGTGGAACCTCGGGTGTTAACTAACCAGGTGGCCTTTGCTAGATGCTGCTCACAGTTTTTGAATGATCCCCCACCCAGTGCTTTCAGGGTGGTTTTTAGCAGTCCATTGTATCTTTCTACTTTCCCTGAAGCTGGTGCATGATAGGGGATGTGGTACACCCACTCAATGCCATGTTCCCTAGCCCAGTTGTTGATGAGGCTGTTCTTGAAATGAGTTCCATTGTCTGACTCAATCCTCTCAGGGGTACCATGCCTCCAAAGAACTTGTTTTTCAAGGCCTAGAATGGTGTTACGGGCAGTAGCATGAGGCACAGGGTAGGTCTCTAGCCATCCCGTGGTGGCCTCTACCACTGTGAGCACATAGCGCTTGCCTTGGCGGGTTAGGGGAAGGGTGATGTAATCAATCTGCCAGGCTTCCCCGTACTTATACTTGGACCATCGCCCGCCATACCATAGGGGCTTCACCCGCTTGGCCTGCTTGATGGCAGCACACGTCCCACAGTCATGGATAACCTGAGAAATACTGTCCATGGTTAGATCCACCCCTCGGTCTCGTGCCCACTTATAGGTGGCATCTCTGCCCTGATGACCTGAGGCATCATGGGCCCATCGAGCTAGAAACAACTCTCCTTTGTGTTGCCAATCTAAGTCTATCTTTGACACCTCTATCTTTGCAGCTTGATCTACCTGCTCGTTGTTCCGGTGCTCCTCATTAGCCCGACTCTTGGGGACATGGGCATCTACATGATGGACTTTGACAGGTAGCTTCTCTACCCGAGTGGCAATGTCCTTCCACTCATCTGCAGCCCAGATTGGCTTTCCCCTACGCTGCCAATTGGCCTTTTTCCACTTCTCCAGCCATCCCCACAGAGCATTGGCTACCATCCACGAATCAGTGTAGAGGTAGAGCTTTGGCCACTTCTCTCTTTCAGCAATGTCCAGGGCCAGTTGAACAGCTTTGAGCTCAGCGAGTTGGCTTGACCCACCTTCTCCTTCAGTGGCTTGTGCAACCTGTCTTGTGGGGCTCCATACAGCTGCTTTCCACTTTTGTTTCATCCCAATGATGCGGCAGGAACCGTCAGTGAAAAGAGCATAGCGTGTTTCTTCTGCTGGCAGTTGGTTGTATGGTGGAGCTTCTTCAGCACGTGTCACTTGTTCCTGCTCCTCTTCATCCATGAGACCAAAGTTTTCACCTTCCGGCCAGTTTGTAATTATTTCCAAAATCCCAGGGCGATTTGGGTTTCCAATGCGGGCGCGCTGAGTGATGAGGGCAATCCATTTGCTCCATGTGGCATTGGTGGCATGGTGGGTAGAGGGAACTTCTGCTTTGAACATCCATCCCAGCACTGGTAGTCGAGGTGCCAGCAGGAGCTGTGTTTCGGTGCCTACTACTTCTGAGGCGGCTTGAACTCCTTCATAGGCGGCCAAGATTTCCTTCTCTGTTGGAGTATAGTTGGCTTCAGACCCTCTGTAGCTTCGACTCCAGAATCCCAGTGGTCGGCCCCGAGTCTCCCCAGGCACCTTTTGCCAAAGGCTCCAGGACAGACCATGGCTTCCGGCTGCTGAGTAGAGCACGTTCTTCACATCTGGTCCCGTCCTGACTGGGCCAAGGGCCACTGCATGAGTGATCTCCTGCTTGATCTGGGCAAAGGCTTGTTGCTGTTCAGGGCCCCAGTGAAAATTGTTCTTCTTGCGGGTGACCAGATAGAGAGGGCTCACAAACTGGCTGTACTCAGGAATGTGCATCCTCCAGAAACCTATGGCGCCTAGGAAAGCTTGTGTCTCCTTTTTGTTGGTTGGTGGACACATTGCTGTGATCTTGTTGATGACTTCAGTGGGAATCTGACGCCTTCCATCGTGCCACTTTACTCCCAGGAACTGGATCTCACGAGCTGGTCCCTTAACTTTGCTCTTCTTGATAGCGAAACCAGCCTCCAGGAGGATCTGGATGATCTTCTCTTCTTTCTCAAACACTTCAATTGCTGTGTTTCCCCACACAATGATGTCATCAATGTACTGTAGATGTTCCGGAGCCTCACCCTTTTCCAGTGCAGCCTGGATCAGTCCATGGCAGATGGTGGGGCTGTGTTTCCACCCCTGGGGCAGTCGGTTCCAGGTGTACTGCACTCCTCTCCATGTGAAGGCAAACTGAGGCCTGCATTCTGCAGCTAGAGGAATGGAGAAAAATGCATTGGCAATGTCAATTGTGGCGTACCATTTTGCTGCCTTGGACTCCAGCTCGTACTGGAGTTCCAGCATGTCCGGCACAGCAGCGCTCAATGGTGGAGTCACTTCGTTCAAGGCACGATAGTCCACAGTCAATCTCCATTCTCCATCAGACTTGCGCACAGGCCAGATGGGGCTGTTGAAGGGTGAGTGGGTTTTGCTGACCACCCCTTGGCTCTCCAGCTCACGGATCATCTTGTGGATGGGAATCACAGCACCTCGAGTTGTTCTGTACTGTCGGCGATGCACTATTGAAGTGGCAATTGGCACTTGTTGCTCTTCCACCTTCAGAAGACCCACAGCAGATGGGTTCTCTGATAGTCCAGGCAAGGTATTCAACTGCTAGACATCCCCTGTCTCTACAGCTGCTATCCCGAATACCCACCTAAATCCCTTTGGGTCTTTGAAATACCCATTTCGGAGGAAGTCTATGCCCAAAATGCATGGGGCTTCTGGGCCAGTCACAATAGGGTGTCTCTTCCACTCATTTCCAGTCAGGCTCACATCAGCCACCACCAAAGTAAAATCTTGTGAACCCCCTGTCACCCCAGCAATGGAAACAGATTCTTCCCCCACATGTCTTGATGGGAGTATTGTGCACTGTGCTCCAGTGTCAACTAAGGCCTCATATTTTTGTGGTTCTGATGTGCGAGGCCAACGAATCCACACAGTCCAAAAAACACGGTTTTCCCTAGCCTCTACCTGGCTAGAGGCAGGGCCCCTCTAAGCCTGATTATCCTTTTTTCCCTGGGTAACCGGAGTTGCTTCCTTCTTGCTGGAACTTCCTCTCACAGTCTTGCCATCCAACAATTCACGCAGCCGTTGTGTCATAGCATCAGTAGATTCTCCATCCCATCTTTTCATGTTTTCTCCACAATCACGCAGAAAGGACCACAGCTTAGCCCGTGGGATGCCTTTTCCCTCTCTATCTAGGGAACGTTTGTGTGTGGTGCCAGAGCCTCTAACCTGTATTGCAGAGATCTGGAGAATGTTCTCTTTGATTTCTTTGAGATTCTCCTCCACTTTGTCTGCTAATTCCCGCACCTGTGTTTCCAGAGCTGCAATTCTTGCATGTGTTGGACCATGCACAGCGTCTGCATATATTCGGAGCTTCTTCGCCATATCAAGCACAGTCTCCTCTGTCTCATCCCGCTTCATTATTGCTAAAGCAGAGGAGTATTCTTGCGGCCCAAGTCGTACAAGTTTTCGCCACATCACAGGTGTACATGGTACCAGGTCGGGGTTCCTAGTGTTTATGTCATCTGAGAAGACAATTTCCGCCACTGCCATTTCCCTCAAGCGCTGGATCCCTTGTTCAATGGTTTTCTACTGGGTTTGCTGCATATAAAGATCGTCTGCACACAGATATCTTTGTGCCACACTTCTCAGGACCCGTTCTCAGAGACTGCAAGGACTAGCCTCCTTCATCATTTCTTGGTCAGTAACTGGATCATGTGACAGGGATCCCAGATGTCTTGCTTCAGTGCCATCCAGTATTGTAGCCTCACCTGCAGCATCACAAAGACGGACCAACCAACTAATTATAGATTCATCAGATCGTCGAGTATAATCCTTTCTTAGGCCACGAAGGTCCTTCAGGGAAAAGGACTCAATAGTATCTCCTGCTCTTGCAGCAGTTGGTCGGGCTCCTGATGTTGTAGCAGCTGGTTGGGCTCCCGATTGTGTGCCAGTTGGTTGGGCTTGCAATTTTGTATCAGTTGGTTCGGCTTCTGATTGTGTATCATCAGTTGCTTCACCTTCTGATTGTGTGTCAGGTGGTTTGACTACTGGCTGGGTGTCAGGAGGCATTGAGGATCCTTCACCTGAATCATCGTCTACTGGTCGATCGGTTTTGTCCGTGTGCTTCTTTCCCTTCTTTACTGCAGCAACTGCCGGTGTCTTAGCTTCACTGTCTGGCTTAGCTGCAGCCTGAATAGCTGTGGGATTGGCTGCAGCCTGAGTGACTGATTTATCTCCCTGCTCCCCTGCCTCTATCTGCTGTCCTACAGTGTTTAGCAGTGTGTGACTCATTCTAGAAAGGCTATAAACTATATAGAGGAAGGTCACCAGGTGAAATACCAGGGAGGTGGGGTCTTTAACATTCAGGAGACCCTGAACCTTCTCCAAAAGCGATGTAACTGACTCAAAAGAGAAGAAGGAAAGAAGAGGCTGAAGAGCTTCATTCCCTACTCCTCCTCTAACAAACTGGGTGCAATTGTTGATAAATCCCCAAAACATGCTGCTGGAACTAGGACGCAGGGCAGGACGAAAAAACCATAAACCGAACATACCCAGAACAAACTCCAATATCTTTATAAGCTTCTTGTAAGCCATAATCACCAAACCCAGCAAAATAACTATTTTAAATAGTGCATCCCTAGTGTAAAAGCTGTATGTTAGGGACAATATTGGAGCTATTTCTGGGTAAGAAAACAAACCTAGGGACCAGAAAGGTATTAAGATCTCAAAAAAGCCTAGGGAACAGAAATGCAGAAAAGACTCCATTCTAAGAGACATTAGGAATTCAAGAAGCAACATGGCCACTGTTTAATCCCCACCCAAGGGACAAACAAACAAACAAACAAAAAAAGCAGTTAATAATAATCAATACAAGTTTTTTCCACTCTCTCGTGCCCCGCAGTGGGCGCCAATAAGAAGTATGTCCTGGTTTGGGGCAAATTTGGGAGAAAACCCCTGTATAGGATCCCTCCAAGGAAGCAAACCCAGGTGGCCCCTCCCTCCAACCAGTCTGGTAAAAAAAAAAACAAACCTCTTTGGAGAAAAGTGGAAAAAACTATTTTACTAAACAAATGTGCATACAAGTATAAAGAATGAATAATATGAAACAATAAAACCTCTCCTTCTGAAGTGAGATGGCAAATTGAGAAAGTCCTTGCCGTGGGTGGAGCTCGGCTCTCTCTCTCTCTCACCAGTCCCAGTCCCTCCGGTGCTGCTGGTAAATGCCGAAGTCCAGGCCCCGGTGGGCCGCAGGTGCAGCCCCCAGTGCTCCCCTGGGTTTTCAATCCAGAGTAGGTTTAAACAGTTCCAAGAAAAAGGGAAAAAAACAGTCCAGGGAACTTCTCTGCACTAGCTAGCTGAAACTAACTAAAAGCAAAAAAAATCTCTGTCCTGCAGTCTCCAAGCCTCCGCCGAACACCCCGTCCGCCGAAGAATGTGGAGGAGTCAGGCAGTTTTCTCAAAACAAACTCCGCGCTTCTCCTTGCTCTTAGAACCAGTCTTAAAGACACAGGACTCAATATACAGCACAAACAGAACAGACGATTGGGGATACAAGCATCATAAAGTTACCCTAGGACAAGGAGGCAGAGGCAGGGATGCAGGAGTCATAAAGCCTGTTAGTGGAGACATATGGGAAGAGCCTGGAGCCGTGGAGGGATTCGTCAGGCATGAAGCTGTTACTGCAGCATGTAGGTATGGTGGAGGAAGAGGTGCGGAAGGATACATGTAAGTCGCTGTAGAATCATGTTGCTGTTGTGCTGTGTGCAGGGTCATGGGTGGGGGAAGGGTGGCTGAAGGCTGCGGTTGTGCCGAAACTGCTGGTGGCTGTTGTGTTCTGGGCAAGGAGGAGGAGCTGCAGAGGCTCTGCAGGACTGACAGGATGGGTTTTGGGGCTGTGAGGAGAAGCTGAGGAACCTGGGCTGCTGGAGCTTCTGGAGAGGAGGCCCAGGGCTCATCCTGCAACTGCTGCAAGGGTGGTTTCAGAGAATCACAGAAACAGCCAGGTTGGAAAAGACCTTGGACATCATCAAGTCCAACCTGTGCCCTGACACTGCCTTGTCTCCCCTGAGCCTCCTCTTCTCCAGGATAAACAACCTCAGATCCCTCAGCTGCTCCTCACAGGACTTGTGTTCCAGACCCCTCACCAGCCTTGTTGCCCTTCTCTGGACATGCTCCAGCCCCTCCATGTCCTTCCTAAATTGAGGGGCCCAGAACTGGACACAGCACTCGAGGTGCTGCCCCAACCAGTGCTGAGAACAAGAGAAGAATCACTGCCTTGGTACTGATGGCCACACTGTTCCTGATCCAGGCCAGGAGCCATTGGTCTTCTTGGCCACCTGGGCACACTGCTGGCTCTTGTCCAGCCTACAGTCCATCTGTCCCTGTAGGTCCCTTTCTGCCTGGCTGCTGTCCAGCCACTCTGTCCTCAGCCTGTAACACTGCAGGGGTTGTTGTGGCCAAAGTGTAGGACCCGGCACCTGGACTTGTTAAACCTCACATTGTTGGATTTGGTCCCTGGATCCAGCCTGTCCAGGGCCCTGTGCAGAGCCTTCCTGCCCTCCAGCAGATCAACACCCCCAGCCAATTGGTGTCACCTTGGGTCCATCAGGCCCTAGAGTGTCACAAAGTTCCCTATGATTTCATGAGGCCTCCCAGTGTCACAATGTCCGTTTCGTTGCATAGGACACTTTGGTGTCACTAAGTCCCTTCGATCCTTTGGCTCTGCAGAGTCACAATGGCGTTTTTGTCCCTCAAGGCCCTGCAGTGTCACCATGGATCTTTGGTTCCATGAGGTCTGGCAGTGCAGCAATGATCTCCTTGGTTCCACAGTGTCACAATGGCCTCTTGGTTCCATGGGGCACCATGGTGTCAAACATGTTTCCTTCATTCCATGAGTCCCTGAGGAGCAACACTGGCCCCTTGGTTCCATGGGGCCTTGCAGTGTCATAATGGCATCATCATGACACCAGGTCCTTCTCTGTTCCAATGCTCTGCATGGTTCCACAAGTCCCTGCAGTGTCACAGTGGCCTCTTGGTTCCATCAGGCCTCAGAGGAACACCATGAATTCCTTGGCCCTGGGCCTGGAGCAGGAGCAGCTCTTGAGGGCCCCAAGGCCGGGCTGTTGTGCTGGCTTGGGCAGATGGGATGGCAGCAGGGGCTGCAGAGCTCTCAGCACCTCAGGGAGAGGGGAGCAGGGCACACAGGGAGCCTCCTTTTCCCTTGGCCCAGCACCTTCCCCATGGCTGAGGCTGAGTCCGTTCTGAGCTGCAGCTGCTGCTATGCCCTTCCGAGGGGCTGAGGCCGTGGGGCCTCTGCCCAGAGCAGCCTGCCCTGAGCAGAGCTGTGGGACCAGAGCCGGCTGGGCTGTGCTGGGGAGAGGCCCTTGGTGCTGCCGAGAGCTCAGGGCAGCTGGCAGAGCTTGGAGGGAGCTGGGCTGGGCTGAGCGAGCCTGGCACAGAAACCATCAGTGTCCATCTCAGCCTCTGTGAGCGTGCAGGGGCAGGGCCAGCGCCTGTGGAAGGCATTGAAAACAGGCAAGTGGCCCAGAGAGGAGGCTGCCCTGTGCCCTTAGTGGCATGGACAGAGCAGGAACACGGCCCAGGACATTTGTCAGTGCCAGCCTCTGTCCCCAGGCATTGCCAGCCCTGGCTGCTCAGCCCAGGTTTGCGGGGCAGTTTGGCTGTGGCCCAGCTCCATCCTCCTGCAGGGCTCAGGGCCTGTTCCCGGCCATGGCCAGCCCTGCCCGGCCTCTCTGCTGGCCCAGAGCCCGGCAGAGCCCGGGGCAGGGCTGTCTGTGCAGCCCTATAGGTGCCACGGGCTGTGCAGGAGCTGGCAGAGGCTGCCCAGCAGGGAGGCCATGGGGCACAGAGCCCCAAGGCTGCTGTGGGCACCACGGCACAGGGGCCGTTCCCACCCGCAATGCTCCTGTCCTGCCCTGGGCCTGCACAGGGGCTGTGGCACCATGGCTGGGCCAGCGCGGCACAAAGGGGCCACGTAGCCGCTGCCGGGGCTGACAGCAAGGCCAGGCACACACAAGGAATTGCTGGGCATTGCCTGGGCTGGGCAGGGCTGACTGTGCCAAAGGCAGAGCTCAGCTGCCCTTGGTGGCTGCAGGAAAAGTCCAGAGCCCAAAGAGCCTCCATGGCTGTGCTGGAGACCGAGGCTGGAGGAGGGAAATGCAGGGCTGCTGTGGGATGGGGAGGGGATTGAATTCCAGCACACACCTCAGTTCTCTGATGATCCCGGCACGATGCTGGTCCCTGTTCCTGCCTGGAGCAGAGCAGATGTTTATGGGACAGGAGCCCTCCAGGGCTGTCAGGGACCTGCAGCTTGCAAGGTGCTCTGCTCTCCCTCAGCTCCTCTCTGAGAGATGCCAATCCCAGCTCGGCACCTCAGGGCACAAGTAGCACTGCCTGTGTATGGGCACACAACTGATGTCTGCCTGGAAAAGGGCACTAAACTAAGGGGTTTAATACCTTTTTGTTTCATATTATACAAGCAAATCTCTATTATCAGGGACACTTAAGTACTTTTAAGGAGTGGCAACATTTTCCCACCAGGAACAAGAATTTCCTGGATCTACTGGATTCTCCTACCAATAGCAGGAGAAGAAATACTGATCTTCCTTTCTACCTTTGCCACCAACATTCAGTCTAACAATTCATGGCCGTCTTCCTTCAGGTGTTTCTAGGTGTCCTGTTTACATGGCCATGTGTAAAGGCCTTTCTTCATGTAGAGCAGGTGGATCCATGTCCTTCCTGTTGCTCCCAGATTTCCTCCTGCAGCTCTTCTCTGGTCATTCCAATGCATCTCCCTTGACTGGCTTCATGCTTTGAGCTTTCCAGAGTTGTCCAATTTTTCAGGAGTTTAAATAACACTTTAGTCAGCATCTTAGTTGTGTTTTTATCTTATATATCACCTCTTCTTATGTCTTGATTGAAAATTCCTCCTGTATGGAAATCACTTGTGGGTTGTGGACATGTCAGATGTTGCTGGGATGTCACAAGGAGATGAGGGAAGTGTTTTGATGTATATTAAATTTTATTATGTTCACGTTTTTTATGTTGGCCATGAAGGGAAACCTTTCTGTGCCTCTGAGTCTCACCAGTTCCTGGTCCCTCCAAGGACACAAGTCTGATGAGTTGTGGTTCCCACTCCAGTGGCTGCACTTGCACCTCCCTCCATAGCCAGAGCAGAGCTCTCTTGTCCCAGAAACTCCCTGGCATGGGAGGAATGAAGGAAACAGGACAGGCTGTGGGGATCAGGTGCAGGGCAGAGCCAGGGAGAAGAATGACTTTTGCATTTGAAGGAGCTGTGCCTTCCCTTGGGTTTGTTGGCTGACAATAAACGGACATCCCTCAGTGTCTCGGGCAATGCCTTCTTCAAGGAAAGCAGGTGGGAGTTGGAGCTCAGGACCTGAAACTTGCAGGTCCAGCATGGGGTGGAGGTCAGGACCTGAAACTTGCAGGTCCAGCATGGGGTGGAGGGAGCTCAAATTTGCACAAGGCTGCTCTGAGTCCCAGGGCTTGGATGGGGGAAATGGTGGGGTGGGGTTAGGGACAGAGTGTTGTTGATTGTCAGATATAAAGTGTCTGGATTGCCATATCTATTCAAATTCCATGAGGAGATACTTAAATTCAGTGTCTGTTTTAGATTGCACTTATCAAGGTATTAACAGGAAAAAAGAAAACCTAAACAGGTCTTAAAAAACTTTTCTCACTGTCTTTTCTAAACATAATATATTCACTTTGAATACACTTCTGAAATCCATCTAATTAACCACAGAGATTTGAAAACTTAAATTATTCCCAGAGGCTTGGCCTTTTAAGGTATTCTGAATGTTACTGAGCCTTGGGGCACTGAATTCCCAAACTGAAGAGCTGAAGGCTGAACAAGCCTCTGGAGAAGTCAAATCCAGCAGCAGCCTCCAAGTGTCTGAGGATGTCAGCAGCCCCCACTGAGGCCATCCCTGCCCAGAGACCGTGGGGGAATGGGCAGACAAGGGGAGTGTCCTTGGGGCTGGGCAAGCAGAAACTCAGAGGCACCAGCAGGTGCAGGTGGGAAATGGAGTGTGCAATGTGGCTGTGAAAGCCCTGCCTGGGCTGTGCCAAGCAGGACACACAAGACCTGACCCCCATCCTCCAAACAACTCTCTCACTTAAACATTTCAAAAGAATTACAATTATTCATGTACTCTGAGTTGGATGCACCGGAGAAATACCAACAAGAGATTCTCAGGAGCTCAAGACAGCAAAACAGACTTTACTGGCAACTATAGAAAATCAGAGAAACTTTGGCAAAAGGTTTAATACAATATTCAATCAACAAGAAATACTTCTGAAAGCATTAACTTGTCCAATTCAACTTTGCAAATTCTAAGCCTGTTTAATTTGAAGTTACTCCAAATTAGCAAGAGGAGGGAATTCGAAGATGACAACACAGAAAGTGAGAAAGACAAATAAGATATAGAGAAGCACACACACAGCTACCAACTCCTGGATTCCAGCAGTGTTCAGATAGAAATTCCAAGGGGAGGTGGCTCCAACATGTGTGCTTGCCTTGTGGTCAGCCTTGAATACCCCATGGTCTTCCTTCCCCCAGCAGGGACTTTGGGTCACTTGGCCACTCAGGAGCTGGGCTGGGGGCTGCAGAGGTGGGTGTGGAACATTGCCTTTGGTGTGCCAGGGATTGGCAGACACTGCTGGGCTGGGATAGAGGCTCTGGGGGGATTGGGGTTACAGGACAGGGCAGTGCTGGGGTTTCAAGGCAGGGCAAGGCTGGACCTGCCCCTTCCTCCCTCACACACAAAATGTTTCCAACCAACAATCTCCTCCAGTCTCTCACAACAGGCAGTGCTGGAGGTGGAATCCCAGTTGTGGCCATGGGCACCTGGACAGGAAGGACATTTCTTTTCCATAGGAAGATGTAATGGTTTTAGTTAAAACTGGGCAGAAACACTAATTAATTTAGTGACTATATATTTGTCAAATTTTGTTTGCTAAATTTAGTGTAGTAGTCTTAGTGTTTACTCTCCTTTTGTGGAAGAGGATCACAAGAAGCAAAGCAGGCTCAAGCTTAAAAAACCAAAGTTTTATTAACACACACTAAAAGAATAGAAAAGACAAGAAAACTTGGGGAAAAAAACCCCAAAAACTAAAAATAAAACTTCAAAATGCTCTTCCCTTCCCTTACAAACTGTTAACTTTCTTATAAACGAAACAGAGAGACACAATCTGTGATTTTCAGTCAGTTTCACCATTTAAGCATATTCTTTCATCAGTTCACGAGAGGAGTCTCTCTACAGTCTTATGGAGACATTCGTCACAAGACAAGAACAGTCCTGGGGCTCTCAATATCACAAATCTGCAACTGCTTGGAGTTTTTGCAGAATGTGCTGTTCTACCCATTCGCAGCTTTTCCCCTGGCTACTCATGGGCCTCTCAGTGTATTTGGGGTACTGTTAAAGAAAGCTTCTTCTAGTATAAAACAAGGATTCTCTAACTCTAAAATTGTCTTTATCTCAAAAGAAATAAAGACCTCCTTTAACCCCAAGAGCCGAGGTCTTCAAATCACTTTCCCTCTAAAATCATCTTGGTCTCAAAGGCTGAGAACTCCTTTTACCTCAGCAGTGAGGGGCTTTAAGAGTCCCACTTGAATCTCAATCATATCAATCCCCAGCTTTGACTAGAACTAGCATTCCCCCAAACAACATTAAGATGTTACAAGAAACAGTCCATTTCTCCATCATTTACAGCAGAAAAGTTTGGTTAAAAATGTCCACATCCTCAATCCCTCTTCTAATAATCTTTATCCATTCTTTCACTCCAGCTCCACTGACTTCATGCAGTGTCTTTCCTACGTCCACTCTGTCTCTTTCTTTTCTCTCTCAGGGAAGGGTCAGGCCTTGGAAGCTCCATGTTGCCAGGAAAGGGTTAACTCTGCCCAGGCCTGCAGTGGCCATGTGATTTCTGCTCTAGGCAGCAGTCTCTCCATTTCAGATCAGCCTGGTTTCCTCCCTCCACTCTTTCTTCTCCATCTGGAAGACACCGGAGGAGGGGAGCAGGAGGAGAGCTCTGCCCACCCCTCAGTGACAATCGGGGCAGCCTCGGCCTAACCGGGCCCATAGATGTTATCAGGGGAGATCCCTCCCTGCTCTGGGGTCTCCGGGGAGGTTTTTTCAAAGTGGTTGATGTTAAGCTGCAACCTCTCCTCCCCCCGGGAGCCGATGGAGTCCGGCTCGGCCTCAGGCGAGCTTCCCCCTGAAGGGGGAGGTGGCGTGTGGGGAGCAGTAGGACCCACTGGATGTTACCTGTTCAGCTGACCAGGAGGAAAAGGGCCAGACCTGAACAAACCCAGGATTTATATGGGTACTTCCCAAAGTTGCATTCAACATTCTCAGTGGCCAAAGCAGATGCCAATATCTCAAACCAGCTTCTGATAAGTCCTTGTCCTTTCTGAAACTATTTCCAGGGTCCTGACAGGGTAATACTTTACATTCCTCCCTAACTAAAAACCAAACTGTGTTAACCCATGACAGTGACCTTTAGGCTTTGCAGGGCTCAGGCACAGCAGCTGTGACAGAGTCAGGGCTGAGGTCACACTCTGTGGGCTGGGGCAGAGCCCATCCAGACATGACCTGAGATGGGCTCAAATACAATGATGGGACCATGGCCAGACCCTCATGTTCTTCAGTCCCACCTCACATCATTGCCAGGGGCAGAGAAAGGGACAGGTGACTTCTCAGTGTGGGTCACAGAAACGTGGGTCACCAGAGCCCTTCCCAAAGTGACAATGGCCCATTAACAGAAGATATCTCCCTGGAGGGAGGATGGGTCATGGAAGAGATCAAGAACACTGCCACATTTGGTTTTACACGGCTGGGCCATTAAGAGAAGATCCCCCTCAGAGATATGAGGAATGGGTCATGGAAGAGATAAACAACCTGCCCCAGCTGGTGTTCACAGATGGTAATAGAATACATGCTTTTGGTTACATCTTGCATTGAAAGACAGGGCTTGAGGCTCCTTGCCCAGGATCCCTCAGGAATTCCTCAAGGCTACTGAGATAACAACAGGACTAAAAATAAGAACCAAGAGCCTGAGAATCTGTTTACAAACAACGCAAAACTTAGAGGACACACAACATGATGATGGATGCTTGACTAATTAGGTGTCCTGAAGGATGTGTGCCTGCCTTGTGAACAAGTGGCTTAGCCAATTGAGAGACACCTGTACGTGTGGACAGTAGTGCTAGAATCTATAACTGGAGTTTAACGTAGACAATAAATGGTTACTGCTAAAATCATATTGATTCTGCTATTCAGTTGTCCAGGGTTTCCCCTGCACTGCAGAGGCTCTGCAGGACTGACAGGATGGGCTTTGGGGCTGTGAGGAGAAGCTGAGGGACCTGGGCTGCTGCACCTATGAAGAGGAGGCCCAGGGGTCACCCTGCAACTGCTGCAAGGGTGGTTTCAGAGAATCACAGAATCAGCCAGGTTGGAGAAGACCTTGGACATCAACTTCAACCTGTGCCCTGACACTGCCTTGTCTCTCTTGAGACTCCTTTTCTCCAGGATAAACAACTGACAGGCTGGAGACAGAGTGGCTGGACAGTGGCCAGACAGAAAGGGAAATGCAGGGACAGATGGACAGCAGGCTGGACAAGAGCCAGCAGTGTGCCCATGTGGCCAAGAAGGCCAATGGCTCCTTGCCTGGATCAGGGACAATGTGGTCATCAGTACCAAGGCAGGGTTTCTACACTTGTGCTCAGCACTCATTGGGCAGCACCTCGAGTGCTGTGTCCACTTCTGGGCCTCCCAAATTAGGAAGGAAGTAGGAGGGCTGGAATGTGTCCAGAGAAGGGCAAGAAGGCTGGTGAGGGGTTTGGAACACAAGTCCTGTGAGGAGAGGCTGAGGGAGCTGGGGTTGTTCATCCTGGAGAAGAGGAGGCTCAAGGGTGACACAGCAGTGTCAGGGCACAGGTTGGACTTGATGATGTCTAAGGTCTTTTCCAACCTGGCTGATTCTGTGATTCTCTGAAACCACCCTTGCAGCAGTTGCAAGATAAGCCTTGGACCTTCTCTTCAGAAGGTCCAGCAGCTCAGGTCCCTCAGCTTCTCGTCACAGTACGAAAGCCCATCATGTCAGTCCTGCAGGAGCCTGCAGACAATTCCTGAAGCACTTGGAGGATGATCCTGCTCCCCAGTGGACATTCCCATGGTGCAAACTCAGGAACTGAAATGGGGAATGGGGCCAGAGAGGAATGGGCTGTTTGCAGGGGAGGGAACAGGGATAGGGCAAAATTAAGAAATTTGTACCAGGAAGGGTAAAGAAAGCCAAGGTGATGCAAAGGAAATGCTGAGGGCAGTTTGGGGGTGGCTGCCAGGCAGCCCTGGCTCTGAGCAGCAACACCTGCAGTGGCACAGGAAACTCACAGCTCATGGTAACAAACTTTCTGGATGACTTCAGAGGCCACCACAAACATGAAGTGCTTTCCCTGCTGTCTCCCAGCCCTTCCTGGCCCCAGGGCTGATGGCATTTGTGCTCCCTCAAGTTCACCTCCCCACACCAACACCATGGGGGTGCTCACACCTGCTCTGGGCAGTGCAAACAGGGGCTCCTGAGCCAGTGCTGCTGTGTCTGTGCCTGCAAGGATGCAGCACCTGTGTGAGCTGGGGGAGAGGCCAGGGCTGCAGAGGGGGGAAGTTGTTGGCAGGTGCATGAGGACGCTCTGGGACCCTACCCTGGGGTGTCCAGCACAGTGGGGATGGATCAACTCCTGCTCTGCTGCTCCTTCCCATCTCCCCCAGGCACCTTGCAGAGTCCCAGCCATGCTGTTTGTCCCCAGCCTGCCCACGACCACCCTGGGGCTGCTCACGGGGCTTTTCTCTGCTGAGCATTGGCCTGAGCGTGTTCTGGAGAGAGCCTGGAAAAGGAGCCTCAAGCCCTGTCTTGCAGTGCAAGATATAACCAAATAAAGTGTTCTATTGCCATATGATAAAACCAGGAGGGCAGGTTGTTTATCTCTTCCATGACCCATTCATCATATCTCTGAGGGGGATCTTCTCTTAATGGGCCAGCTGTGTAAAACCAAGTGGGGCAGTGTTCTTGATCTCTTCCATGACCCATCCTCCCTCCAGGGAGATATCTTCTGGTAATGGGCCATTGTCTCTCACTGCATGACTGATAAAATTACATCATCCATTGTGAGATGCTCCACCCAGAGGGAGGAGTCAAGCATTCCCACCTGGATATAAACTGAGATTTAAAGCACCAGAAGCAGCCTGGATTCCCAGAGGAAGACCAGACCCATCTACACCACCACTGGACCTTCAGAGGAAAACTACACCCTTCTACAACATTGATGCTTCAACAAAACCACATCTGTCACCCCAGGAGGACTGCAGCCACAATTTGATTGCACTGCAAGCAACACTCTGACTACCCGGGTGTCAGGTTGGATTCTGAGTCTCATTTTTTGGCTTTGTCAGTGGTGTCTTTTTTTACTACTGCATTTTTAGTTCAAATTTCCTACTGAAGAACTGATATTCCTATTGCAATATTTTTGCTTGAGAGCTCATTAATTTCAATATTATAATCCAAAGAGAGGGGGGTTGTATTTCCCATTTCAAGGGAGGCTCCTGCCTTCCATAGCAGACATCCGTTTTACTAGCCCAAGACAGGGAGCTTGGCTCAGATATCCTGAGTGGTCCCTGGGTTGGGTTTTTTTTGGTTGGGGATGTTTGAAAAGTAAGAACTCCAAAGCTGGGTGGAAAATGCCCCTTGGGGGGACATTGGGGAGGTCCCAGTGGTGGCTGCAGACAGAGTCAGCCTGGAGGAGCAGAGCCCTGTGTCCCCCAGGACCCCAGACAGGGGGGAGTGCTGCAATTTACAGGACCCTCAACCACTTGAAGAGGGGCAGGGAGGACTCCTTGGAGCACCTGCACCCCAAAGCAGAGAATAAGGGGAGAAGGGACCCTGGGACCCCAAAACCCCCAGCATCCCTAAATGGAAAATGGAAAAGGGGGGAGCTTTTCAGATTCCTGGGATTCTCAGCAGCCTGGGGAGAGCAGGGAGACCAGAGATAGGGAGTTCCAGAAAGGAATTTTCAGGGCTGCTCTTGGTGTTTGATAGGCTATTAGGGACTCCAGATGTCTGGTGACTTGTAGAGATGGACTTGAGCAGAGGAACATTCAAACTCAACATACTCATCCCTTGTTTGTGCCCAAACCAGGATTTCCCATTCCCAAACCTTGGCTGGATGGAGGAGGAGGCTGTGAGAAAGAGGAAGATGCCCCGGGACAGCCAGGCAGGTGAGGAGGAAGTCAGTGCCCCTTTCCCCCTCTCTCCTGCTCCATCTCCCAGCCCAGCATAGCCCCTGGCTGCAGGACAACCCCTCTGCCAACGCCGTCCTGCCAGGGATGTGTTGGGATAATCTCCTTCCCCTTCCCTGTGGCATGGAGGCACATTCCCATCCTGTCCTTGTCCTTCTTTCCCCAGACAGGGAGCTGAGGATGGAGACCAGGGAGAACAAATCCCTGCAGCAGAACCTTGTGGAAGAGGTCATTTTGAGCAGCTCCATAGCACAGGAAGCCAACAGGGAGAAAAAGTGCCAGAGATCCTACAGCAGGAAAGACTCCAAACCCATTCCAGGGTGCGACAAGGAGGAAAGACCCACCCTGTGCCAGGAAGGTGGACAGAACTTCAGCCAGAGCAACATCCCTGTCCAGCACAAGATCATCCTCACTGCGGAGTCATCCTACGAGTGTCCCGAGTGTGGGAAGAGGTTTCAGACCAGCTCCAATCTCCTCAAACACCAGCGGATTCACACACAGGAGAGGCCCTTCCGCTGCCCCGACTGCAGGAAGGGCTTCAAGCACAACTCCCACCTCGTCACCCACCGGCGCATCCACACTGGGGAGAGGCCCTATGAGTGCCCCCAATGTGGGATGAGCTTCAGCCAGAGCTCCAGCCTGATCTGCCACCAGAGGATTCACACCAGGGAACGGCCCTACGAGTGTGAGCAGTGTGGGAAGAGCTTCAGCCAGCGCTCCAGCCTGATCTGCCACCAGAACATCCACGCTGAGGAAAGGCCATACAAGTGTGGGGACTGTGGGAAGGGCTTCAGCTGTAGGTCCCAGCTGATCATCCACCAAATGATCCACACTGGAGAGAGGCCCTACGAGTGTCCTGAGTGTGGGAAGAGGTTTCAGACCAGGTCCAATCTCCTCGTGCATGAGCGGATTCACAGAGAGGAGAGACCCTTCCGCTGCCCTGAATGTGGGAAGGGCTTCAAGCGCAATTCCCACCTCATCAGGCACCGGCGCATCCACACTGGGGAGAGGCCCTACGAGTGTCCCCGGTGTGGGAAGAGCTTCACCCAGAGGTCTCACCTGAGCCAACACCAACGGAGGCACCAGTAAGGGAAACCTGGCGTGTACCCCGAGTGCAATATTTTGTGTGAGTCTCCAACTTCTTCCCCGATCTGAGGACCCACTTTGGGAAGAGTCCTTGTGACCCACATTTCCCGTGACCCAAGCTGAGGAGTCACTTTTCCCTTTCTCTGCCCCTGGCAATGATGTGAGGTGGTTCTGGCCATAGTCCCGATGTTGTATTTGATCCCATCTCAGGTCATTTCCCGGGCCAGGAAAGGGACTCTCTCTCTTCCCCAAGGACAAAGATGTCCTTTGCCAGCACGAGGAAATATGTGGCTGGGAAGAGCCAGTCAGTGTTTTTGTAGTTGTTCCTGTATATCATTTCTCTTATCCCTTCTGTTCCTAGTTGTTCCTTATCTTGTTACTATTACCAGTAAATTGCCCTTATCCCACCCTTGAATCAGTGCTATTTGTGCTTTCAATGGGAGGCTGGAGGGCAGCAAGCAGTGACATGGTTTTTGCAGGAGCACAAAATTGGGGAATCCCATTCCTAAACCTCGTCCTGTGGCAACTGAGCATCCCAGCTGGTCCCAGCCCTGGTTGTCCTGGCAGCAGCCTTGGGAGCGGGTCCCTGGCTGGGGGCTGTGGGAACCTCTTCACTCTGGTGCCCAGGGACAGCACTGGAGGGAAGGGCTGGAGCTGAGTCGGGGCAGGTTTAGGTTGCATCTCAGGAATAGGTTTTTCCCCCAGAGGCTGCTGGGGCACTGAACAGGCTCCCAGGGAAAGGTCACAGCTCCAGGGCTCTGGGAGTTCCAGCAGCATTTGGACACCACTGCCAGGCCCAGGCTGGGATTGTTGGGGTGTCCTGTGCAGGGCCAGGAGTTGGACTTGAAGATCCTGATGGGTCCCTCCCAACTCAGCCAATTCTGTGCTTCAGGGATCCCATGGCCCTGGGAATGGGACTGCCAATGGTTGCCATGGCAACGGGCTCTGGCTCCAGGCCTGAGCTGGTGTCCATGGAACCACCCCTGGCCTGAGGTCTGCATGGAGCTGCCAAGAGACCGACCATAGCAACAGGGGCTGGGGATGGTTACCATGGAAACTGACCATAGCAACAGGGGCTGGTGATATTTGCCTTCTAAGGAACTGAGTAGTCACAGGCCCTCAGAGGGGTTCCATGGGGACCTTCCAGGAGTCTCCAGGCTGTTCCAGAGCTGGAATGTCACAGGCAGAGACAGGGGCTCCATGGAGACCTCCCAGGGGTTTCTGGGGATGGGAAAGAGCCCTGTGGTCAGAGGCAGTCACAGCCATTCCATGGTGACATCCCAGGGGACCTTGGGCTGCAAAGGCACCGATCTGTCACAGACACTCACGGGGGCTCCATGGTGACATCCCAGGAGTCCCCAGGCTGCCAAAGAGCCGGGATGTCCCAGACACTCACAGGAGTTCCTGTTATGGGCAGAGTGAGAGCTTCAGGCAAAAGCTTTATTTCTTCATTGGAGAAACTCCTGCTGAATCATGAGGTGGAGAAATGACACCTAACAGCCACCATGGATCCTCAAACCCCTCCAGGATTCTGGGACTTTTAAGATTCCATTTAAGAGAGGAGACGAGGAGTAGCTGTATCCTATCCTAGTCCCAGATTTTTCAAAAGTTAATGTGTAAAATATTGGGCAGGTGGGACTGAACTGTAAAGCAATTTGTCCCACAGCATTAACTATGGAATACCAGATATATTTCTATAAATACAGCAACGATTGATTCTGACCAGGATTTGACAGAAGATTGATTTACACCACAGAGTAAATTTAAAAAAGATTTATTTACTCTGCAGTATAGAAGCTATAACAATTATAGAATATAATCCTCTGGAAAGTAATTTTGAAGTAAACTGGGCTTTGCTGCAGCAGTTTGAGGCCATTGCAGGCAGAGCCTTCTGCTCCAGCAGGAACTGCCTTTCCTGTGCCAGGACCAGGGCAGATCCCACTGCAGGAAAAGCCCCAGGCCAGCCCCAACACAGTGAAAGCCTCGGGCACAAGTGCAGAGTGCCGTGCTGGGAGCTGTGCCAGGGAGAGCCTGAGGCACCAAAGGCACCTTGGCAGCAGCAGCTGCTTCCAGGCCATGGCCAGAAGCCTCCCTTGGCAAGGCGGCCTGGTGGCCACCACTGCAGAGCTGCTGCTCCAGGGCTCATTTCTGGCTGGGCTCTGCCCCAGCCCACAGAGTGTGACCTCAGCCCTGACTCTGTCCCAGCCGCTGTGCCTGAGCCCTGCAAAGCCTAAAGGTCACCTGTGCCACCCTGGCTCTGTCAGCCCCTGGGGCAGGGCAGGGAAAGGCCAGAGGAGGGGCTGGTTTTGGCTGCTGGATGTGGGCTCCAGCAGAGACAAGGAGGAGTCAAGGGAGTGGATGGAATCCAGTGAGCAGCCCCTTCTCCCCATGCAATCCTGGAATGGTTTGGAAGGGAAGAGCTCTTCAGTGCTCATCTCATCCAAACCCCTGCCATGAACAGGGACATCTTTGACCAGATCAGGTTGGTCAGAGCCCTGTCCCTGCTGGACTTGGATGTTTCCAGGGATGGGGCATTGACCACCTCCCTGGGAACCTGTCCTGCTGTATGACCAACATCATCAAAAATTTCCTCCTTATCTCCCCTTATCTGAACCTCCCTTCCTTTAGTTTAAAACCACCACACTTTGTCCTATTGGGACAGGTCCTACTAAAAATTTTGTTTACCACTGCATTTCCAATCAGCTGGGTTTCTATGGCAATTTCCATGACAGATGTAATGGTTTTAATTTAATAAAACCAAGCAGAAACACCAATTAATGTAGGGGTTTTAGTATTTATTCTCTTTTTGTGGAGGGGAAAGATTAGGAGGAAAAAAAAAAAAAAAAAAAAAAAAAAAACCAACCCCAAAAAAAACAGGCTTAAGCTTAAAAAATGAACAAAAAAAAATTTATTAACACACACTAAAAGAATGAAAAAAAAAAATTGAGAAAAAGACAACCTTATCTAAAACAGAATGACACTTTAAAACACACTTCTCTCCTCTTAAAAACTATTAACTTCCTTATTGAACAACATAGAAAGACACAACTTGAGATTTTCAGTCAGTTTCACTATTTAGACATAATTTCTCGTTGCTTTATAGAGAAGAGTCTCTCTAAGACTTTTTTAAGAAGATGTTTGCCACAAGACAAAATAGTCCAATGCTCCCAATGTCACACATCTGCTGCAGCCTGGAGTTTTCGCAGACTGTGATGTTCTATCAGAAAAGCTTCTTAGCAAAGTGTATCTGGGGTACTATTTGCAAGTACTTCTAGTCTAAAATCACCTTTGTCTCAAAGGCTGAGACCTCCTTTTAACCCAGGAGTGGGGGCTTTAAAGTTCCGAAATAAATTTCGATTACATCAGTCCTCAGTTTTGATTAGAATAGCATTCTCCCCAATATCACTAAGGTGCTGCAAAGAACAGTCCATTTCTCCATGGTTTACCCTAGAGAAGTCCGGTTAAAAATGTCCACTTCATCAAGCCTATTCCAATATTATTAATTCTTTCACTTCTAATCTAACTGACTTCATTCAGTGTCTGTCCTGTGTACCCTCTGATTTCTTTCTTTCTCTCAAGGAGGAGTTGTGCTTTAAAAGCTCCATGTTGCTAGGAAAGGGTTAAATCCACCCGGGCCTGCAAAGGCCACGTGCAAGCGCCAGGCTGCATAAGCTGTAGAAAATGCAAAGCTATGCTGATGGAGGAAGCTGGCAGATGTCCTTTTTTCCACCCCTCGGTCTCATCCAGGGCGGCTCAGTTCAGAGCTACCACAAAGCTGTAAAAGGGCTCAACCCAGGCTGCTCCCATGTGGGCAGCAGCTCTCAGGGGCCCGACCTGGGCCTGCCCACCACCCACGATGTCACCTCATGGCTGATGCCAAAGCGAGACAGAGACCGATCAGCAGCAGATTAGTTTAAAATGTCCCCTCCAAAGTCACATCAACATTTCCCGTTGGTCAATTTAGCTGCCAATATCCCGGCCAGCTTTCTGATAGGTCCCTGTCCTCCCCCTACCAAAACCAGGGTGATGGCAGGGAAAAACATTTCACATTTCCTTATAACCAGAAAACAAGACTGTGCCAACCCATGATAGAAGCCAAAGGTAAAAAATCAGCATGATTTCACATTAATGATTTTTAATTAAATTGAAAAAAATATATCACAGTATATTTTGAAATTGCTACTACTACTAATAACTATAATACTATATTTCACTTGCACAAAGAAACCTGAGCTCAAGATTTAAACCTTCCTTCTCTCACTCTATGTGGGAGTATTCCAAAACCAATTCTTCTTTCTGTGGTGCTGTTTCCAATGTGCTGTTAACAAAATCCATCCTCATCTTCCCAAACCCACAAGTTCTTTGCCTTTTTCCATATGCAATTTTTGGATGCATTTTAACACATCCAGCAGTTCAGCCTCTTTTAACCAACTGCTCCACTGCTTTCATTGTGCTCTGACCTCAGCCCATTCCAAATCCAGCAAGATCTAGGAAAGGGCTTCCCATCCAGGGATTTCAGATGAGATTGGTTCCTCACATTTACAGTTAAAAAGTGACATTTTGGTGTGATCTGGCCAGACTTCACCAATTTTGTTTTACCAGTGGGCAGGGTCAGCACCAAAGACACAAACACCACCTGAAGGAATCAGTGTCATTTACTACAGTTCAAAGCAGCAAAGGAGCACAAAAGGAGCAGCTCAGGAATGCACCCAACCATCACTACCAAAGATTGCCTGCAGGGATTGAGAAAGATCTAGCACCAGTTCCCCTCAGACTTTCCCATCACCCACATCCACACATCAGCTGGGGGAAGCTGTCCCAGCCAAGGACTGGAGAGCCACTCCCGGACACTGGGAATTCCTACAGGTGCCTCCAGCCACAGGTGAGGCTCCAACCTGGCTGGGAGAGGGCCCAGCTCTGACAGTGCTGAATAAACAAACTGACAGCACTTCTAGTGCAGGAACATCTGGTTTCATCCTCTTCTTGGGTCCCTCCCACAGCCTGGCCAGGGCCCAAGGAGGAACCAAGGGAGGTGACTTTGACCATCCAGCCCCAAACAAGGCCAGATGTCAGATTTCATGGCCTTGTCTGGCTTCTAAGCACAGAAAGGTCAATACATGTTTCATTAATGAGTGAATACATCTATCACAGTGCTAATGACCATGCATACTTCACTAATGAGCAGATACAAAGATAACCTTGGGTTGGAAGGTTGATGCAGAGGTCACCTTTGGCTCAGGGCCTGCTGTTCAGGACTCACTCAGGCCTCTTGTCCAGGCCTGGGATGAGCAGGGACATCTTTCACCACATCAGGTTGTTCAGAGCCCTGTCCCAGCTGGACTTGAATGTTTCCAGGGATGGGGCATTGACCACCTGCAGCCCCCCACATCCCCCCTGGCCATGGAAGCTGGCTGCAGAAATGGGTCCTTGGGGTGCTTTCCAAGGAAACTTGAATGGATGAGGGATCCAAAGCCAGCAGTGGGGTCAGTGCAGTGTCCATGGCCACAGCCCCTTGCAATGGCCCAGGGCAGGTTGGGATGATGATCCACCCTCACTCCTGGCCCAGGCCAGGGCTGCAGGGCCCTTCCCCACAGCCTGTCTGCACACAAGCACTTCCAGGGCTCTCTGCATTTCCCTTCCCCTCACTCTTGGCTCACTCACACACCGCCCAACAACTCACCTGGAGCTTTGGGCTGCAAGGAGTTCAAAGCTTGTCTGTCCTTCAGGAGTTGGTCTAATTCTGCCTTCAGCCAACTCTGGGTTTGTGTTTATTGTAGAACTTCCTGTGTCTAAAACATTCCTTGCATGGTTCTGCCTTGGGGAAGGGCAACCTCCATGGTGGCACCTTGGGCTTGGCACTCGCTCTGGGAGCTTGTCTAAACCTCAGGAGTTTTAGATTCCTAAAATGAAAGAAGAAAACCTGTCTTTGCCAGAGTGTAGCCAGTTCTCCAAGCAAAGCAGGTCCCAGGTGTGTAAGGGAAGACAGGATGGGCTTGGGGAATGTGGAGCAAGGTTGTCCATGCTGGGTCACAATTCAAGTCACAGCTTATCTGACCAAGCCAGATCTCCTTGGGAGAGAGCCTGGGTCAATATCAGTCACTGAATGGTGAAATCACCTCTGGTCTCAAGGGAAAAATGCACCCTTAAAAATAGGAAAGTGGACTGATTAGAAGCTCTTTGAAATAATTCTCCATAACTCTAGGAAAAAAAAAACTTCCTAATGAACTGCAGCAGACCAGAGGGAAATCAAGGCACAGCCATGGTTTGTCAGGACCTGCTTGGTCCTAATGAGCCCTGTGGTGCATTGGGTGTTGAGCCCTGGAACCTCAGGGCTTGAGAGAAGATTGCAAAAACCTTTCCAGGAGTGAAAGTCAGAAGAAAAACCCAAAGTGTCTCAATGCCACAATGGGTCCCACTGAGGTCCATCCCCAACACAGGCTCCTCATGGAGCCTGTGAAAGACAGAACTGGAGGCTAGGACTGTGTAAAAACCTCTCAAGAGACTCAGTGAGGGAAGGAAAATCCAAAGCACCTTAAAAACCTTGAGTATCTCAAAGTATTAATGAGACCGATTGAGTGTCAGTGCAAAGGTCTCAAGAGACTCCTTAGAGCAGATAATTGGAGGCCATGATTGCACAAACCTGTCAGACTCAATATCAAAGAAATGTTCCTTAATAAACTTTGAGTATCCTAAGTTTTAATGAGCTCTACTGAGTCTTTATACTGACTAAGAATCCCAAGGGACTTGTTCAAGTAGATAATTTCGACCATGATTGCAGAGTCTTTCTCATAGAGTTTGTTTTAAAAGGGAAACACCAAGTACCTTAAAAAAACTTAAGTACCTTGAAGTGTTATTGAGCCCCAGGGAGTGTTGTTCCTGACAAAGCCTCTCAAGGGACTAATTACAGCAGATAATTGGAGGCCATGATTGCAAAAACCTCTCACAGACTCCAAGGCAAAACCAAAACCCAAAGTCTTTGGAAAAACCTGCAGTCCCTGGGAGCATTCAGGAGTCCCCCAGGGCCATTGCTGACCAAGGCTCCCCAGGGACTCCTTCCAGCAGATCCATGAGGCCACTGGGATGTGAGGGGGATGCTGAGGGCAGCACAAGGGGCTGACAGTGTCCAGCTTGCTGGGGCTGTGCCAGGAGGCCCCAGGGCCTCAGAACAAGGTGTCTCCTCACAGCCCTTGGTGGCACAGAGGCTGCTGTGTCCCAGGGCACCAAGACTTGGCTTCTCTTTTTCCCCACCTGTCATCACTGCCTCCAGTTCTCTGCTCTGGCTGGGGCCTGGGGACACTTTCTCTATCCTGTCCCTCAGTGGGACCCATTAAAACTTCAAGAAACTTTGGAGTTGGATTCTGACATGGAATTCTTGAGAGGTTTCTTCAGCTCCCTCTTGGGGACTGATGTTCAGGGCCTCAGCACAAAGCCCGAGAGTGTCATTAAAGTCCTTGTGCTGTGTCTGTGCTGGGCCGACCTCCTGGCACAGAGGCAGCTCCTGGCAGCCAAGAGGAGCTTAAAAGCACATCTCTCTTGATGAGCAACCCTTCTCCCAGCCCAGCAGGTCTGGGGCACTGCCTGCAGCCACCCCGAGCACAGCACACAGGCACAGAGAGCTGCAGTCACTCAGGGCTGCGAAGGAGCTGAGCAGTGACTGCAGGAGAATCACACCCAGCCCTTGACACAGGAACCTCTGGCTGCAGGACAAGGCAGCTGCAGCTCCTGCAGGGATCTCCTAAAGCTGCAACATCCCAATGCCTACAGACTCAGTGGGTACATTCTCTGATTATCTCTTGTGGAGAGCAGCCAGGGGTGCCCAGGGCTGTCCTGCAGAGCAGGGTCCTGCAGCCCAGGGCGCTGTGCTGGGGCAGGGACTCTGCTGCCTGCCAGGGACAGCTCTCAGCCAGCCCTGGGAGCTGCTCACAGCACTGGGGGAAAAGATCTGGGTGGAAGGAGACAGCTGGTAAGGAGTGGAAGTGCTCTCCTTGTTTGGTGAGGATGCTGCATTGTTCAGGACTGCTCCCAGCATGACATTTAACTCCAGAACATTTCCGAGCAGATTATAGAGGGATCACAGCAAGTCAGGGGCTGCATAAAAGGAAAAATCCTATTTTTTTAATCTACTGTTCTGTCTTGCCTTGGTGGGATATTACACACAGATATTCATCTCTCTGTTCAGGCTGAGAAAAATAAAACCATCGTCTTTCAGATCTCATTAAACCAGGCAGTGACAGAATTCAGCAGAGGGTCCCTTGCAGGCAGCATCAGTGTCACTTTTCCAGCCTCCTCAGGGTTGCTCTGACATTGCCATCAGAGCCTGCAGAGCCAGAGCTGCCCCTGGGCAGTGCCAGAGCTGGGAGGGTTCTGCAGGGCAGAGCTGAGCCCCCAGGGCTGGGCTGGGCTCTGGCAGCACTGGCAGGGCCCAGCCCTGGGCACAGGGAAACAACTGCAGGCAGGGACAGCTCCAGGCAGCAGAGCCCTGGGCAGGCAGTGGGGGGAAAGTGCCACCAAGCTGTGCTGGGTTGTTGAAAGTCCTCTCCAAACTGAACTATTACATGATTACTTTATTTACAGATCCCCATGCCAAGTCACTGCAAATGGGGTGTCCCAGCTTCCTCTGCCCCAGGGAGCTCTGGGCAGGGCAGGTTGGATGCTGGGAATGAGCTGACTCTCCTCCAGCAGTGCCATGGACAGGACCCTGGGTGTGTCCTGGGAATGCCATCCAAGCTGTGAGCTGCCTCCAGGGGACACTGGGGGACAGGAGTGTCCTTGGCCTAGAGTGGGGCTGAGACTCTGAGAAAGGCTGAGCCAGTCTGCACTGCTGTGGCTCCCTCTGCTCTCAGCTGTGTCAGGCTGATTTTCAGGGGAACACAGGGACTGCCCTGGATCACAGAAAGGGCAGCTGGGGACAGATGGAGTGACAGAGCAGCTCCCCTCACCCTTCACTGAGTTACAGCCAATGCTCTAGCCTTGCACAGTTCTCTCTGATCTCCCTGGGCACAGCAGGAAACCCTCTCCAACTGCCTTTGGCCATCACCGTTCCTTAGCCCTGGCACAGGAGATGCTGCCAAGCTCCTCTGCCTCAGGAGCAGTTTGGGCTTATGAAGTCCAAGCCCAGGGCTGGCCCCTGTCCCTGTTCCCATGACCCCAGTGCTGCAGAGCAGAGCTGACCCCTCGGTGTCCATGGGCAGAGCCCCTGCTCATCACAGCAATGGGGACAGATCCCAGCAGAGCTCCAGGCACGGGGCTGAAATGAGGGCATTGAGAAAAGAAACTCTGGGGAGCAGAGAGCAGCAGGGACAGAGCTGGGAGATGGGGCTTGGACATTGCTCAGCAAAGTCTGCCCTGACTTGTCACTGTCCTTCAACAGGACTCCATGGCCAGAGTGAAGAAATGTCCAACAGCAGCTCCATCAGCCACTTCCTCCTGCTGCCATTGGCAGACACACGGCAGCTGCAGCTCCTACACTTCTGCCTCTTCCTGGGCATCTCCCTGGCTGCCCTCCTGGCCAACGGCCTCATCATCAGCGTCGTAGCCTGCGGCCACCACCTGCACATGCCCATGTTCTTCTTCCTGCTCAACCTGGCCCTCACTGACCTGGGCTCCATCCTCACCACTGTCCCCAAAGCCATGCACAATTCCCTCTGGGACACCAAGACCATCTCCTACTCAGGATGTGCTGCACAGGTCTTTTTCTTTCTGTTCTTCATTTCAGCAGAGTATTTCCTCCTGACCATCATGTGCTACGACCGCTATGTGTCCATCTGCAAACCCCTGCACTACGGGACCCTCCTGGGCAGCAGAGCTTGTGCCCACACGGCAGCAGCTGCCTGGGCCAGTGCCTTTCTCACTGCTCTCATGCACATGGCCAATACATTTTCCCCGCCCCTGTGCCATGGCAATGGCCTGGGCCAGTTCTTCTGTGAAATCCCACACATCCTCAAGCTCTCCTGCTCCAAATCCTACCTCAAGGAACTTGGGCTCATTGTAGTTAGTGCTTATTTAGCACTTGGCTCTTTTATGTTCATTGTTTTCTCCTATGTGCAGATCTTGAGGGCTGTGCTGAGGATCCCCTCTGAGCAGGGACGGCACAAAGCCTTTTCCACCTGCCTCCCTCACCTGGCTGTGGTCTCCCTGTTCCTCAGCACTGTCACGTTTGCTCATCTGAAGCCCCTCTCCATCTCCTCCCCATCCCTGGATCTGGCCCTGTCAGTTCTGTACTCAGTGGTGCCTCCAGCCCTGAACCCCCTCATCTACAGCCTGAGGAACCAGGAGCTCAAGGCTGCAGCGTGGAGACTGATGACTGGATGGTTTCAGAAGCATTAAACTGCTGGCCAATTTCTGCAAATCACTTGTAATAAAAGTAATCTTTGATACTTCTTGGTGTTTATCATGGGTTGGCACTGTTTGTTAGAGAGGAATGGTGAAATGTTTTTCTTTGCCAGGACTGTAGGGTAGTGGTGGCGGCAGGGAGGACAAGGATGTATCAGAAAGCTAACCAAGATATTGGCAGCTAGTTAAACCAATAAGGATATCAATGAGACTTTGGAAAGGACATTTAAAACTGATGTGCACAGATCTGCCTCTCTCGCTTCGGAGTCAGCCATGAGGTAACATTGTAGGCAGTGGGTGAGCCTGGGCAGGGCCCTGCTTCCTCTCTGAGTGGCCCAGCCTGGCCCGGCCGAGCCCCTGAGAGCTGCTGCCCACATGGGAGCAGCCTGGGTTGAGCCCTTTTACAGCTTTGTGGTAGCTCCGAGCTGGGCCGCCCTGGATGAGACCAAGGGGTGGAAAAAAGGACATCTGCCAGCTTCCTCCATCAGCACAACTTTGCATTTTCTTCAGCTCATGCAGCCTGGAGCTTGCATGTGTCCCTTCCAACCTCAGGCAGATTTAACCCTTTCCTAGCAACATGGAACTTTTAAAGCACAACTCTTCCTTGAGAGAAAGAAGAAAGAAAGCAGAGGGTACCTAGAACAGACACCGAATGAAGTCAGTGGATTAGAAGTGAAAGAACTAATAATATTAGAACAGGATTGAAGAAGTGGACATTTTTAACCAGACTTCTCTAGGGAAAGCAATGAAGAAATAGACTGTTCTTTGCAGCATCTTTGTGTTGCTGGGGGAATGCTAATTCTAATCAAAATTGAGGACTGATGTGGCCGAGATTTAATTGAGAAATTTTAAAGCCCCTGCTCCTGGGTTAAAAGGAGATCTCAGCCTTTGAGATAAAGATGATTTTAGACTAGAGGAAACATTCTTAAATGGTACACCAGATACACTGAGAGGCACATAAGTAGCCAAGGGAAAGGCTGTTAAGGGATGGAACAGCACAATCTGCAAAAACTCCAAGCAGTTGCAGATTTGTGACATTAAGAGCCACTGGACTATTTTGTCATTTGGTGAGTGTCTCCATGAGACTCTAGAGAGACTCCTCTCCTGAAGTAATGAATGATTATGTTTAAATGGTGAAACTGACTGAAAATCACAGGTTGTGTCTCTCTGTGTTGTTTTGTAAGTACGTTAACAGTTTGTAGAGGGAGGGAAGAGTGTTTTTGGAGTTTCATTCTGTTTTGTTTTAGCTTTTTCTCCAACTTTCTTTTTCCATTCTTTTAGTGTGTGTTAATAAACTATTTGTTAATTTTTAAGTTTGCGCCTGCTTTGCTTTTTCTCCTAAACTCTCTGCCACAGAAAAGGAATAAACACTAAGAACACTACACTAAAATTGGCAACCAGAATTTGGTGAACGTGAAACCACTACATAAAGAAAATCTCTCCTTTTCCTTACTAAGTTGAAGTTACAGCTCAGTGAAATATGTATTGAAAGACAATGACTTCCATAATCCCCTTTTTATTTCTCGGTCACTAGTGGATACATCTCTGAAGGATGCAGTACAACTCAAAACTGTTGTGCATACAGTGAAGAAAACATAACACAAAACTCTCTGGATGATGAGGTTAAAAAACCTGTTTTAATCCATGTCACTGTTTCTCACGACATCTACTTAAACTGGCAATAAATTAAGCTGATTTTCTCCCCACTGAGGCAGTTTTGCAATGAAGCAGCAGCGTGTCATGAGGCTAAATAAGAATCTGGCATTCCCTATAATGTTCAATGCTGCAAAGTGTATAAGTACACAGCAGAGCAGTCCGGGTTATCACAGTTATTCCTCCCCTCCTGTACCTCCCATTGTCTCTGCAGAAGTCGCAGGCTATGAAACCAAGGCAAGGTTGCTCCCTATTTTTCTTCTCCCAGAGCACTTGTTAGGCACCATGTTTTTTTCAAAGGACTGCATGTGCCTCTCCCCAGCTTGCTCCTTTCTCATTTGACAAAAGCAGAGAGCTGCAGGAGCTTCAGGCATATGAGTGCCTGATCTCTTTTTCCCTCTGAAGGCTCTGCCTCCCAAAGCCCTGGTTCCCTGCTGTGCTTTGCCATGAGAGCCATTCAAGCCCCAAACACAAGGGCAGTGGAATCCAACTGCAAAACCTCCCTTTGCACTGGGATTGCTTTTACCCTGCAGCCTCCATGAGTGGGGGCTCTGTGGGAGCAGGAGCCATCCCAGCCTTACCTGGACACAGAGGCAGGAAAAGGAGCAGATCCTGCTGCCTCCTGCTCCTGCTGATCCTGGCAGCAACTCCCCTGCCAGTTCCTGCAGGGAACTGTACACCAAGGGCTTCCAGCATTGGAGTGGCTGTGAGAACTTGCTGCTTCCCAGTTCTCCCCCATCCCTCTGGATTCTGGAACATCTCAGCACCAGTGTCCCTGGCCCTTCCTTCATCCCCTTGCTGCAGCAGTCACAGTCACTGCTGCCTCCCCCTTGCTGCAGCTCCTTTGCCAAAGTGCTGCCAAAGGCAGCGGAGCTGGCTCAGGATCCCTGTTGGCTTCTGGGCTCCAGGATGACCTTCAGAGGAACACTTGGAGCGCTTCCCAAAGAGCTGCCTGGGGCATGGGGGCTGGATTTGTCCTCCCTGGGTGGCTCTGGTTGCAGTTCTAAGCTCCGTGGAGTCCCAGAGTTTTCTCAGCAGACCTTTGCAGCGAGTTCTCGGCCAAGGTGTGGCTCTGCTGCCATCCCAAATCTGCGCTTGCCTTGCCCTGCCTGAGTGCAGGTGGGGCATGTGCTGGGCATGGATGGAGAATTCCATGGCCAAAATCCTCCAGCATTTACATCTGCTCATTGCTCTGGATAGCACAGATCACAAAACACCCATCACAGTTGACAGTTGTAATTTCTTGCAGATTTCTACAGCAGCACTGCTGATTGACAAATACACAAGAATTGATTTCACATGGAAAATGTCATTTATTACAAATTGCTACAGCCATGCTGACAATATAGAACGATGCCAATCTCAATTTAAGTTCAAAAAAGGAATTTATTAGATTTTTACATCAATGCTATATAAAAATATAGAAATAGGAACTTCAGTTAACAAAAACTTTATTTATTTCTATCTTTTACAACAACTCACTATACACAAAGATCAATTAGGTGTTTAACAATTTAATTTATTACATATTACTACAGGCTTAAAGCCTATCTAGGAATACAAAAATATCAGTATATCTATCTAAACAGCCCTCTACCAAGAACTCAATTAATACAATTATAGAAATATACATATCCATACATGTTTAAATAGAAAGATATACATATAAAACCAACTCAATATAAAGAGGTAAATATAGATAAATTACTATGTATTACATACAATATATATATAAAAAGATAAACAAAACAAATTATCTGTGATGAGGTAACTGTACCTATCTAAATACCCATCCATCTGTATCAATACAAATATACAGCTATAAATCTCCGGAGACACGTAAATAGAATTACATTCATAAATAGATTAATATACATATGTAAATATAAAAATAAACACATGTACTTATACAAATACTAATATACCTATTTAAAGGGCCATATACCTAACACAACAACAACAGAAATATCTACATGAATGTATACATAAGAAATAGAACTAAACACAGGTAGAACAACATACATATAGAAATATTCCTATACAAATAGCAACCCACATATATAAATATCCATATAGTTATCCCACTCTATGTTCAAGTCCATCTCTTCAAAGCTTTTCATTCCATCCCTGCTTCCTCCTGGGCATAGCAGCTCTCCTGGACAGGGACAGCAGATGGCACATCTGGGAAGCAAAGGGAACACTTGAGTCAGGATCGGGAGGTTTCCCTTGGCAGCACCGGCCCTTCAGTCAGGGAAAATCTCAGCATCTCCCCAGGTGGGTTTGAAAGAAAATGTTTGGCCAAAGGCCAGGGCCAAAGCCCACACCATCCTCATCCCCACCCTGCCTCTCCAGCCCTATGGCCTCACCCGGGCTCTGGGCTGGTAGCAGCAGCTCCCTGTTCACTGCTGGAGCTGGCGGCCTTCAGCTTCTCCGTGCCGGCTCCTGTCGGTCTCCGCCTGTCTTCAAGGTCCTCAGGGCAGCTGTGGCAAAGGTGGAGGCTCTGGAATTGGTTCCAAGGCCTGGCAGAGCTGCAGTCCCGGAGCCCTCTGTGCTCCCTGCTGGCCCCCTCCATCCCCTCAGCCCCCTCAGCCCCCTCAGTCTCATCATCCTTCAGCAGCTCCTCAGGGGACAGCGGCTGGGGTCAGCGGCAGCTCCCAGCGCTCCAGGGACACCCGGGGCTGCAGCTGCTGCTCCGCCCGGCCCGGCCGCCAGCTCGGACCCAGCACAGGGACAGGGGACAGCGAGGGCACAGGGGGAAAAGCACAAAGGGAGACAGGGAAAGGGGTTAAAAACTAGTCTATACCTATGCAGATATTAATCTATGGAGTTAAACACCCATATAGCTGTAAGTGCATAACTGTGAATATTTATAAAAATAACTATCTATATATAAAAGTTTAACTATCTACATAGGTAAATGCAACTATATATCTAAAAATCTAACTATGTATATATGATTATAACTATCAAAATCAAAATATATATAATTGTACTTCTACAGATCTCTATATAGGCATTTAAACACAATTATTAATCTATAAATCTATAAATATACTGTATAACTATAAATAATAATTACATAGATAAATATAACTATATAATTCTAAATATATCACCATAGACAGAGGGATTCTACCTGCCTGGCAGTCCCAGGCTCTCCCTCTGTCTCTTCCTGCCATGCAGGGCACCCCTCCAGGAGACATCAATCACATGGGATCTGGGAAGAAAAGAGAACCCTGAGTCAATATTGGCCCCTGTGCGCATTTCCCTTGGGCAGCAATTGTCCTTCCATCACAGACTGTAAAAGATGGCCTCAAAGGCAGACTCTCCCTTGGGAATTTGAAGCCTGTTCTTTAGAGAACAGGGATCCTTCCAAGTTTCCAAAGCTGTGTAAAGCATGGAAGTACCTCGATAAAGTCTCAGCAGTTGCGGTGCTAATGGCACCCACAAGAGCTTGAAACACAGACAGCTTGAGTCCCAGCTCCCCCAAAGAAGCCCAGCCTTGTTCTTTCTCTGTGCTGACAGAGAGCCCTCAGTCCCCGCTGAAATGGCTGCAGCTGAAGGGTGCTGTGAGCTGAGTTACAAACCACACTGGGACACACAGGTTGGTGACACAACTCCCAAAAGGTCAGGTTTAGTCCCGGCTCTCTTGCCACAGCAGAGGACTCCGTGTCAGAGCCTCTGGAGAAGCGTGGAGGGCAGGGCTTGGGGAGCTTGTGCCACTGCAGGATTGGAACTAAAGGCACCAGGAAGCAGCAGCCCTGCAGACAAGAACTCAGCTCTTCTGATCTCCCTTCCTGTCCCAGGCAGGCTCAGAGCAGCCGTCTCACACCTCTCCAAACCAACGTGGGCTCTCTCCTTACCTGGCTCCTCAGGCTCCTGGGAACTGTTCCCGCAGCTCTTGGTGCCAGATGAAACTTCCCCTGCTGCAGCCATGTTCACTGTGTCCTCTCCTGGAGACTCATGGGCAACATTAATATTCCCCTTGAAAGAGAAACAAAAAGAAAAAACCCAAAGATCACCCAATATTTCCTTGGAATCACAGCAGGAATACAGTTCTCCTCCACTCCCAAAAGCCACGTAACATGAGGGGAACACTGCCCACACGGTTCACATGACAAGTGTTTTAAACTCAGGATTTGGGTGGCCAAGGTGAAACTGAAGCTCTCAAAAAATGACCTTTGAGGCAAAACATAAACGCAGAAAAGCAGAAGACACCAAGTGAGGTGACATGGCCTCAAGCTCTGACCCTGGCTTATCCCATGAGCTGTAAGAAATCAGCCAGCAGAAAGCCAGGGGCACTCCTTGTTGCCTTCAGTGGCAATTCTCCAAACACTCTGCTCTTCTTTCCCACTATACAAAGCCTGGTAGAACCTACAAAGCATCACCACAAATGCCCCTGCACCAGGCATTCTTCCCAAGGAAAAGGAACAACCAAATGTGGCCAACACAGGCTCACACCCCTCATCCTCACTGTGGGGGAAGACTTTTTCATTCCCTCTTCTTTGGGAAATCTGACTTGACCAAGAATATTAGATAATTAAATAAGAATGAAAAGAATGAAATTCAAGAAACCTTCACTTGTCAGCTACATAACAACATTCAGTATCTCCCAGCCCAGCCTCTTGCATTTCCATCCAGTGGGGTTACCTGAGCAGAGGAAACCTTTACAGGCAGGGAGTTCCTGATCTCCCGGAGCATCTTCTCAATCGCCTGGCCAAGATCCAGTGTTGCTGATTCCTCTTGTGCAGGTGCATTCTGTGCTGAGCTGGAGGCCGTTGATGCTGCACAGCCAGCACTGCCAGCTGGAGCATGCAGGGCTGAAGTCCTCAGTGCGGCTGCAATAACCCAAACACGTGAGTCATGCTCCAGAATGTGGCTTTGGGACGCAGAGCTCTACTGCTACCTTGGATCAAAGATCACAGGAAGCACACAGGGAAACCAGGAAGGGAATCTTTCGACTTTCTAGGTGCCCCTTCCTAGCAGGCTTGACAATTTCAGTCTCGGAATGACAGAGCATTGTGGGAAAACACTTCAAACGGTCACTTTTCATGACCTTTTGGAAAAGCAAGGCTAGCACTCTTCTCCCACCTGGTGGGTTGGAGGCTGGGGGCTGTTGCTACCTGTGGAGCTGCTGGAAGCTGCAGGGCTGCATCCTGAGCAGCTCCTGGTCGAGCGGAGGTGGTTGCTCCCCGTAGAGCTCCTGCAAGTGGCTGAAGGGCCCCTCCCATTGGAGCGGCAGCAGCCGCTCCCTGTGGAAGCCCTGGAAGTGGCAGGGCAGGACCCAGAGCGGCTCCTGCTCAGCGGGCAGCGGCAGCTCCCCATAGAGCTCTTGGAAGCGGCTCGGCCCCTCCCGCCGGGCCGGCCCCGGCCGCTGCCGGTGCAGCAGGTGGAAGTCGCAGGGCAGGCGCCGGGCGAGCGGCGGCCGCTCCCTGGGCAGCAGCTGGAAGCGAGCGCACCCGTGTCACTCGTCTGGAAGCGGCCGCGGCCCGGGGAGCTGCTGGGAGCCGCAGGGCGGGCGCCTGCTCCCCTGCGGCCTTGCCGCCCACCGCTGCATGTTGGCCGCGCTCCGGCACCTGATGCGGAGCAGGAGGTCAGGGCGGCCGCAGCAAAACTAGGGGTTGGTGTAGTGGAGCCAGGCCCTGGCATCGCCCGGTGCGGCCACGCCAGCCTGGCCCGGCACCTTGCAGAAGCTGTAGCGGTTTAGCTGGCGCACGAAGCTGTGGAACTGCGTGGCCCTGAAGGCGTTTGGGGCCGATCCCTGGGCACCGCCCGGCCTGAGCAGCTCCTACTCAAAGAGGGAGCGGTCTACGAGCAGCCCCCGGGCCTCGCTGTCCCAGCGCAATGAGCGGACGCGGGGGTCATTCGCCAGGCTCCACAGCTTGGCGGGGAAGGTGCCGGCGCGGAGCCCGGCAGGCAGCGGTAGCTCCGCCATGGCGTCCATCGCTGCCTTGGCCACAACGCCCGGAGCGCAACGGCCATGGCTGCGCTGGTGGCGCGTGGCCTGAGGGGGGCGCCGTGCTCTGCCCTGCTCGTGCCCGGCGTGGCCCCGGCGCGGGCTGGACTTGGTGGAGACGAGTGCTCGGAGCCGGGGCTGCGGGCACAGCACGGGTGCGGCGGCTCCCGGCGCTGGCCCGGCACGGCACGGCAGGGCCTGGGGCCAAGCCTTGCTTTCTCTGCCTGCCGCGCTCAACCTGCCTTTGCTTTGCAGCCCAACCCCAAACCACCAAGGCAAGGTAACAAAAAAGCTGCTTCCCAGGCAGTCAGCCTCCAGCAGCTGTTGATGCATGGGCTTATTCCTCCCCAGGCACAAGACTTCTCCCCTTCCCCTTGTTGACCTTCATCCAGTTTCCCTCAGGCCAATTCTTTAGCCTACCAAGGTCCCTCTGAATGGCGCAAGCAGTTGGTGTCTCAGCTGCTCCTGCCAGTTTTGTGTTGTCTGCAAACTTGCCGAGGGTAAACTGCTCCTCCAGCCCAGCCATTAATGAAGACATTAAATAGCATCTGCCCTCGTATCAGCCCCTGGGGCTCAGAGCACCAATGACTTGCCTCCAGCTCTGCTTTGTGCACTGATGACAATCCTCTGGGCCCAAGCTCCCACCCATTTTTCAGTCTTCCTCCCTGGGCATTTGGACAGTTTGTATTGAAGGATGTTGTAGGAGACAGTCTCAAAGGCTTTGGTAAAGCTGGGGCAGACATCATCCATTGCTCTACACATATGCTATCAAATTGGCTGTCCTGTCACGGGCGCCAGGCAGGTTAACCATTATTTCTAATCAACTACTCCATTTGTTTGGAGTAGTTTCCAGGATTAGTTACTCCATCACCTTTCCAGGGATGGAGACAAGGCTGAATGACTGACCTGTATTTTCCTGTATTGCCCTTCTTACTCTCTTTGAAGACATCACTCTCTTCTAGCAACTCTGGCTGTTTACAGCTAGTCAGTTCCAGCAAAAATGACCCGGAAGAAGAATGAAGCACTACAGTCTATTAAATTCTTCTTTCTGCTACCATTCTGTGCCACAAGAAAGATCCTGCTTTCTTTCCAGTATTGGACATAATAAATACAAATAATAGACATAATTAGACAGTAGGCATAACAGACTGATTAAAAACAACAAACAAACAAACAAACAAACGGTCTCATTTAATAGAATATAATTACTCCTTTTTTTTTTTTTTTTTTTTTTTTTTTTTTTTTTTTTTTTTTTTTCCCCCAAAGATGATTAACTTAGGTTTTTTTTTGGTTTTGTTTTTTTTTTTTTTTTTTTTCAGGTTTAGATGAAGAAGAAAAGTTTTGAGAGGTTCCAGAATTTTGATATATCTGTTGTCTCCAACTGTTTGGAAAACTATTAGAACGCGGTGAAGACATAGTGCTTTTGAAAATCTCATTCTGAATTTTTGTAGGCTTATATTACATATAAAAGTGCCTACAAGAATTTTAGCAAACCTGTAACACAGATTTGTCACCTTCAAAATGAGGAAATGCCAGGATTTGTTTGATTTTATTTTTTTTATGTTGTGCTTCTGATTCCCACATTATTATATGCATGTGTATCTTTTAGTATCATGGTCACATACTTCATTTTCCTTCAGGTCCCCAACTCATCCATGCTCAGAATAGCCAAAGAACAACAATACCAATGAATAATCAAGATCCTTTTCTACCTCTTTTATTTAATAATAAACTCAGACACCATTGATCTTTTGGGACTCAAGCTCAATACTTGTATGCAAAGTTTGCAGAGAAGATTTAACTATCAAGCCCTGTGAGCTTTCTCTCCTCTCTCTTTCCCCATTTCCTTCATCTCCGGCCTGAGCTCAGAGCCCTTTTCCCCTCCTCTCAGGTCCTCTGTTTGCTGCCCTGCAGTGAAGCTCTCACCTGCAGGTTCCCCAGTGTGTGGCACCACAAGTCTTCAAAGAGTTGAAGCAAACTCTGGCTGAGAGCACAGACACTCTCTCAGCCAGCTCGGCTTTCAGCTGCCAGGGCACAGCACACAGGGAAAGGGGTGCAAGAGAGAGCTGAGGACGGGACTTGGGCAATCCAGGGTGAGAGTGGCTTCAGCTGCTGTTGAATGGCGCTGTAGGTGACACAGGAGGCTGCTCTGCCATGGCCCAGGGCTGTGCCATCCATCCATGCAGACAGGCAGTGGAAACAGGCTCTTCTACAGGCAGGCTCCATCCATACCAGAACTTTGTCAATCTTGCTAAAATGGAGGTGACATGAAACAATTGATTATAACTTGTGAACAAATTTCCATGGGCTTTCTGTTTGCTTGGGTTTGTTTTCTTTGGTTTTCTGGAGTTTCTTTGTTGTTGTGGTTTTTTTTTTTTTTTTTTTTTATTTATTTTTATTTATTTTGTTTTGGTTTGGGTTGGGTTTGGGTTTGGTTTTTTTGTTGTTGTTTTATTGTTGTTTTTTGGGGGGTTGTTGTTGTTTTGTTTTGGGTTTTTTGTTTGTTGTTGTGTTTTAGTTGGGTTTGGATTTTTTTGCATGTATGGGAGGCTTAAATGTGTGATAAAACTCCCGTACATTCATGAGGCTGTACATGGCCCTCCATGGGGATTTCCTTGGCTAGGCACAAGCTCAGAGACCAGCATGTGGCAACTCAGGCCGAGCACAGAGGAAGCACAGGATGAGTCTGCAAGGTGCTCTGTAACAACAGGCACTGTTAGCTGTTATCCAGTGCGCAAGGAATACAGACCATTTGCCTCAGATTCTCCTCATAATGCACACTGCTCTTATTTTGTATGATGCAACTCTCTTAAACCTCTATTACACTATATCTGCATGAGCATTCACCCGGATGTTTGCTAAAAAAGTTCTGTTCCAGCTGAAAAGCACAGGGTACGCTATGCCCTGAACAATAGCAGTAGAGAAATGGACATATACACGCTTCAGGAGCAGAAGCGGCATTAAATCTATGACAATACAGAGGTGTGAAAATACAGAAATCCACAAATCTCACAGCTGCACAGTCCCCACATCTCCACTGGGTTCTGCAGAATGGCATCAAAATGCACTGGTACTGAGACAATGAACTGATGCTGCACTTATTTGTCAGTCAGCAGAGCGTGGGAGGCAGGAATTAAACGTGATTTTGGAATGGAAAGAAGAAAGGCAAAGGAAAATTCCAGATGGACACAGAGTGGCACAGCTCTGCTGACCCAAACAGAACAGGGAACAAGTTGCAAATTACTATGAAAAAAAGAGTTGTGTAGAAGGAAACCGTGCTATATAGGCATTAGTGTTCTTTCCACAGCACACAGAGTTGTGAGCATGAATATACATCTAAATATTCTTGCAAAGCATTAGAAAAAATTCTTTCCATAAGGTTATTTACACAAATGTACCTGTGAATGAATAAAAATCCTGCACAACAATGTATCTTTAGGATACACTGTAAATTCTCACATTAACACTTCCATAATTACATATGAGACTTCTAAACATATAAAGATTTTTTTCTCCTTTTGCTTCTTTCAAACTCACAAAATGTAGTGAAATTCTCTTTTAAAACTACAGACTGCTGCGTGCCTCAGCAAGACATTTTTTGCTTGCTCAAATTATCTTTTCCCTGTCTGTTCGTCACCGAGGCATTAATTACTTATCCAAACTTGAAACAGTTCATTGACCCACTCTGAAGAAAAAATATTAATGAGCCATTTTCAATGGAATTCATGTCCTCTGCCTCTTAAAGCTGAAAGACTGTATTTATTACATGTCAGAATTAAGTCTTGATACCTAATAAATGGGAAAATATGAAATATGCTGAGTAGATCACCATGTTGCAAGGCATCATTGCTTTTTAGTCTTATTTGACCAAATTAGTGATCAAAGAGAGGAAGGACTGGTCAATTCTAACAGAGAAAGTAGGTGAAAGAGATGTCTAGGTGTGCTGGCTTGAAAGCAAAACCAATGAGAGATTCCAAGTCAGAAAAAAAAGCAATTTAATCTGAGATTAAAAAAAAAAAAAAAAAAAAAAAAAAAAAAAAAAAAAAAAAAAAAAAAAAAAAAAAAAGCAATAGTACAAAAGTTCACTGCCAGAGTCAGATTACAACCTGATACCCTGTGTTTGTGGTAGCAGTCCAGATGAAGTTGTCTGGTTGAAGCACTGATCCCACAGAAAGGTCTGGTAGCTCTCGTCCTCTGGGAATCCAGTGGGTAAGGCTGCCTGTGCTGTCACAAATCCCAGATTCTATCCAGGTGAGAATGCTTGGCTCCTCCCCGTGGGCACAGCATCTCACAATGGGCTGATATAATTTTATCAGTCTTGCAATGGGGCCTTGATTGCCCATTGAACAGAGATAGCTCCTGGAGGGAGTTATCTATGAGTCAAGCAGCAGGGCATTGATGGGCCATTAACAGAAGATAGTCTGGCAGCAGGGGGCAAGGGAAACCCTGCCCAACCTAGTTTCAACAGCTCATGTAGATGGTGATAGAAGACATACTTTGGGCACATCTTACACTGTAACCTAGGACAAGATAGAAATAATATATCCTTACCTGCTAAAAATCATTCTAATTTCTGTATCTACAATTTTGTTAAGATTGTCAGGTACAACTTTTCATATTTAGCGCCAGATATATCCCACCAGTTAATCAAGTTTCATTATAAAACCTATCATCAATTGTTACCCACGCTTATTAGAATAAACTTAACCCTAGTAAAGCAATTAATAAAGCATGAAGACTTGAACAGAGTTGCAAAAGAGATTCAAGAGAACAGACAAAATACTGTAGTAACTGTCCAACATGATACAAAAGAAATAAGGAGAGTTCTACAAAAAGTAAAGCAAGACACAAGCCACAACTCTTGTTGGATGCACTCTTTAGATAGTCACTAAATGCAACTAGAGTTTTAAACACACTATGTCACCCCATCATTATTTTGCTGATATTATTTAGTATAAATTTAATAATGTCTATTGTAATACTCATATAGAACTAGAGGATGTTAAAGTGAGTAGCAATTTTAACATCATTATCTAAAACACTTAGGATAATGTTAAAAGAGAATTATCAAAATCGTGAGTTAAACCTAGAGAGAGGTCCCAGTAGTAGTAAAAGAATTTACTAGGTCTATAGAAAAGGGAGGGCATGAGACAGAGGCTTGAAAATTAGTGCTAATCTTTATAGTAAACTTAAGAGCATATACTGTATTTTAGAATGTATTGTACATTTTAGAAGGCATTTAGTGAATATCGAGTGCTGTGCCTGTTTAAATATTTTAAAGCAGTACAAACATCTAGGACCCCTCAGTGATAAGAGGACTAACCTAAATATAAGAAGAAAAAAAAGCAAAAAATGCAAAGAAAGAGAAAAACACAGACTCAGCAGAAACTGACATCTTGCCTTGAAAAAATGCCAAAAGGACCAAAGCACACACAAGAAAAATAAAGGTGAAGACTTCACTGAGGAAGACTCCATTTCTTTCATCTTCTAGAGACCCACAGAGACCACCATGATGAACTAAGCATGCCCAAGAGGATGTACCAAGAGGAGTTAATTACCATAGGAAGTGAGGATGAGTGAGGCCAGAGAATAAATATGTATAAGGCAGATTGTAATGCCATGCATATGTAAGACCTCAAAGAAAAACAAGAGAAGCAAGCTCTCTAGTGTTCATGCATGTCTTTAGTGAAGTTAATCCCCATGCACCTCAATGTCAATTAAAAATACATACTACTCTAACAACTGTTGTTATAAAGTTCTATTCTGCCTCATTTCAGGGGAGATACTTGGAGTTTGCAGGGCTCCAAAGCTGAGCTGCAGATGCCCCTCAGGGGGACATCAGGGGGTCCTTGGGGGAATGTTTTTGGGGGTCCCAGTGGCAGTGGCAGCAGAGCCATGGCAGTGGGCGGGCGGATGTTGTTGCCCACACAGGGGGGTCGGGCTTCCCCGGCCGGGCCCTCCAAGCTCTGTTGGTGCCATGTGGAGACCGCACGGGACAGGTGGGGGGCAGTGACACCAGGTTTGGGGATCCTCAGGAAAGCTGCAGTTTCCCTAAGTGAGACCCCAGAGAGAGGAGACTCCCAGAAACCCAAAGCAGGGACCCCAAGAGTGGAGGACACCTGGGATTGCTGGGACCCCAGCGAGGGGTTCTAGGGCTGGAGGGGCAGGATGATAGGTGGTTTATTAAAATATGGATATTTATCTAGTATCAATACCCAACTGTGATGGACAAAAGACTCTCTAGCAGTTTAGAGTTAAAAAGTGTAGGTTTAATGCAATGCCGGGCAGCTGGGTGGCATCGCTCCCTAATACGCACTGCAAAGTTACAAGTGATTACAGACTCTATTTATTTATATAAGTGTTGAATACCCAAAATACTAATACATATTAATAACACTAATGCCTGGCATCCTCTGCTTCGTATTATAATTAGATAAAAGACCATCAAGCATGCATAGTTTGTTCTTTGAATTAGGTCAGTGGTCTCTTTTATGGGGAGGGGTCATAAAAAGAGGAAGCAAGGAGAGTCTTCCTCATTCTAAACTTTCAGCCTTTTCAATGGCTAACAGGACAAATGGAACCTGGTAGAACTCCAGTCTCCTCTTTTCATGACTGTTTCAATGAGATGTTAGAAGATTTACCGTTGTCTGTGTTCTTAGATCTATTTACCCGTTTCTTCTGTTTCTCATTATAAACACAGCTAAACAAATACAAAAATGACAAGCAATTAGTTATTTAGATCTGGGATAGCTATTTTAGATTAATTTCCTTTCAACTAATCATTGACTCCTAATTATTTCCAGCACAGCCTATCTATCTATCTACTTTAACTATTTCAGGCAAAGCTTATCTATAGCTAAAACCTTAACTTTTCTAAAGCCCTTAATTCCTTTGAAGTTCATATCTCACTGGAAAGGGATTCAGTGGTCCTGGTGCCAGAAGAGGCTGCTTCTAGTATCAGCCTAGTTGAGCCCACCCTGTGTGCTTTCAGTTTTGTCAGCGCTCCCAGTATGAGCCCAGTCACTGCCAGTCATTGCCCATTATGATGCAGTTTGCCCCAGCATGCTTCCAGTTGCTCCTACTTTCCTCCAGTGTGTTCCTGGTTCTCCCAGTTGCCCCTGGAGATTGAAGTAAAAACTGTTCCATGATGCATTTCTCATAACTCCAGGGCGATATCTTTTGTTAATGGCCCAGCTGTTAAAACCAAATGGGACAGTGTTCTTGATCTCTTCCATGACCCATCCTCTCTCCAGGGAGATATCTTCTGTTAATGGGCCATTGAGTCTCACTGCATGACTGATAAAATTACATCATCCCATTGTGAGATGCTCCACCCAGAGGGAGGAGCCAAGCATTCCCACCTGGATATAATCTGAGCTTTAAGCACCAGGAGCACCCTGGTTTCCACTGGACTCTGAGAGGCAGGCCAGACCCATCCACACCACCACTGGACAGTCAGAGGAAAACTAAACCCTTCTACAAGATCATTGCTTCAACAAAACCACACCTGTCACTCCAGGAGGACTGCAGCTATGATTTGATTGCACTGCAAGCAACACCCTGACTAACCGGGCGTCAGGTTGTATTCTGACTCTGTCTGCATTTTTTTATTTTAGTACTGCATTTTTCGTTTAATTTTTAATTTTTTAGGTTAGACTGCAAGGAAGATGTTCCAGGACAGCCAGGCAGGTGAGGAGGAAGTCAGTGCCCCTCCCTCCTCCTCCATCTCCCAGCCCACCAGGGCCCTTGGCTGCAGGACAACCTCGCTGCCGATGCCGTCTTTCCAAGAATTCACTGGAGGGATCTCCTTCCTCTTCCCTGTGGCACAAAGGCAAATCCCATCCTCTCCTTGTCCTTCCTCCCCCAGACAAGGAGCTGAGGATGGAGACCCATGAGGACCAGTCCTGAGGGCAGAACCTTGTGGAAGAGGCCATTTTGAACAGCTCCATGGTCCAGGACTCCAATGGGAAGGAAAAGCCCCAGACATCCTGCAAGAGGAGGGCTTCCAAACCCATCCCACGGTGCTCGGAGAAGGGAAGACCCAGCCTGTGCCAGGAAGATGGCCAGAGCTTCAGCCAGAGCTCCCACGTGATCCAGCACCTCATGATCCAAACTGGGGAATGGCCCTACAGGTGTGGGGAATGTGGGAAGGGCTTCAAGCACAACTCCACCCTTGTGACCCACCGGCGCATCCACACCAGGAGAAGCTCTATGAGTGTGCGGAATGCAGGAAGAACTTCAGCCGGAGATCCCTCTTGATCCGTCACCAGAGGATCCACAGCAAGGAAGGGCCCTACAGATGTGAGCAATGTGGGAAGAACTTCAGCCAGCGATCCCACCTGATCTGCCACCAGAGGATCCACACCAGGGAGAGGCCCTACCAGTGTGGGCAATGTGGGAAGTGTTTCATCCAGAGCTCCCACTTGATCCACCACCAGCATAGCCACACAGAGGAAATGCCCTACAAGTGTAGGGAATGTGGGAAGAGCTTCAACCTGAGGTCCAAACTGATCATCCACCAGAGGATCCACACCGGGGAGAGACCCTACCAGTGTAAGCAATGTGGGAAGTGCTTCATCCAGAGAGCCCACTTGATCCGCCACCAGCGTAGCCACCCTGGGGAAATGCCCTACAAGTGTAGGGAATGTGGGAAGGGCTTCAACCAGAGGTCCAAACTGATCATCCACCGAAAGATCCACACGGGGGAGAGACCCTACGAGTGTCTGAAAGTTTCAGAGAAGCTCCAGTCTCCTCCTGCCCCAGCAGATCCACACAAACAAGAGGCTCTTCTGCTGCCCCAGCTGCAGGAAGGGCTTCAAGCACAACTCCACCCTCATCATTCACCAGCGTATCCACACTGGAGAAATGCCCTACAAGTGTGCGGAATGCAGGAAGGGCTTCCACCAGAGCATCCAACTGGTCATCCACCAAATGATCCACACTGGGGATATGCCCTACAAGTGTGCGGAATGCAGGAAGGGCTTCCACCAGAGCACCCAACTGGTCATCCACCAAATGATCCACACCAGGGAGAGGCCCAACAGGTGTGGGGAATATGGGATGAGCTTCAGCATAAGGTCCCACCTGATCTGCCACCTCAGGATCCAAACCAGGGAATGGACCTACACATGTCCTGTTTGTGGGAAGAGCTTGTCCAGGAGCTCTCACTTGAGCAGACACCAATGGAGACACCGGTAAGGGAAGGCCTAAGAATTCCTCAGCTGCGGGAAGAGTTTTGTGCAGTGCTCCAACTTAGTCCTGCTTCAGAGGACCCATATTGGGCAGAGAATTGGTGAGCCACATTCCCAGCAATCTGCTTTGGGAAGACCCTGGGCTGATGGTCCTCTTGTTTGGTTGTCCCTAATATTCTTTTGATTCATCTTCATCCCTTTAAAACAGACAAAATTGGGGGTAAAAATCAACAAATTCATCAAAGGTATCTGTCCTGGGGTGACTGTGTATCCCCAATCGTCTGTTGGGTGCAGGGGGGAGGGCAAGCACGGTTCGTTTTTCCCCAGGAAAACTCTGCTCATCGGAGTGACCTTGAAGCGGGGGAGTTGGAACACGGCAAGACGAAAGAAGCTCTGTTGTTTTTTTTCCCCGGCAGTTAGTTAGTTAGTGCTAGCGTAGTTAGACACTGTAGAATAGCTGAAGCTTTTTGCTTTTTTTTCTTTTGCCTTTTTTTTTTTCTCCTTTTTTCCCTTTTTTTCTTCCTTTTGGCTTTTTTTGCCCTCTCCTCGGAACTGTTCCAACCTCTCCAGACTAAGGACCTGGGGAAGCACCGGGGGGCCTCCACAGGGGACCCACCCCACCAAGACCAGCCCTGCGCATCTCCTTTTCTCCCAACATCAGCGGAGACGGAGCGGTGGTGCACAGTGACCATCCTCAAGAGGAGACTTTCTTTAAGTTTGTTATCCCTCCGTAAGCGGCACGAAGCTCTTGTCATCGGGTATTGTGCTGGGAGTGTTTTGCCTGTTTAATAAACAGGTTTTTTTCCACTTCTCTCTGAGGAATTCTTTCTCCCGAACTGGTTGGAGGAGGGGAGGGGGGCCCCGTGGGAGGGTTTCTCCCAAAATTTGCCTGAAACCACCACAAACATATTGGCGCCCATACGTGGGGCTGTGAGAGAGTGGAAAAAACCCTGTACTGATTAGTATTCAGCAGTCAGTAATTATGCTGCGTGAACTCATGTCTCTTGGGGTGGGGGCCTTGATGTGTTTTGGATCCTTAGGCTTCTTTGAGGTCTTAATACCTTTGTGGTCATTAGGTTTATTTGCATATCCAGAGATAGCCCCAATATTGTCATTAATACGCAGTTTTTACAGTAGAGGGACACGGATTAGAGTAGCTATTGGCCTTGGTTCAATCATAATAATTTGTAGGAAGTTTATAAAGGTCCTGAGAGCTTTTCCTACTATGTATGGGTCATGGTTATGGTTATTCACCCTGTTTGTGGGAGGAGGAGCAGAGGATGAAACATTGCAGTCTTTCGTTTCCTTCTTCTCCTCTGAATCGGTTAAATCATTGCTGGAGAATGTTGAGTTTCCCCTGAGTGTTAAAGAGACCATCTTTCTGGTCTGTCATCTGGTAAGCCTTCTCTATACAGTCTGCAGCTTCTCTAGAATATGGGCTGAGATTTCTAGAGGGGCTGATGAAACTCCTGACCCAGGCAGAGGAAATCCTGAGTGGTGTGGAGAATGGGAGGATATGGGCCAACTCCTCAAGGAATTCTCTGATCCTGTAGTCTGGGATTTTCCACGGGAACAAATTCAGAATCCAGTGGAGCTGGGGAAATACCTGAAAGAGAGGTGCCATGATGGCTCTAAGGGGGAAAAGGTGGCTGCAGTAAGCTGGGCCCTGGCATATGCTTATCGCACATTGCTAGAGACTGTAGGGCAGCAGACAGAGGCAGGGGGGAAGGGATACAAATCAACAGCTACCCCAGTCACTCAGGCTGCGGCCAACACCCCAGTTATGAAGCCAGCAGCTGAACTAAAGCCTGAGCCTGAGTTGGCAGCTAAACCAGACACTAAGCCTAAGCCCCTGGCAGTTGCTCCAGCAAAGAAGCGCACAGTCAAAACCGATCGACCAGTGGACGATGATGACCCAAGAGAAGGACCTTTGCCAAAATCAGAAGCCAAAGCTTCTAGCACAGGCTCAGAAGCCAATATTGATTCCTTTTCCCTGAAGGACCTTCAGGGCCTAAGAAAAGATTACCGGCGACAACCTGATGAATCTATAATTAGTTGGTTAGTCTGTCTTTGGGATGCTGCAAGCGAGGCTACAATTCTGGACAGCACTGAAGCGAGGCATCTGGGATCCCTGTCACATGATCCAGTCATCGACCAGGAGATGATGAGAGAGGCTAGTCCTTGCAGTCTCTGGATACGGGTCCTAGGAAGTGTGGCAGAAAGATACTTGTGTGCAGATGATCTCTATATGCAGCAAACCCCATGGAAGACCATAGAACAAGGGATTCAACGCTTGAGAGAAATGGCAGTGGCAGAGATGGTTTTCTCAGATGATATAAACACTAGGAACCCAGACTTGGTATCATGTACATCTGTGATGTGGCGAAAACTTATACGACTCGGGCCATTAGAATACGCTTCTGCTTTAGCAGTAATGAAGCGGGAGGACATGGAGGAGACGGTGCTTGATATGGCAAAAAAGCTTCGAGCATATGCAGATGCTGTGCATGGCCCAACACACGCCAGAATCGCAAATGTAGAAACACGTCTACAGAAACTAGAGGATAAGATAGATGAGAATCATAAGAAACTCAGGGAGGAGATTAGAGAGGACCTTCTCCAAATCTCAGCAGTACAGATCAGAGGTTCTGGTACCCAACGTAGACGCTCCCCGGCTAGGGAGAGAGGGTACACTCCACGTGCTGAGCTGTGGTTCTTCCTGCGGGATTGCGGAGAAAATAGGAACAGATGGGATGGAAAATCTACGGCTGCCCTGGCACAACGCGTGCGTGAATTGAAGGAAGTCAAGACTCAAAGAGGGAGTTCCAGCAAAAGGGAAGCGGCTCCAGTTGCCCGTAGCCTGGTATGACGATGATGACATGTCCGACCCCCTTGAAGGAACCTCCAAGACATATGCTCAAGGAAAGAAGGATAACCAGGCTTAGAGGGGCCCTGCCTCTAGCCAGGTAGAGGCTAGGGAAAACCGTGTATTTTGGACTGTGTGGATTCGTTGGCCTGGCACATCAGAACCACAAATGTATGAGGCCTTGGTCAATACTGGTGCGCAGTGCACATTAATGCCATCAAGACATGGGGCAGAATCTGTCTCTATTGCTGGCGTGACAGGGGGATCACAGGATTTTACTTTGGTGGAAGCAGATGTGAGCCTAACTGGAAAGGAGTGTGAGAAACACCCTATTGTGACTGGGCCAGAGGCCCCATGCATTTTGGGCATAGATTACCTCAGAAGTGGGTATTTCAAAGACCCGAAAGGACTCAGGTGGGCATTCGGGATAGCAGCTGTAGTGACAGAGGGCATCCAGCAATTGAACACCTTGCCTGGACGGTCTGAGAAACCATCTGCAGTAGGACTCCTGAAAGTACAAGAGCAACGGGTACCAACTGCCACTTCTATAGTGCACTGCCAACAGTACAGAACAACTCGAGATGCTGTGATTCCCATCCATAAGATTATTCAAGAGCTGGAGAGCCAAGGGGTGGTCAGTAAAACCCACTCACCCTTCAACAGCCCCATTTCGCCTGTGCGTAAATCTGAAGGAGAGTGGAGATTGACTGTGGATTACCGTGCACTGAATGAGGTGACACCACCACTGAGCGCTGCCGTGCCAGACATGTTGGAGCTCCAGTACGAGCTGGAGTCCAAGGCAGCAAAATGGTACGCCACAATTGACATTGCCAATGCATTTTTCTCCATTCCTTTGGCAGCAGAATGCAGGCCTCAGTTTGCCTTCACCTGGAGGGGCATGCAGTACACCTGGAACTGACTGCCCCTGGGGTGGAAGCACAGCCCCAGCATCTGCCATGGACTGATCCAGACTGCACTAGAAAAGGGTGAGGCTCTGGAACATCTACAGTACATCGATGACATCATTGTGTGCGGGAATACAGCAGCAGAAGTGTTTGAGAAGGGAAAGAAAATCATCCAGATCCTCCTGGAGGCCGGTTTCGCTATCAAGAAGAGTAAAGTTAAGGGACCAGCTCATGAGATCCAGTTCCTGGGAGTAAAGTGGCAAGATGGACGGCGGCAGATTCTACTGATGTCATCAACAAGATTACAGCGATGTGTCCACCAACCAATAAGAAGGAGACACAAGCTTTCCTAGGTGCTATAGGTTTCTGGAGGATGCATATTCCCGAGTACAGCCAGATTGTGAGCCCTCTCTACCGTGTCACCCGCAAAAAGAACAATTTCCACTGGGGCCCTGAGCAGCAGCAAGCTTTTGCCCAGATCAAGCAGGAGATCACTCATGCAGTAGCCCTTGGCCCAGTGAGGATGGGACCAGATGTGAAGAATGTGCTCTACTCAGCAGCCAGGAGCCATGGCCTGTCCTGGAGCCTTTGGCAGAAGGTGCCTGGTGAGACTCGGGGCCGGCCACTGGGATTTTGGAGTCGAAGTTACAGAGGGTCTGAAGCCAATTACACCCCAACAGAGAAGGAAATCTTAGCAGCCTATGAAGGAGTTCAAGTGGCCCCGGAGGTGATTGGTACAGAGGCACAACTCCTCCTGGCACCCCGACTGCCTGTGCTAGGGTGGATGTTCAAAGGGAAGATTCCCTCCACCCATCATGCCACTGATGCCACATGGAGCAAGTGGATTGCTCTTATTACGCAGCTTGCCCGCATGGGTCAACTGAATCGCCCTGGGATTTTGGAAATAATTTCCAATTGGCCTGAGGGTGAAAATTTTGGCCTCACAGATGAATAACAAGAGCAAGTGACACGGGCTGAAGAGGCTCCACCATACAAGCAATTGCCAGCAGAAGAGGCACGTTATGCCCTTTTCACTGACGGTTCCTGTTGTATTGTAGGGATGAACTGAAAGTGGAAAGCAGCCGTGTGGAGCCCCACACGACAGGTTGCTGAGGCCACTGAAGGAGAGGGTGGATCAAGTCAACTTGCAAAACTCAAGGCTGTTCAATTGGCTTTGGATATTGCTGAAAGAGAGGGGTGGCCGAGGCTCTACCTCTATACCGATTCATGGATGGTAGCCAATGCTCTGTGGGGATGGCTGAAGAGGTGGAAAGAGGTTAATTGGCAGCGTGGAGGGAAACCAATTTGGGCTGCTGAGGAGTGGAAAGGCATTGCTACCAGGGTAGGGAAGCTACTTGTGAAAGTCCGCCACGTAGGTGCCCACATCCCCAAGAGTAGAGCTAATGAGGAGCATCGAAACAATGAGCAGGTAGATTGGGCAGCAAAAATAGAAGTGTCAAAGATTGATTTAGATTGGGAACACAAGGGAGAGATTTTTTTATCTCGATGGGCCCATGATGCCTCAGGCCATCAGGGTAGAGATGCCACCTATAAGTGGGCCCGAGACTGAGGGATGGATCTAACCTTGGATAGTATTTCTCAGGTTATCCATGACTGTGACACGTGTGCTGCGATCAAGCAGGCCAAGCGGGTGAAGCCCCTATGGTATGGCGGGCGATGGTCCAAGTATAAGTATGGGGAAGCCTGGCAGATTGACTACATCACCCTTCCCCAAACCCGCCAAGGCAAGCGCTACGTGCTCACAATGGTTGAAGCCACCACGGGGTGGCTGGAGACCTATGCTGTGTCCCATGCTACTGCCTGGAACACCATCCTGGGCCTTGAAAAACAAGTCCTGTGGAGGCATGGTACCCCCGAGAGAATTGAGTCAGACAACGGAACTCATTTCAAGAACAGCCTTATTAACACCTGGGCTAGGGAACATGGCATTGAGTGGGTGTACCATATCCCCTACCATGCACCCGCTGCAGGCAAAGTGGAGAGGCACAATGCATTGTTAAAAACCCAGTTGAAAGCATTGGGTGGGGGATCTTTCAAGAATTGGGAGCAGCAATAGGCAAAGGCCACTTGGTTGGTCAACACCCGAGGCTCCACCAACCGAGCAGGCCCTGCCCAGGCTGAGCCTCTGCATACAATAGATGGAGATAAAGTCCCAGTGGTGCATGCCAGAGGTCTGTTAGGGAAGTCAGTGTGGATCAAATCTGCCTCAAGTACAGACAAACCCATTTGTGGGGTTGTCTTTGCTCAGGGACCAGGTTGCACATGGTGGATAATGCAGAAAGATGGAACAACACGATGTGTACCTCAGGGAGATCTGATTGTTGGGCGAGAATCATTTACAAACATCACTGTCTGCTGAATGCTATTGCTATTGTTTGTACATTAAACCATGCAGAATGAAATAGAAGGAAATGTGTAAGTGAGAGGGTATGTGTTAAGTGTTGAAGGTATGAGCAAGTGTTGAAGGTATAAGTAAGTGAGAGAGGAATCCTTCTGCCCTGCAGTCTGGGGCCTGGATTCAGTGGCTCAGTGTGGAACGTGACAGGAGCATGATGGGTATTGCTTGTTTGTTTTTTGTAGGGAGAATGGATGGAAGTTTTATGTGGAATATACATTGGTTATGTCTGTAAGTCGACAATATGGGGATAAGGGGTGGAAGATGTCCTGGGGTGACTGTGTATCCCCAATCGTCTGTTGGGTGCAGGGGGGAGGGCAAGCGCGGTTTGTTTTTCCCCAGGAAAACTCTGCTCATCAGAGTGACCTTGAAGCGGGGGAGTTGGAACACGGCAAGACGAAAGAAGCTCTGTTGTTTTTTTCCCCGGCAGTTAGTTAGTTAGTGCTAGCGTAGTTAGACGCTGTAGAATAGCTGAAGCTTTTTGCCTTTTTTTTTTCTTTTGCCTTTTTTTCTCCTTTTTTTCCCTTTTTTTCTTCCTTTTGGCTTTTTTTGCCCTCTCCTCGGAACTGTTCCAACCTCTCCGGACTAAGGACCTGGGGAAGCACCGGGGGGCCTCCACAGGGAACCCACCCCACCAAGACCAGCCCTGCACATCTCCTTTTCTGCCAACGTCAGTGGAGACGGAGCGGTGGTGCACAGTGACCATCCTCAAGAGGAGACTTTCTTTAAGTTTGTTATCCCTCCGTAAGCGGCACGAAGCTCTTGTCATCGGGTATTGTGCTGGGAGTGCTATGCCTGTTTAATAAACAGGTTTTTTCCACTTCTCTCTGAGGAATTCTTTTTCCCGAACTGGTTGGAGGAGGGGAGGGGGGCCCCGTGGGAGGGTTTCTCCCAAAATCTGCCTGAAACCACCACGAACTTATTGGCACCCATACGTGGGGCTGTGAGAGAGTGGAAAAACCCTGTACTGATTAGTATTCAGCAGTCAGTAACTATGCTGCATGAACTCATGTCTCTTGGGGTGGGGGCCTTGATGTGTTTTGGATCCTTAGGCTTCTTTGAGGTCTTAATACCTTTGTGGTCATTAGGTTTATTTGCATATCCAGAGATAGCCCCAATATTGTCATTAATACGCAGTTTTTACAGTAGAGGGACACGGATTAGAGTAGCTATTGGCCTTGGTTCAATCATAATAATTTGTAAGAAGTTTATAAAGGTCCTGAGATCTTTTCCTACTATGTATGGGTCATGGTTATGGTTATTCACCCTGTTTGTGGGAGGAGGAGCAGAGGATGAAACATTGCAGTCTTTCGTTTCCTTCTTCTCCTCTGAATCGGTTAAATCATTGCTGGAGAATGTTGAGTTTCCCCTGAGTGTTAAAGAGACTATCTTTCTGGTCTGTCATCTAGTAAGCCTCCTCTATACAGTCTGCAGCTTCTCTAGAATATGGGCGGAGATTTCTAGAAGGGCTGATGAAACTCCTGACCCAGGCAGAGGAAATCCTGAGTGGTGTGGAGAATGGGAGGATATGGGCCAACTCCTCAAGGAATTCTCTGACCCTGTAGTCTGAGATTTTCCATGGAAACAAATTCAGAATCCAGTGGAGCTGGGGAAATACCTGAAAGAGGGGTACTATGATGGCACTAAGGGGGAAAAGATCACTGCAGTAAGCTGGGCCCTGGCATATGCTTATCACACTTTGCTAGAGACTGTAGGGCAGCAGACAGAGGCAGGGGGGAAGGGATACAAATCAACAGCTACCCCAGTCACTCAGGCTGCGGCCAACACCCCAGTTATGAAGCCAGCAGCTGAACTAGAACCTGAGCCTGAGTCGGCAGCTAAACCAGACACTAAGCCTAAGCCCCTGGCAGTTGCTCCAGCAAAGAAGCACACACTCAAAACCGATCGACCAGTGGACAATGATGACCCAAGAGAAAGACCTTCACCAAAATCAGAAACCAAAGCTTCTAGCACAGGATCAGAAGCCAATATTGATTCTTTTTCCCTGAAGGACCTTCGGGGCCTAAGAAAGGATTACTGGTGACAACCTGATGAGTCTATAATTAGTTGGTTAGTCCATCTTTAGGATGCTGCAGGCGAGGCTACAATTCTGGACGGCACTGAAGCGAGGCATCTGGGATCCCTGTCACATGATCCAGTCATCGACCAGGAGATGATGAGAGAGGCTAGTCCTTGCAGTCTCTTGGTACGGGTCCTAGGAAGTGTGGCAGAAAGATACTTGTGTGCAGATGATCTCTCTATACAGCAAACCCCATGGAAGACCATAGAACAAGGGACTCAACGTTTGCGAGAAATGGCCGTGGCAGAGATGGTCTTCTCAGATGACATAAACACTAGGAACCCAGACTTGGTATCATGTACACCTGTGATGTGGCGAAAACTTGTATGACTCGGGCCATTAGAATACGCTTCTGCTTTAGCAGTAATGAAGTGGGAGGACATGGAAGAGATGGTGCTTGATATGGCAAAGAAGATCCGAGCATATGCAGATGCTGTGCATGGCCCAACACACGCCAGGATCGCAGCTGTAGAAACACGTCTACAGAAACTAGAGGATAAGATAGATGAGAATCATAAGAAACTCAGGGAGGAGATTAGAGAGGACCTTCTCCAAATCTCAGCAGTACAGATCAGAGGTTCTGGTACCCAACGGAGACACTCCCCGGCTAGGGAGAGAGGATACACTCCACGTGCTGAGCTGTGGTTCTTCCTGCAGGATTGCGGAGAAAATATGAACAGATGGGATAGAAAATCTACGGCTGCCCTGGCACAACGGATGCAAGGATTGAAGGAAGTCAAGACTCAAAGAGGGAGTTCCACCAAAAGGGAAGCGGCTCCAGTTGCCCATAGCAGAACTGCCAGGTATGACGATGATGACATGTCTGACCCCCTTGAAGGAACCTCTAAGACATATGCTCAAGGAAAGAAGGATAACCAGGCTTAGAGGGGCCCTGCCTCTAGCCAGGTAGAGGCTAGGGAAAACCGCGTATTTTGGACTGTGTGGATTTGTTGGCCTGGCACATCTGAACCACAAGACTATGAGGCCTTGGTTGATATTGGTGCGCAGTGCACATTAATGCCATCAAGACATGTAGGGGCAGAATTTGTCTCTATTGCTGGCGTGACGGGGGATCACAAGATTTTACTTTGGTGGAAGCAGATGTCAGCCTAACTGGAGAGGAGTGGGAGAAAATCCTATTGTGACTGGCCCAGAGGCCCCATGCATTTTGGGCATAGACTACCTCCAAAGTGGGTATTTCAAAGACCCAAAAGGACTCAGGTGCGCATTCGGGATAGCGGCTGTAGTGACAGAGGGCATCCAGCAATTGAACACCTTGCCTGGACTGTCTGAGAATCCATCTGCAGTAGGACTCCTGAAAGTACAAGAGCAACGGGTACCAATTGCCACTTCTATAGTGCACCGCCGACAGTATAGGACAACTCGAGATGCTGTGATTCCCATCCATAAGATGATTCAAGAGCTGGAGAGCCAAGGGGTGGTCAGTAAAACCCACTCACCCTTCAACAGCCCCATTTGGCCTGTGCGTAAATCTGAAGGAGAGTAGAGATTGACTGTGGATTACTGGGCATTGAATGAGGTGACACCGCCACTGAGCGCTGCTGTGCCAGACATGTTGGAGCTCCAGTACGAGCTGGAGTCCAAGGCAGCAAAATGGTACGCCACAATTGATATAGCCAATGCATTTTTCTCCATTCCTTTGGCAGCAGAATGCAGGCCTCAGTTTGCCTTCACATGGAGGGCAGTGCAGTACACCTGGAACTGACTGCCCCAGGGGTGGAAGCACAGCCCCACCATCTGCCACGGACTGATCCAGACTGCGCTAGAAATGGGTGAGGCTCCAGAACATCTACAGTATATTGATGACATCATTGTGTGGGGGAACACAGCAGCAGAAGTGTTTGAGAAGGGAAAGAAAATCATCCAGATCCTCCTAGAAGCCGGTTTCGCTATCAAGAAGAGTAAAGTTAAGGGACCAGCTCATGAGATCTAGTTCCTGGGAGTAAAGTGGCAAGATGGACGGCTGCAGATTCTACTGATGTCATCAACAAGATTACAGTAATGTCTCCACCAACCAATAAGAAGGAGACACAAGCTTTCCTAGGTGCTATAGGTTTCTGGAGGATGCATATTCCCAAGTACAGTCAGATTGTGAGTCCTCTTTACCTGGTCACCCGCAAAAAGAATGCTTTCCACTGGGGCCCTGAGCAGCAGCAAGCTTTTGCCCAGATCAAGCAGGAGATCACTCATGCAGTAGCCCTTGGCCCAGTGAGGATGGGACCACATGTGAAGAACGTGCTCTACTCCGCAGCCGGAAGCCATGGTCTGTCCTGGAGCCTTTGGCAGAAGGTGCCTGGTGAGACTCGGGGCCGGCCACTGGGATTTTGGAGTCGAAGTTACAGAGGGTCTGAAGCCAATTACACCCCAAATGAGAAGGAAATCTTAGCCGCCTATGAAGGAGTTCAAGTGGCCCCGGAGGTGATTGGTACAGAGGCACAACTCCTCCTGGCACCCCGACTGCCTGTGCTAGGGTGGATGTCCAAAGGGAAGGTCCCCTTGACCCATCATGCCACTGATGCCACATGGAGCAAGTGGATTGCTCTTATTACGCAGCGCGCCCGCATGGATCAACTGAATTGCCCTGGGATTTTGGAAATAATTTCCAATTGGCCTGAGGGTGAAAATTTTGGCCTCACAGATGAAGAACAAGAGCAAGTGACACGGGCTGAAGAGGCTCCACCATACAACCAATTGCCAGCAGAAGAGGCGCATTATGCCCTTTTCACTGACGGTTCCTGTTGTATTGTAGGGATGAACCGGAAGTGGAAAGCAGCCGTGTGGAGCCCCACACGACAGGTTGCTGAGGCCACTGAAGGAGGGGGTGGATCAAGTCAACTTGCAGAACTCAAGGCTGTTCAATTGGCCTTGGATATTGCTGAAAGAGAGGGGTGGCCGAGGCTCTACCTCTATACCGATTCATGGATGGTAGCCAGTGCTTTGTGGGGATGGCTGATAAGGTGGAAAGAGGCTAATTGGAAGTGTGGAGGGAAACCAATTTGGGCTGCTGAGGAGTGGAAAGACATTGCTACCAGGGTAGGGAGACTACCTGTGAAAGTCCGCCACATAGATGCCCGCATCCCCAAGAGCAGAGCTAATGAGGAACATCGAAACTATGAGCAAGTAGATCGGGCAGCAAAAATAGAGGTGTCAAAGATTGATTTAGATTGGGAACACAAGGGAGAGTTGTTTTTAGCTCAATGGGCCCCTGATGCCTCAGGCCATCAGGGCAGAGATGCCACCTATAAGTGTGCCCAAGACCGAGGGGTGGATCTAACCTTGGACAGTATTTCTCAGGTTATCCACGACTGTGAGACGTGTGCTGCCATGAAGCAGGCCAAGCGGGTGAAGCCCCTATGGTATGGCGGGCGATGGTCCAAGTATAAGTATGGGGAAGCCTGGCAGATTGACTACATCACCCTTCCCCAAACCCGCCAAGGCAAGCGTTACGTGCTCACAATGGTTGAAGCCACCACGGGGTGGCTGGAGACCTATGCTGTGCCCCATGCTACTGCCCGGAACACCATCCTGGGCCTTGAAAAACAAGTCCTGTGGAGGCATGGTATCCCCGAGAGAATTGAGTCAGAAAACGGGACTCATTTCAAGATCAGCCTTATTAACACCTGGGCTAGGGAACATGGCATTGAGTGGGTGCACCATATTCCCTACCATGCACCTGCTGCAGGCAAAGTGGAGAGGCACAATGCATTGTTAAAAACCCAGTTGAAAGCATTGGGTGGGGGATCTTTCAAGAATTGGGAGCAGCATTTGGCAAAGGCCACCTGGTTGGTCAACACTCGAGGCTCCGCCAACCGAGCAGGCCCTACCCAGGCTGAGCCTCTGCATACAATAGATGGAGATAAAGTCCCAGTGGTGCATGCCAGAGGTCTGTTAGGGAAGACAATGTGGATCAAATCTGCCTCAAGTACAGACAAACCCATTTGCGGGGTGGTCTTTGCTCAGGGACCAGGTTGCACATGGTGGATAATGCAGAAAGATGGAACAACACGATGTGTACCTCAGGGAGATCTGATTGTTGGGTGAGAATCATTTACAAACATCACTGTCTGCTGAATGCTATTGCTATTGTCTGTACATTAAACCATGCAGAATGAAATAGAAGGAAATGTGTAAGTGAGAGGATATGTGTTAAGTGTTGAAGGTATGAGCAAGTGTTGAAGGTATAAGTAAGTGAGAGAGGAATCCTTCTGCCCTGCAGTCTGGGGCCTGGATTCAGTGGCTCAGTGTGGAACGTGACAGGAGCATGATGGGTATTGCTTGTATTCTTTTTTTTTTGTGGGAAGAATGGATGGAAGTTTTATGTGGAATATACATTGGTTCTGTCTGTAAGTTGACGATATGGGGATAAGGGGTGGAAGATATCCTGGGGTGACTGTGTATCCCCAATCGTCTGTTGGGTGCAGGTGGGGAGGGCAAGCGTGGTTTGTTTTTCCCCAGGAAAACTCTGCTCCTGAGAGTGACCTTGAAGTGGGGGAGTTGGAACACGGCAAGACGAAAGAAGCTCTGTTGTTTTTTCCCCGGCAGTTAGTTAGTTTAGTGCTAGCGTAGTTAGACGCTGTAGAATAGCTGAAGCTTTTTGCCTTTTTTTTCTTTTTCTTTTTTTGTCCTTTTTTTCCTTCCTTTTTGCTTTTCTTTGCCCTCTCCTCAGAACTGTTCCAACCTCTCCAGACTAAGGACCTGGGGGAGCACCGGGGGCCTCCACAGGGGACCCACCCCACCAAGGCCAGCCCTGCGCATCTCCTTTTCTCTCAACATCAACAGAGACGGAGCGGTGGAGCACAGTGACGACCCTCAAGAGGAGACTTTCTTTAAGTTTCTTATCCCTCCGTAAGCGGCACGAAGCTCTTGTCATCGGGTATTGTGCTGGGAGTGCTTTGCCTGTTCAATAAACAGGTTTTTTTCCACTTATCTCTGAGGAATTCTTTTTCCCGAACCGGTTGTAGGAGGGGAGGGGGGCCCCGTGGGAGGGTTTCTCCCAAAATCTGCCTGAAACCACCACACACACAAAATGTTTCCAGCCAACAATCTCCTCCAGTCTCTCACAACAGGCAATGCTGGAGGTGGAATCCCAGTTGTGGCCATGGGCACCTGGACAAGAAGGACAGTTCTTTTCCATAGGAAGGTGTAATGATTTTAGTTAAAACTGGGCAGAAACACTAATTAACATAGTGACTACTCATTTGTCGAATTTTGTTCGCTAAATTTAGTGTAGTGGTCTTAGTGTTTACTCTCTTTTTGTGGGAGAGGATCAGCGGAAACAAAGTAGGCTCAAGTTTAAAAAACTTTTTTTTTTTTTTTTTAACACACACTAAAAGAATGGAAAAGATAAGAAAAGATGGGAAAAAACCACAAAAAACCAAAATGAACTTCAAAACACTCTTCCCTTACAAACTGTTAACTTTCTTACAAACAACATAGAGAGAAACAACCTGTGATTTTCAGTCAGTTTCACCATTTAAACAAAACTTTTCATCAATTAGGAAGAGGAGTCTCTCTAGAGTCTTATGGACACATTCGCCACAAGACAAAAACAGTCCTGTAGCTTTCAATGTCACAAATCTGCAACTGCTTGGAATTTTTGCAGAATGTGCTGTTCCACCCATTAGCAGCTTTTCCCCTGGCTACTCATGGGCCTCTCAGTGTATTTGGGGTACTGTTTAAGAAAGCTTCTTCTAGTATAAAACAAGGATTCACTGCTATCTCTAAAATTGTCTCTATCTCAAAAGAAATAAAGACCTCCTTTTACCCCAAGAGCTGAGGGCTTCAAATCACTTTCTCTCTAAAATCATCTTCGTCTCAAAGGCTGAGACCTCCTTTTACCTCAGCAGTGAGGGGCTTTAAGAGTCCCACTTGAATCTCAATCATATCAATCCCCAACTTTGACTAGAACTAGCATTCCCCCAAACAACATTAAGATGTTAAAAGAAACAGTCCATTTCTCCATCATTTACAGCAGAAAAGTTTGGTTAAAAATGTCCACATCCTCAATCCCTCTTCTAATAATCTTTATCAGTTCTTTCACTCCTGCTCCACTGAACTTCATGCAGTGTGTTCCCTACGTCCACTCTGTCTCTTTCTTTTCTCTCTCAGGGAAGGGTCAGGCCTTGGAAGCTCCATGTTGCCAGGACAGGGTTAACTCTGCCCAGGCCTGCAGTGGCCATGTGATTTCTGCTCCATGCAGCAGTCTGTCCATTTCAGATCAGCCTGATTTCCTCCCTTCACTCTTTCTTCTCCGTCTGGAAGACACTGGAGTAAGGGAGCGGGAGGAGAGCTCTGCCCACCCCTCGGTGACAATCGGGGCTGCCTCGGCCAAACCGGGCCCATAGTTGTTATCAGGGAAGATCCCTCCCTGCTCTGGGGTGTCCGAGGAGGTTTTTTCAAAGTGGTTGATGTTAAGCTGCAACCTCTCCTCCCCCCGGGGAGCTGATGGAGTCCAGCTCGGCCTCAGGCGAGCTTCCCCCCGAAGGGGGAGTTGGAGTGTGGGGAGCAGTAGGACCCACTCGATGTTCCCTGTTCAGCTGACCAGGAGGAAAAGGGCCTGACCTGAACAAACCCAGGATTTATATGGGTACTGCCCAAAGTCACATTCAACATTCTCAATGGCCAAAGCAGATGCCAATATCTCAAACCTGATTCTGATATGCCCTTGTACTTTCTAAAATTATTTCTAGGGTCCTGACAGGGTAATACTTCACATTCCTCCCTAACTAAAAACCAAACTGTGCAAACCCATGACAGTGACCTTTAGGCTTTGCAGGGCTCAGGCACAGCAGCTGTGACAGAGTCAGGACTCAGGTCACACTCTGTGGGCTGGGGCAGAGGCCGTCCAGAAATGACCTGAGATAGGCTCAAATACAATGATGGGACCATGGACAGACCCTCATGTCCTTCAGTCCCACCTCACATCATTGCCAGGGGCAGAGAAAGGGACAGGTGACTTCTCTGCATGGGTCACAGGAAACGTGGGTCAGCAGAGCCCTTCCCAAAGTGGCAATGGCCCATTAACAGAAGAGATCTCCCTGGAGGGAGGGTGGGTCATGGAAGAGATCAAGAACACTGCCCCATTTCGTTTTAACAGCTGGCCCATTAAAATAAGATCCCCCTCAGAGATATGAGGGATGGGTCATGGAAGAGATAAACAACCTGCCCCAGCTGGTGTTCACAGATGGTAATAGAATACATTTTTTTGGTTACATCTTGTATTGCAAGACAGGGCTTGAGGCTCCTTGCCCAGGAGACCTCAGAAATTACTCAAGGCTACTGAGATAACAACAGGACTACAAATGAGAACCAAGAGCCTGAGAAACTGTTTACAAACATCACAAAACTTAGAGGACACACAACATGATGATTGACGCTTGACCAATGAAGAGTCCTGAAGGATGTGTGCCTGCCTCGTGAACAAGTGGCTTAGCCAATTGAGAGGCACCAGTACTTGTGGACAGTAGTGCTAGAATCTATAACTGGAGTTTAATGTGAACAATAAACAGCTTTTGCTAAAATCATATTGATTCTGTTATTCAGTTGCCCAGTGTTTCCCCTGCACTGGAGAGGCTCTGCAGGACTGACAGGATGGGCTTTGGGGCTGTGAGGAGAAGCTGAGAAACCTGAAATGCTGGAGCTTCTGGAGAGGAAGCCCAGGGTTCATCCTGCAACTGCTGCAAGGATGGTTTCAGAGAATCACAGAATGAGCAAGGTTGGAAAAGACCTTAGACATCATCAAGTCCAAACTGTGCCCTGACACTGCCTTGTCTACTTTGAGACTCCTTTTCTCCAGGATAAACAAGCGACAGGCTGGGAACAGAGTGGCTGGACAGTGGCCAGGCAGAAAGGGAAATGCAGGGACAGATGGACAGCAGGCTGGACATGAGCCAGCAGTGTGCCCAGGTGGCCAAGAAGGCCAAAGGCTCCTGGCCTGCATTGGGAGTGGTGTGGTCACCAGGGCCAGGGCAGTGATTCTTCCCTCTGCACTGATTGGGCAGCACCTCGAGTGCTGTGTCCAGTTCTGGGCCCCCAGTTTAGGAAGTACATGGAGGGGCTGGAGTGTGTCCAGAGAAGAACAACTGGTGAGGGATCTGGAGCACAAATCCTGTGAGGAGTGGCTGAAGGAGATGTGGTTGTTTATCCTGGAGAAGAGGAGGCTTGGGGAGACAAGGCAGTGTCAGGGCACGGCTTGAACATGATGATGTCCAAGGACTTTAGCAACCTTGCTGATTCTGTGATTCTCTGAAACCACCCTTGCAGCAGTTGCAGGATGAGCCTTGGGCCTCCTCTTCAGAAGCTCCAGCAGCCCAGGTGCCTCAGCTTCTCCTCACAGCCCCAAAGCCCATCCTGTCAGTCCTGCAGAGCCTTTGCAGCTCCTCCTCCTTGCCCAGAACAGGGAGCCCCACAGCCAGACACAGCAGCCCAGATGTGCCCCCCTGGCCTGTGGTGCCTCTGGCAAGGGAGCAGCACGAGGCACTGCAGGAGGCTGCAGACAATTCCTGAAGCACTTGGAGGATGATCCTGCTCCACAAGGGACGTTCCCATAGTGCCAAGTCAGGAACTGAAATGGGGAGTGGGGCCAGAGAGGAAAGGTAAACAGGGTTGGGCTGTTTACACAGAAGAGAACTGGGGTAGGCAATAGGAAGGAATTTGCAGCAGAAAGAGTAAAGAAAGCCAAGGTGAAGCAAAGGAAATGCTGAGGGCAGTTTGGGGGTGGCTGCCAGGCTGTCCTGGCTCTGAGCAACAACATCTGCAGTGGCACAGGAAACTCACAGCTCATGGGAACAAACTCTCTGGCTGACTTCGGTGGCCATCACAAACCTGAGTGGTGTCCCTGCTGTCCCCCAGCCCTTCCTGGCCCCAGGGGCTGATGATGGCATTTGTGCTCACTCAGGTTCATCTCCCCACACCAGTACCATGGGGGTGCTCACGCCTGCTCTGGGCAGTGCAAACAGGGGCTCCTGAGCCAGTGCTGCTGTGTCTGTGCCTGCAAGGATGCGGCACCTGTGTGAGCTGGGGGAGAGGCCAGGGCTGCAGAGGGGGGATGTTGTTGGCAGGTGCATGAGGACGCTCTGGGACGCTGCCCTGGTGTGTCCAGCACAGTGGGGATGGATCAGCCCCTGCTCTGCTGCTCCTTCCCATCTCCCCCAGGCACCTTGCAGAGCCCCAGCCATGCTGTTTGTCCCCACCCTGCCCATGGCCACCCTGGGGCTGCTCATGGGGCTTTTCTCTGCTGAGCATTGGCCTGGGTGTGTTCTGGAGAGAGCCTCGGCAAGGAGCTTGGAGCCCTGTCTTGCAATGCAAGATGTAACCAAAAAAATGTATTCCATTACCATCTGTTAAAACCAGGAGGACAGGTTGTTTATCTCTTCCATGACCCATCCCTCATATCTCTGAGGGGGATCTTCTCTTAATGGTCCAGCTGTTAAAACCAAATGGGGCAGTGTTCTTTATCTCTTCCATGACCCATCCTCCCTCCAGGGAGATATCTTCTGGTAATGGGCCTTTGCCTCTCACTGCATGACTGATAAAATTACATCATCCCATTGTGAGATGCTCCACCCAGAAGGAGGAGCCAAGCATTGCCACCTGGATATAATCTGAGATTTAAAGCACCAGGATCAGCCTGGTTTCCACTGGATTCCCAGAGGAAGACCAGACCCATCTGCACCACCACTGGACCTTCAGAGGAAAACTATACCCTTCTACAAGATCATTGCTTCAAGAAAACCACATCTGTCACTCCAGGAGGACTGCAGCCAGAATTTGATTGGACTGCAAGCAACACCCTGACTACTTGGGTGACAGGTTGGATTCTGAGTCTTATTTTTTGGCCTTTGTTGGTGGTCTCTTTTTTTACTACTGTACGTTTAGTTGAATTTTCCTGCTGAAGAACTGATATTCCTATTGCCATATTTTTGCATGACAGCCCATTAATTTCAATATTATAATCAAAAGAGAGGAGGGTTGTATTTTCCATTTCAAGGGAGGCTCCTGCCTTCCATAGCAGACCCCTCTCTTACCAGCCCAAGACAGGGAGCTCAGCTCAGATATGCTGAGTGGTCCCTGGGTTGGGCATTTTTGGTTGGGGATGTTTGGAAAAGTAAGAACTCCAAAGCTGGATAGAAAATGGCCCTTGGGGGGACATTGGGGGGTCCCAGTGGTGGCTGCTTGCAGAGGCAGCCTGGAGGAGCAGAGCCCTGTGTCCCCTAGGACCCCAGAGAGGGGGGAGCACTGCAATTTACAGGACCCTCAACAGCTTGGAGAGGGAAAGGGGGGACTCCTTGGAGCCCCTGCATCCCAAAGCAGAGAATAAGGGGAGAAGGGACCTTGGGACCCCAACCCCCCCAGTATCCCTAAATGGAAAATGGAAAAGGGGGGATCTCTTCAGATTCCTGGGATTCTCAGCAGCCTGGGGAGGGCCGGGAGACCAGAAACAGGAAACTCCAGAAAGGAATTTTCAGGGCTGCTCTTGGTGTTTGATAGGCTATTAGGGACTCAGATGTCTGGTGACTTGTAGAGATGGACTTGAGCAGAGAAACATTCAAACTCAACACACTCATCCTTTTTTTTTTGCTCAAAACCAAGATTTCCCATTCCCAAACCCTTGCTGGATGGAGGAGGAGGCTGTGAGGAAGAGGAAGATACCCCAGGACAGCCAGACAGGTGAGGAGGAAGTCAGTTCCCCTTTCCCCCTCTCTCCTGCTCCATCTCCCAGGCCAGCATGGCCCCCAGCTGCAGGACAACCCTGCTGCCCATGTCGTCCTGCCACGGTTGTGTTGGGAGAATCACCTTCCCCTTCCCTGTGGCATGGAGGCAATTCCCATCCTGTCCTTATCCTTCCTCCCCCAGACAGGGAGCTGAGGATGGAGACCAGGGAGAACAAATCCCTGCAGCAGAACCTTGTGGAAGAGGCCGTTTTGAGTGGCTCCATGGCACAGGAAGCCTACAGGGAGAAAAAGTGCCAGAGATCCTACAGGAGGAAGGACTCCAAACCCATTCCAGGATGCTCTGAGGAGGAAAGACCCACCCTGTGCCAGGAAGGTGGACAGAATGTCAGCCAGAGCAACACCACTGGCCAGCACCAGATCATCCACACCGGGGAGAGACCCTACGAGTGTCCCGAGTGTGGGAAGAGATTTCAGACCCGTTCCAATCTCCTCCAGCACCAGCAGATTCACACAGAGGAGAGGCCCTTCCACTGCCCCGACTGCAAGAAGGGCTTCAAGCACAACTCCACCCTCATCAGGCACTGGCGCATCCACACTGGGGAGAGGCCCTATGAGTGTGGGGAATGTGGGAAGAGCTTCAGCCAGAGCTCCAGCCTGATCTGCCACCAGAGGATCCACACCAGGGAACGGCCCTACGAGTGTGAGCAGTGTGGGAAGAGCTTCAGGCAGCGCTCCCACCTGATCTGCCACCAGAACATTTATGCTGAGGAAAGGCCATACAAGTGTGGGGAATGTGGGAAGGGCTTCAACTGTAGGTCCCAGCTGATCATCCACCAAATGATCCACACTGGGGAGAGGCCCTACGAATGTCCCGAGTGTGGGGAGAGGTTTCAGACCAACTCCAATCTCCTCATACACCAGCAGATTCACCGAGAGGAGAGGCCCTTCTGCTGCCCCGACTGCACGAAGGGCTTCAAGTAAAACTCCCACCTCATCACCCACCGGCGCATCCACACTGGAGAGAGGCCTTATGAGTGTCCCTGGTGTGGGAAGAGCTTCACCCAGAGGTCTCACCTGAGCCAACACCAACGGAGGCACCAGTAAGGGAAACCCTGGTGTGTACCTCGAGTGCAGGCAGTGTTTTGTGTGAGTCTCCAACTTCATCCCCCATCTGAAGACCAATATCGGGAAGAGTCCTTGTGACCCACATTTCCCATGACCCAGTCTGAGAAGTCACCTGTCCCTTTCTCTGACCCTGGCAATGATGTGAGGTGGGACTGAAGAAAATGAGGGTCTGGCCATGGTCCCATCATTGTATTTGATCCCACGTCAGTTCATTGCCAGGGGCAGGAAAGGGACTCTCTCTGTCTCCTGTGTGGAGAAGGGTGTCCCTTCACAGCAGGAGGAAATACGTGGCTGGGAAGTTCCAATCAGTCTTGTACTTTTCCCTGTATATAGTTTGTCTTCTCCCTTCTATCATCAATATTGAATCTGTTCCTAGTTGTTCCTTATCTTATTGTTATTCCCAGTAAATTCTTCTTATCCCAGCCTGGGACCTTTGTACTATTGTACTTTCCATGGGAGGCTTGAGGGCAGTAAGCGGCAGCTCGATTTTAGCAGGGAGCACAAAATTGGGGAATCCCATTCCTAAACCTCGGCCTGTGGATACCGAGCATCCCAGCTGGTGCCAGCCCTGGTTGTCCTGGCAGCAGCCTTGGGAGTGGGTCCCTGGCTGGGGGCTGTGGGAACCTCTTCACTCTGGTGCCCAGGGACAGGACTGGAGGGAAGGGCTGGAGCTGAGTTGGGGCAGGTTTAGGTTGGATGTCAGGAAAAGGTTTTTCCCCCAGAGGCTGCTGGGGCACTGAACAGGCTCCCAGGGAAGGGTCACAGCTCCAGGGCTCTGGGAGCTCCAGCAGTGTTTGGACACCGCTGCCAGGCCCAGGCTGGGATTGTTGGGATGTCCTGTGCAGGGCCAGGAGCTGGACTCGAGGATCCTGATGGGTCCCTCCCAGCTCAGCCAATTCTGTGCTTCAGGGATCCCATGGCCCTGGGAATGGGACTGCAAATGGTTGCCATGGCAACGGGCTCTGGCTCCAGGCCTGAGCTGGTGTCCATGGAACCACCCCTGGCCTGGGGCCTGCATGGAGCTGCCAAGGGAGCGACCATAGCAACAGGGGCTGGTGATGGTTACCATGGAAACTGACCATAGCAACAGGGGCTGGTGATGGTTGCCATGGAAACTGACCATAGCAACAGGGGCTGGTGATGTTTGCCTGCTAAGGAACCGAGCTGTCCCAGGCCCTCAGAGGGGTTCCATGGGGACTTTCCAGGAGTCTCCAGGCTGTTCCAGAGCTGGAATGTCACAGGCAGAGACAGGGGCTCCATGGAGACCTCCCAGGGGTTTCTGGGTATGCTCAAGAGCCCTGTGGTCAAAGGATTTCACAGCCATTCCATGGTGACATCCCAGGGGACCTTGGGCTGCAAAGGCACCAATCTGTCACAGGCACTCACGGGGGATCCACAGTGACATCCCAGGAGTCCCCAGGCTGCCAAAGAGCCGGGATGTCCCAGACACTCACAGGGGTTCCTGTCATGGGCAGAGTGAGGGCTTCAGGCAAAAGCTTTATTTCTTCATTGGAGAAACTCCTGCTGAGTCATGAGGCGGAGAAATGACACCTATCAGTCACCATGGATCCTCAAACTCCTCCAGGACGCCTAGACTTTTAAAATTCCATCGAAGAGAGGAGACTGGGCGTGGCTGGATCCAATCCCATCCCCAGATTTTGTGAAAGGTTTATGTGTAGAAGATTGGACAGATGAGATTGAACTGTATGCTATTTGTCCCACAGGATTAACTATGGAATACCAGATATATTTCTATAAATACAGCTATGATTGATTCTGATAAGGGTTAGACTGAAAAATTTACTTACACCACAGAGTAACTTTTTTAAAAAAGAGTTATTTACACCACAGTATATGAGCTATAACAAGTATAGAATATAGGGCTCTAGGAAGCAGTTTTGAAGTAAATAGGACCTTGCTGGAGTTGTTTGAGCCCACTGCAGGCAGAGCCTCCTGCTCCAGCAGGAACTGCCTTTCCTGTGCCAGGACCAGGGCAGATCCCGCTGCAGGAAAAGCCCCAGGCCAGCCCCAACACAGTGAAGGCCTCGGGCACAAGTGCAGAGTGCCGTGCTGGGAGCTGTGCCAGGGAGAGCCTGAGGCACCAAAGGCACCTTGGCAGCAGCAGCTGCTTCCAGGCCATGGCCAGAAGCCTCCCTTGGCAAGGCGGCCTGGTGGCCACCACAGCAGAGCTGCTGCTCCAGGGCTCATTTCTGGCTGGGCTCTGCCCCAGCCCACAGAGTGTGACCTCAGCCCTGACTCTCTCACAGCCGCTGTGCCTGAGCCCTGCAAAGCCTAAAGGTCACCTGTGCCAACCTGGCTCTGTCAGCCCCTGGGGCAGGGCAGGACAAGGCCAGAGAAGGGGCTGGCTTTGGCTGCTGGATGTGGGCTCCAGCAGAGACAAGGAGGAGTCAAGGGAGTGGAAGGAGTCCAGTGAGCAGCCCCTTCTCCCTATGCAATCCTGGAATGCTTTGGATGGGGAAGAGCTCTGCAGTGCTTATCTCATCCAAACCCCTGCCACGAGCAGGGACATCTTTGACCAGATCAGGCTGTTCAGAGCCCTGTCCCAGCTGGACTTGAATGTTTCCAGGGATGGGGCATTGACCACCTCCCTGGGAACCTGACCTGCTGTATGACCGACCTCATCATTAAAAATTTCCTCCTTATCTCCCCTTATCTGAACCTCCCTTCTTTTAGTCTAAAACCACCACCCTTTGTCCTATTGGGACAGGCCCCACTAAAACCTTTGTCCACCATTGAATTTCCAATCAGCCGGGTTTCCATGGCAATTGCCATGACAAGTGACCCAGGTGTGGTGTCCCAGTGCGGGCTGCCATGGAAGCAGTGCCCAGCACTGCCCCTTTCTGTTTGGCTGAGCTGGCCCCTGAGTCAATATCAGTCACTGAATGCTGCAGTCAGCTCTTCTCTAAAGAGAAAAATTTACCCTTGAAAATAGGAATGTGGATTTCTTAGAAGCTCTTTGAAATATTTCTCCATCATTTTACAAAAAAAGAGACTTCCTAATGAACTGCAACAGACCAGACATAAATCAAGGCACCGCCATGGCTTGTCAGGACTTGCTAGATCTTAATGAGCTCCATGGTGCATTTGGTGCTGAGCCCTGGAACCTCAGGGCCTGAGAGGAGATTGCACAAACCTTTCCAGGAGTCAAAGTCAGAAGAAAAATGCAAAGTATCTTGAAGCATTAATGTGTCCATCCCAAATACAGGCTCCTCATGAACTTTATATTTAGAAGGCTTTTGGCACCCTAAGTATTGAAACTAATGAAGATGAAGTTGAATGCCAATGGGTAAGAATTAAGAGGAAGGCCAACAAGGCTGACATCCTACTGGGAGTCTGTTATCATCCACCCAACCAGGAGGAAGAGGTGGACAACTCATTCTATATATAAGCAGCCAGAGAATGCTTCGGGTTCTTTAGCCCTTGTTCTTGTAGGTGACTTTGACCTGGCAGACATCTGCTGGGGACTTAGCACAGCAGAAAAGAGGCAGTCCAGGGCATTTTTAGAGTGCATGGAGGACAACTTTTTGTCACCGTTAGTGGGTGAGCCCACCAGGGGAAGGACTGTGTTAGATCTGTTGTTTGCAAATAGAGATGGGCTGGTGGGAAATGTGGTGGTTGGAGGTCGATTGGGGCAGAGAGATCATGAAATTATAGAGTTCTCAGTATTTGGTGAAATCAGGAGGAACACCAGTAAGACTCTTACATTGAATTTCGAGAGGGCAGACTTGGGCCAGTTTAGGAGACTTATTCAGAGAGTTCCTTGGGAAGCAGCCCTTAAAAACAAAGGAGTTCAGGAAAGCTGGGTGTGCTTCAAAGCAGAGATTTTGAGGAGACAGGAACAGAATGTCCCTGTGTGCCGAAAGGTAAGTTGATGAGGTAAACGTCCATCCAGGATGGGCAAGGAGGTTTTGGAGGAACTTAGGAATAAAAAGAAGCTGTCTCATCTTTGGAAGAAGGTTCAGGTCTCTCAGGAAGTATTTAAGGGGGCTGCTAGAGCATGTAGGAAAAAAATTAGGGAAGCCAAAGTTGAGTTTGAAATTAAAATGGTGACGTCTGTAAAGGATAATAAAAAATGCTTCTACAAATATATTAATGGTAAAAGGAAGGGTAAGGCCAACCTTTGTTCTCCATTGGATGAGGGAGGGAACATAGTAACTGCAGATGAGGAGAAGACAGAAGTGCTTAATGCATTCTTTGCCTCAGTTTTCAGTGGGAAGACAACTTGCCTTTAAGACAACTGTTCTCTTGGGTTGGTTGATGTTGTCAGGGAACAGAATGGTCCCCCCATTATCCAAGAAGAAGCAGTAAGAGAACTTCTGAGATGCTTGGATACCCATAAACTATAGGACCAGACGGGATCCATCCCAGGGTGACGAGAGAGCTGGAAGATGAGCTTGCAAAGCCACTCTCTGTCATTTACCATCAGTCCTGGCTCACTGGTGAGGTTCCAGATGACTGGAAGCTGGCCAATGTGACACCCATTCACAAAAAGGGTGGGAGGGAGGATCCTGGTAATTACAGACCAGTCAGCCTGACCTCAGTACCTGGCAAGACAATGGAGCAGTTTATACTGAGTGTCATCACACAGAATTTACAGGATGGCCAGGGTCTCAGGCTCAGCCAGCACAGGTTTAGGAGAGGTAGGTCATGTTTGACCAACCTGACCTCCTTTTATGAGCAGGTGACCTGCCTGGTGGATGCAGGAAGGGCTGTGGATGTTGTCTATTTGGATTTCAGCAAGGCCTTTGACGCTGTCTCCCACACTCCTGGATAAGCCGGCAGCTCGTGGCTTGGACAGGAGCACTCTGTGCTGGGGTAGGAATTGGCTGGATGGCCAAGCACAGAGAGTGGTGGTGAATGGTGCTGCATCCAGCTGGCGGCCAGTCACCAGTGGTGTCCCTCAGGGGTCTGTGCTGGGGCCTTTCTGTTCAATATTTTTATTGATTATATGGATGAGGGTATTGAATCTTTACTTAGTAAATTTACGGATGACACTAAGCTGGGAGCTTGTGTCAATCTGTTGGAAGATAGATTGGCTCTACAGAGATATCTGGAACAGTTGCATAGGTGGGCAGAGTCTAACAAGATGAAGTTTAATAAGTCCAAGTGCCGAGTCTTGCACTTTGGCCACAATAACCCCCTGCAGTGTTATAGGCTGGGGAAGGTGTGGCTGGACAGTGCCCAGGAGGAAAGGGACCTGGGGGTACTGGTCAGCAGCCAGCTGAACATGAGCCAGCAGTGTGCCCAGGTGGCCAAGAGGACCAATGATATCCTGGCCTGGATCAGGAATGGTGTGGCCAGCAGGAGCAGGGAGGTCATTCTTCCCCTGTACTCAGCACTGGTGAGGACACACCTTGAGTATTGTGTCCAGTTCTGGGCCCCTCAGTTTAGGAAAGATGTTGAGATGGTTGAGCATGTCCAGAGGAGGGCATGTAGCACTCGATGCCATGATCTAGTTAAGGTGTTAAGGCATGGGTTGGACTCGGTGATCTTGAAGGTCTCATCCAACCTAGACATTCTGTGATTCTGTGTAATTCTGTGAAAATGCTCTGGGTGGCACTGATCAAAAAAGACAATTGCAGTTTTACAAATAAAATTCAAGTGGCAGCCTAAAGAGGGGCAAGGACAGCCATGATTTACAATTCCCAAGGCAAAGACAGCAGCAGCCTCCTGCTGTCACCTCAGGGTGAGAAAAACAGCGCTGAAAACAGCACTGGAACCCGATCCTTTCTTTCTCTGGAGGCTGGGTCAGGGTAGCACAGGTGGGTCCTGAAGAATCAGGGCTGTTTGTGGGTGATTGTTGCTCCACTCCAGCATTCAGCTGGAAAAAGCCCTTGGAAGGCGAGGCAGGAGCAGGTGGGAAGGGGCCGGCGCTGCTGCTGCTCCTGCCCGGGAGCCCCGGCTGGGCTGGGCCGGCGCCCGCTGCGCTGCGGCTCCTGCTGCTGCCAGAGTCAGGTGGGACTCGAGCACAGGGAATGGACACGGGGGGACAGCAAAGGCCTGGGGGGCTGCAGGGATGTTCGCGCTGGGGCCAGAGCCAGCACACAGCTTCAGCCGCAATGAACCCCGAGGGAAACGCTGGGGAAAGGCTCCATTTCAGCCTTTCTTTACTCATGGCTGGGAAGGGACCGAAATGAAAGGAGAACAAGAAGGGCCCGACCCCTTCTCCTTTGGGAGGAGCCCGTGCCTGGGGCTGTGAGGGGCTGTGAGGGGCTGTGAGGGGTTGTGAGGGGCTGTGAGGGGCTTTGAGGGGAACTGAGCGGCTCTGAGGTCATGTGAGGGGCCATAAAGTGTTTGTAAGGGGCTGTGAAGGTTTGTGAGGGGCCAGGAGGTGCTATAAAAGTCTCTGAGGGGCTGTGGGATGCCAGGCACCTCTTGGAACCGAGGGTCCATTATGACACTGTGGAACCAAGGAGATCATTGTTGACATTATGGAACCTCACCGAACCAAGGTGCCATTGAGGCACAGCAAAGCCTTGTGGAACCAATGAGACCATGGTGGCACTGAGGAACCTCATGGAACTGCGAGTCCATTGCTACACAACAGGGCCTTAGAACCAAGGGGTCCATTGTGACCCTACAGAACCACATGGAATAAAGGAATCCATGTTACACTACTGAACCTCATGGAACAAAGGGTCCATGGTGACACTGCGGAACCAAAGGAAACACTTGTTGGCAGCACAAAAGCTCATGGAACCAAAAGTCCATGGAAACTTTGTGGGCCCTTATGGAACCATGGAGACCACTATGGCACTTTGTGATTTATTGGAACCAAGGGGCCATTGTGACATTGTGAGGCCTCATGGAACCAATGGGCCATTGTGACACTACAGGGCTCCATGGAACTAAGAACACATGTAACAGTGAGGGGCCCAAGGGAATCAAGATGCCATTCTGTACTTCAGGGCTTCATGAATCCAAGGTGCCATTGCGACACTGGGGAACCAAAAGAGACCACTGTGACACTGCAGGGCCTCATGGAATTCTGGAGACCATTATGACACTCTGAGGCTGTATTGTTTTACATGGCCTGATTTTTGGTAGCGGGAGAGGCCACAGAGTTGGCTTCTGTGAGAATCTACTGGAAGCTTCCACCGTGTCCAGCAGAGCAAATCTCTGATTGCTCTGAAGATGGACAAGCTGCTGGGCCAGTTAGAGTTGTTGGTAACACCTCAGTGATGACATATTTAAGAAGAAAATCAAAACAGCTCAAACACGGTTGTTTCCAGGGGTTGTGAGCCATCACTGCCAGGACACCCCGGCATGGCCCATGGCAATGTGCCACCACAGCCACCGCCATGTCAGTGCTGCCCACAGCAAGCCTTGCCTGCATGGCCACCCCTAGCTAGCCATGCCATGGGCAGAAGGACAGGGGCAGTGGTGGTGGCTTCTCCAACTCAGTGCCCCACATGAAGAAAGACATTAAATTGCACCAGTGCCACAGCAGCTGCATGGCTGGTAGCAGAAACATGATGAGCCATTCCCTAGGGCAGAAATTGAACAAAATCAATGTCTTGGAACTACAAGATGTTGCAAGAACCTTTGAATTAGTGGAACTGGTTGGCAATGGTACCTGCAGGCAGCAATTATTCTTGTAGCTAGAGAAGAGGAGGAAGTGAAGACATGTAAGAGAAAACAACATAGGGGCATCAAGATCAGTGGAAGAGGAGGGGGAGGAGGTGCTCTAAGAGTTGGAATTTCCTCTGCAAGCTGTGGTGAGGACCATAGTGAATCAAACTGTCCCCCTGTAATCCTTGAAGTCCATGAAGGATGCAGAGATCCACTCACAGCCCGTGGGAAAAGTGCTCATGCTGGAGTGGGTAGATGCCAGAGGAAGCTGTGATCCAGTGAGAGACCTGAGTAGAGAGTGAGGGCCCTCACTCCCAGAGATAGAAAAAAGGACCTTTGCTTCCAAACTAGAGCAGCCTATCCTTAAAAGACTGCACCTCGTGGACAAATGCCCAATGCCACAAGAGCATTGGGAAGATTGTTTTGCCCGTGGAAGGGACCCATGACATAGCAGAAGAAAAACTCCTCACCCTGGGAAAATAGAAAGAACTTGGGCAATGAACTTACAAAAAAGCCCCACTCCCTGTCTCCTTGTGCTATCGGTGGGAAAGAGGTAGGGGCTGGGGGGCAAAAAAGATACTTAAAAGGCTTATTTTACTTCTCATTATCCTTTTCTGACTCTGTTACTAATAAATTTACTTTATACCTTTAAATTTGAACCTCTTTTTCCTTTAGAGTGTTTTTCTCCCAGTCCTCATCTCAACTCATGAGTTCAAACCATGACAGATGCCGTGTGAATCAAGGGGCTCTGCAGAGCCTTGTGGAACCAAGGAGCAGCTGTGACACTGCAGGGCCTCATGGAAGCAGTGAGGCCATTCTGACACTGTGAGTCCCCATGGAACCATTGGGCAATAAAGGACCATTGTGACACCACAGGGCCCCACAGAACCAAGGCAACCACTGTGACACTGTCAGGTCTCATGGAAACAAGGGGTCATTTTGACACCAAGAGTCCCCATGGAAGCAAGGGGCCAGTGTGACACAGCCAGGCCTTGTGGAACCAAGGGGCCATTGTGATCCTGGGGAGCCCAGTAGAACCAAGGGACCATTGTGACACTGCAGGAACGTACGGAATCATGTTAATCATTGTGACACTCCGAGACCTCAAGTAACCTAAGGGCCCTTTGGTTTATATTTCATCTCCATGGCAACGACCAAACCATTTTGACACTGCAAGGCCTAATGGAACCCAGGGGCAATTTTGATGCTGTAGGGCCGCATGGACCCAAGGGAACCTGGAACAGGTCTGGCTGGCTTGGCCTCCTGGGGGCTGCCTGACTGGTCCAGCTGGCCTTGGCATCTTGAGGGTCACTTCTCATCTGCCCCTGAAACCCTGGAGTTCTGTACTTTCCTTCCTGAGGAAAAGAACCATCCTCCTACAGGTGTCTGTGGCCAGAACTGAGATTCTACCTTTAAATTTGATTATATCCAAGGATTGTTCCCAGATGAAACCTGCCAGTACAGACAGCTCTGGATGGCCTTGGCCTCTTCGGGGCCACGGAGGCCTGCTTTTCTTGCCATGGAAAACAGATCTTTCAAATCCAGGTGTGCATGGCCAAAATTGGGAATCCACCTCTGAAATTCCATATATCAAAGGAAAGCTTCCAGAAAAAAAGCTGCCAGGAATGTCCAGGTTCCCTTGGCTTCTTGAGAGCCAGCTGTCATCTGCGTTTGAAACACTAGGGGTTCTTCCTGTGGAAAAGAACTGTGCTTGTCCAGCCACCCATGGACAAAACTGGGATTTAGTCTCCCAAATTCTCTTTTAACCAAGGATTGCTACCAGACAGAAGCAGACAAGACAAACAGATCTTGCTGGCATTGGCCTCAGCCTCCTTGGGGCTGCCTCTAATCAGCCTTTGAAACACTGGGGCTCTGCCCTTTCCTTCCTGTGGAGAATTGTCATTCTGGTACAGGCACCCATGGCTGAAATGGAAATCCACCTCCAAACTCCCCATATATCCAAAGGTTGCTCTCAGAAAAAAAGCTGCAAGGACAAACAGGTCTGGCTTGCCTTGGCCTCTGGTGAGTGCCTCTCATCTGCCTTCAAACACGGAGGTTCTGTGGTTTCCTTCCTATAGAAAGGAACCATCCTTCTTTTCCAGGTGCCCATGGCCTCAAGCCCTTGACCACTGTATAGGGACAAAGGACCTCTGTGCTCAGTGGAGTGGAGACTGAGGACAGGGGATGAGAGCCCTGGGAGTGCTTGAAGGGTGATTTCAGAGATGGGGGATCATTTTGACATGGCAGAAAAGAGAGAGAGGGAAAGAAAAAAATAATGCAAGGGGCAGCTGGAGAAGTTCAGACTGGACACCAGGAGAAAGGAATTTCCCTCCCAGGGCAGGGCTGTGGTGCAACACATCCCCCAGAAGGAGTCTGGAGCAGCCCAAGGCTCTGTGTGCCCAGGCAGAGGCAGGCAGGATGCAGAGCTGTCAGCAAAGGAAGGGGCCAGTGAGGTGGGGCAGCCAGGGGATGACGACAGCCTGTAGGGTCAGAGGCACAGGGCATGGACACCATAGGACAGCCTGGGCTGGAGAGGGCACAGGGATGGGCAGCAGCTGAAAGGTCCTGACAGAGCCAACTCCTGCAGCACTTTGGCCATGGCTGCTGGCCTTGGGCCTGAAGCCAGGAGGGGACAAGTGACCCTTGCAGCTCTGGGGCCTCATTGCCTCCTTGTCCCTGCTCAGCAGCCTGGCAGGGGCTGCCCCATGGTCCTGCCGTTGGCATTGCAGATCCCTACATCCCAGTGGCCCAGGAAGAGCCCTGAGCAATGAGGAAGGGACAGGATCTGCCTTGCCAGAGGCTGGGGCTCATGCCTTGGCCCTTTGCATTCCTGAAACACATCCAGGTTTGCTCAGCACCAGAGACACCTTTTCCTTGTTTGTCCTCACCAGTCCACAGTGCTTGCAGTGTTCTGCTTAACTAGAACCTGGGGACACTTTCCTATGAGTTGTGTCCCTCAGTGGGACCCATTAAAAGTTCAAGAAACTTTGGACTTTGAATCTGACTGTGAGTTCTTGAGAAGTTTTTTGAGCACACTCTGAGGGACTGAGTCTGATGTAAACAGCACCAAAGCCCCGAGAGAGTCATTAAAGTCCTTGTACTGTGTCTGTGCTGCTGAGCTGGGCTGGGCTCCTGGCACAGAGGAAGCTCCTGGCAACCAAGAAGAGCTTGAAAAAGACACTTCTGAGGAGCAGCTCCTTTCCCAGCCCAACAGGGCTGAGGGCACTGCCTGCAGGTACCTGAGAGCAGTGAAGCAGACAGAGGCTTAAAGCAGCTGGGAGGACAATTCTGAGCTTCTTCATGGAGAAATCGTCACAGCTTTTGACACAGTCTCTGGCTGCAGGGATCTCCTAAAGCTGACCCCTGACAGGACTGAGATGACTGTAAGGATGGCTCTGATGCTGTTCCTGCTTTTGGGGGAGGATGTGCTCCAGAGCAGGACTGCCCTGGGCACTGTCAGAGGGACAGGGCTGGATGGCTCCTGCTGCCAGGGACAGCTGCAAGGGCTGAAGCTGGGGCTGCAGCCAGGGGTGCTCAGGGCTGCCTGCAGAGCAGCTCCTGCAACCCTGAGGGCTCTTGGCCAGGCCAGGTGATCTGCCACCTGCCTGGGAGCTCCCCATGGATGGTGGAGGGGAGCTGTGGGTGCAAGGAGTGACTCCTGCCAGGGCAGGTCCTGCTGCTGTAGAGAGGGTGCTGTGTAGATCCAGAGCTGCTCACAGCTCCAGCTCATGCCCAGGTCATTCCCCAAAGAGGGGACTTTTCATGAGCTCATTCAGGGCAGGGGTTTCCTGCTTGAGTCTCTGCTTTCCTGAATCTGTGCTCCCATTTTTTCCTGACTCAGCTTGGTGGCAATGGAAACTCAGGTGTGCAGGGCAGAGCAGGGGCTGAGGCTCTTAAACCATCCCACTGGGTGTTCCTGGGAACCTCAGAAAGTGCCTCCAGCTCCCAAGCCTCCAGATCCATGCAGCATCCCCTTTCCATGGTGCCCAGGCCTGGGGGAGCTGTTCTTTAATCCCTGCAGCCCCGAGCAGCTGCAGGGCAGAGCTGGCCCAGGGGCTGGGCTGGGCTCTGGCAGCACTGGCAGGGAAGGAGCCCGGGACCACAGGAACAGCTCAGGGTGGGACAGCTCCAGCAGCAGAGCCATGGGCAGGGAGGGAGGGAGGCAGCGCTGAGGAAAGCCCTGCTGCAGGGGAGATGTGGCACCTGCCAGCCCTGCCCTGCAGGGCACACACTGCCCTGAGCAGCACAGCTCTTGTGTCCCCTCACAGCCAGCACAGCCCTCAGCCCGGGGGCTCGGGGCCCTCAGTCCCCTCCAGGGCTGGTAGAGCAGCCCCAGAGATGAAGGGCATCTCTCCTGCCATGTGCCCATTCCTGCTGAGCAGGGCCTGAGGGTCACTGTCCTGCACTGCTGCTGCCTGGGAGGGGCTGTGCAGGGCTGGACAGGGAAAGGCTTTTCCTCAGAGCCCAGGTCTCTCTCCCCTTGCCTTGTCCAGGTGCTCCTGTCATTGCTGATGGGCTCTCTGGGAATGGCAGTTCCAGCTGCAGGCTCAGGCCCAGCCCTCGGGCTCCTCCTGTGCAGGCTGAGCACAGCAATGGGGTGTCCCAGCTCCCTCTGCCCCGGGGAGCCCTGCGCGGGGCAGGGTGGAGGCTGGGAATGAGCTGACTCTCCTCCAGCAGTGCCATGGACAGGACACTTGATGTGTCCTGGGGATTCCATCCAAGCTGTGAGCTGCCTCCAGGGGACACTGGGGACAGGAGTGTCCTTGGCCAGGAGTGGGGCTGAGACTGTGAGAAAGGCTGAGCCAGTTTGCTCTGCTGTGGCTCCCTCTGCTCTCACCTATGTCAGACGGATTTTCAGGGGAACACAGGGACTGCCCTGGATCTCAGAAAGGGCAGCTGGGGACAGATGGAGCCACAGAGCAGGTCCCCTCACCCTTCACTGAGTTACAGCCAATGCTATTGCCTTGCACAGTTCTCTCTGATCTCCCTGGGCACAGCAGGAAACCCTCTCCAACTGCCTTTGGCCATCACCGTTCCTTAGCCCTGGGACAGGGGATGCTGCCAAGCTCCTCTGCCTCAGGAGCAGTTTGGGCTGATGAAATCCAACCCCAGGACTGGCCCCTGTCCCTGTTCCCATGACCCCAGTGCTGCAGAGCAGAGCTGACCCCTCGGTGTCCATGTGCAGAGCCCCTGCTCGTCACAGCAACAGGGCCAGATCCCAGCAGAGCTCCAGGCACGGGGCTGAAGGAAAGGCTCTGAGAAAAGGAAAATTGGGTGGCACAGAGCAGCAGGGGCAGGGCTGGGAGATGGGGCTTGGGCATTGCCCAGCAAAGTCTCCCCTGACTTGTCACTGTGTCCCCTCAACAGGACTCCATTGCCAGAGTAAGGAAATGTCCAACAGCAGCTCCATCAGCCACTTCCTCCTGCTGGCACTGGCAGACACACGGCAGCTGCAGCTCCTGCACTTCTGCCTCTTCCTGGACATCTCCCTGGCTGCCCTCCTGGCCAACGGCCTCATCATCAGCGCCGTAGCCTGCGGCCACCACCTGCACACACCCATGTTCTTCTTCCTGCTCAACCTGGCCCTCACCGACCTGGGCTCCATCCTCACCACTGTGCCCAAAGCCATGCACAATTCCCTCTGGGACACCAGGAACATCTCCTACACAGGATGTGCTACACAGGCCTTTTTCTTTCTGTTTTTCATCTCAGCAGAGTATTTCCTCCTGACCATCATGAGCTATGACCGCTACGTGTCCATCTGCAAACCCCTGCACTACGGGACCCTCCTGGACAGCAGAGCTTGTGCCCACATGGCAGCAGCTGCCTGGGCCAGTGCCTTTCTCACTGCTCTGCTATTCACAGCCAATACATTTTCCCTGCCCCTGTGCCACGGCAATGCCCTGGGCCAGTTCTTCTGTGAAATCCCACAGATCCTTAAGCTCTCTTGCTCCAAATCCTACTTCAGGGAAGTTGGAGTTATTGTGTTCAGTGCCTGTTTTTCATTCAGTTGTTTTGTGTTCATTGTTTTATCCTATGTCCAGATCTTCAGGGCTGTGCTGAGGATCCCCTCTGAGCAGGGAAGGCACAAAGCCTTTTCCACCTGCATCCCTCACCTGGCTGTGATCTCTCTGTTTATCAGTACTGGCATGTTTGCCTACCTGAAGCCCCCCTCCTTCTCCTCCCCATCCCTGGATCTGGCCCTGTCAGTTCTGTACTCGGTGGTACCTCCAGCCCTGAACCCCCTCATCTACAGCCTGAGGAACCAGGAGCTCAAGGCTGCAGTGTGGAGACTGATGATTGGATGGTTCTGGAAACATTAAACTGCTTGCATATTTTTGCAAATCACTTTTAATAAAAGATGTCTTTGATACTTCTTCCTGGTTTCATTTTGGAGGCTCACTTTCTTGTTTTACATTTTCAATATTGTTCACCACAAATAGTCATTGTTTGTGCCATTTCTCATTTTGTTTCTCTCCACCATCCTTGTGGCCACAGACAGTGTCAGTGAGAGCCTGCACTCTTGGTGGCTTTGAACAAATTAAGGATCTGCCAGCAAAGTTTTCTGCAGAGATCCTCCTTTTCTTCCTTTCTCTGGAGCTAAAGGAGCAATGTCTGTGTGCAGAGACGGGAGAAGATCATTGCTGGCACAGCAGCTCTGCTCAGGAGCAGAGAAACGTCAGCACTGGCTCAGGAGCCCCTGTTTGCTCTGCACAGAGCAGGTGTGAGCACCTCCATGTTGTTGTGAGGAGATGAACCTGAGGGAGCACAAATGCCATCAGCCCCTGGGGCCAGGAAGGGCTGGGGGACAACAGGAAAACCACTCAGGTTTGTGGTGACCTCTGATGTCATCCAGAAAGTTTGTTCCCATGAGCTGTGAATTTTCTGTGCCACTGCAGACGTTGTTGCTCAGAGCCAGGGCTGCCTGGCAGCCACCCACAAACTGCCCTCAGCACTTCCTCTGCTTAACATGGGCTTTCTTTACCCTTCCTGCTACAAATTTCTCCCTTTTGCCCACCTCTTTTCTCTCCCCTGCAAACAGCCCATCCCTGGCTGCCCTTTCCTCTCTGACCCCACTCTCCGTTTCAGTTCCTGAGTTCCCAGCACCATGGGAAGGTCTCCTGGGGAGCAGGATCATCCTCCAAGTGCCTCAGGAACTGTCTGCAGCCTCCTGCAGTGCCTCGTGCTGATCCCTTGCCAGAGGCACCACAGGCCAGGGGGGCACATCTGGGCTGCTATGTCTGGCTGTGGGGCGCCCTGATCTGGACAAGGAGGAGGAGCTGCAGAGGCTCTGCAGGACTGACAGGATGGGCTTTGGGGCTGTGAGGAGAAGCTGAGGGACCTGGGCTGCTGGAGCTTCTGAAGAGGAGGCCCAGGGCTCCTCCTGCAACTGCTGCAAGGGTGGTGTCAGAGAATCACTGAATCAGCCAGGTTGGAAAAGACCTTGGACATCATCAAGTCCAACCTGTGCCCTGACACTGCCTTGTCTCCCCTGAGCCTCCTCTTCTTCAGGATAAACCACCCAAGCTCCCTCAGCCGCTCCTCACAGGACTGGTGTTCCAGACCCCTCACCAGCCTTCTTGCCCTTCTCTGGACACCCTCCAGCCCTTTCATGTCCTTCCTAAATTGAGCGGCCCAGAACTTCACACAGCACTTGAGGTGCTGCTCAACCAGTGCCGAGCACAGGAGAAGAATCACTGCCCTGCTCCTGCTGGCCACACCATTCCTGATCCAGGCCAGGAGCCATTGGCCTTCTTGGCCACCTGGGCACACTGCTGGCTCTTGTCCAGCCTACTGTCCATCTGTCCCTCTAGGTCTCTTTCTGCCTGGCTGCTGTCCAGCCACTCTATCCTCAGCCTGTAGCGCTGCAGGGGTTGTTGTGGCCAAGTAGGACCCAGCACTAGGACTTGTTAAACCTCACATTGGATTTGGTCCCTGGATCCAGCCTGTCCAGGGCTCTGTGCAGAGCTGTCCTACCCTCCAGCAGATCAACACCCCCAGCCAATTGGTGTCACTTCGGGTCCATCAGGCCCCAGAGTGTCACAAAATTCTCCATGATTTCATGAGGCCTCCCAATGTCACAATGCCCGTTTCATTGCATAGGACCCCTTGGTGTCACTAAGTCCCTTGGATCCTTTGGCCCTGCAGTGTCACAATAGCACTTTTTTCCCCCAAGGCCCTGCAGTGTCAAAATGGATGTTTGGTTCCATGAGGTCTGGCAGTGCAGCAATGATCTCCTTGGTTCCACAGTGTCACAATGGCCCCTTGGTCCCAAGGGGCACCACGGTGTGAAACATGTTTCCTTCATTCTAAGAGTCCCTGAGGAGCCACCCTGACTATTTGGTTCCGTCGGGTCCTGCAGTGTCATAATGGCACCATCATGACACCAGGTCCCGCTCTGTCCCAATGTTCTGCATGGTTCCACAAGGCCCTGCAGTGTCACAGTGGCTTCTTGGTTCCATCAGGCCTCAATGGAACACCATGAATTCCTTGGCCCTGGGCCTGGAGCAGCAGCAGCTCTTGAGGGCCACGAGGCGGGGCTGTTGTGCTGGCCTGGGCAGATGGGATGGCAGCAGGGGCTGCAGAGCTCTCAGCACCTCAGGCTGAGGGGAGCAGGGCACACAGGGAGCCTCCTTTTCCCTTGGCCCAGCGCCTTCTCCCTGGCTGGGGCTGAGTTCTGTCTGAGCTGCAGCTGCTGCTGTGCCCTTCTGAGGGGCTGAGGCCATGGGGCCCCTGCCCAGAGCAGCCTGCCCTGAGCAGAGCTGTGGGGCCAGAGCCAGCTGGGCTGTGCTGGGGAGAGGCCCTTGGTGCTGCCGAGAGCTCAGGGCAGCTGGCAGAGCTTGGAGGGAGCTGGGCTGGGCTGAGAGAGCCTGGCACAGAAACCATCAGTGTCCATCTCAGCCTCTGTGAGCGTGCAGGGGCAGGACTCAGCCCAGGCTTTGTGGGGCAGGGCCAGCGCCTGTGGAAGGCATTGAAAACAGGTAAGTGCCCCAGAGAGGAGGCTGCCCTGTGCCCTTAGTGGCATGGACAGAGCAGGAACACGGCCCAGGACGTTTGTCAGTGCCAGCCTCTGTCCCCAGCCATTGTCAGCCCTGGCTGCTCAGCCCAGGTTTGTGGGGCAGTTTGGCTGTGGCCCAGCTCCATCCTCCTGCGGGGCTCAGGGCCTGTTCCCGGCCATGGCCAGCCCTGCCCGGCCTCTCTGCTGGCCCAGAGCCCGGCAGAGCCCGGGGCAGGGCTGTCTGTACAGGCCCACAGGTGCCACGGGCTGTGCAGGAGCTGGCAGAGGCTGCCCAGCAGGGAGGCCATGGGGCACAGAGCCCCAAGGCTGCTGTGGGCACCACGGCACAGGGGCCGTTCCCACCCGCAATGCTCCTGTCCTGCCCTGGGCCTGCACAGGGGCTGTGGCACCATGGCTGGGCCAGCGCGGCACAAAGGGGCCACGCAGCCACTGCCGGGGCTGACAGCAAGGCCAGGCACACACAAGGAATTGCTGGGCATTGCCTGGGCTGGGCAGGGCTGACTGTGCCAAAGGCAGAGCTCAGCTGCCCTTGGTGGCTGCAGGAAAAGTCCAGAGCCCAAAGAGCCTCCATGGCTGTGCTGGAGACCAAGGCTGGAGGAGGAAAATGCAGGGCTGCTGCAGAATGGGGAGGGGATTGAATTCCAGCACACACCTCAGTTCTCTGATGATCCTGGCACAATGCTGGTCCCTGTTCCTGCCTGGAGCAGAGCAGATGTTTCTGGGACAGGAGCCCTCCAGGGCTGTCAGGGACCTGCAGCTTGCAAGGTGCTCTGCTCTCCCTCAGCTCCTCTCTGAGAGATGCCAATCCCAGCTCGGCACCTCAGGGCACAAGTAGCACTGCCTGTGCACGGGCACACAACTGACGTCTGCCTGGAAAAGGGCACTAAACTAAGGGGTTTAATACCTTTTTGTTTCATATTATACAAGCAAATCTCTATTATCAGGGACACTTAAGTACTTTTAAGGAGTGGCAACATTTTCCCACCAGGAACAAGAATTTCCTGGATCTACTGGATTCTCCTACCAATAGCAGGAGAAGAAATACTGATCTTCCTTTCTACCTTTGCCACCAACATTCAGTCTAACAATTCATGGCCGTCTTCCTTCAGGTGTTTCCAGGTGTCCTGTTTACATGGCCATGTGTAAAGGCCTTTCTTCATGTAGAGCAGGTGGATCCATGTCCTTCCTGTTGCTCCCAGATTTCCTCCTGCAGCTCTTCTCTGGTCATTCCAATGCATCTCCCTTGACTGGCTTCATGCTTTGAGCTTTCCAGAGTTGTCCAATTTTTCAGGAGTTTAAATAACACTTTAGTCAGCATCTTAGTTGTGTTTTTATCTTATATATCACCTCTTCTTATGTCTTGATTGAAAATTCCTCCTGTATGGAAATCACTTGTGGGTTGTGGACATGTCAGATGTTGCTGGGATGTCACAAGGAGATGAGGGAAGTGTTTTGATGTATATTAAATTTTATTATGTTCACGTTTTTTATGTTGGCCATGAAGGGAAACCTTTCTGTGCCTCTGAGTCTCACCAGTTCCTGGTCCCTCCAAGGACACAAGTCTGATGAGTTGTGGTTCCCACTCCAGTGGCTGCACTTGCACCTCCCTCCATAGCCAGAGCAGAGCTTCCTTGTCCCAGAAAGTCCCTGGCATGGGAGGAATGAAGAAAACAGGACAGGCTGTGGGGATCAGGTGCAGGGCAGAGCCAGGGAGAAGAATGACTTTTGCATTTGAAGGAGCTGTGCCTTCCCTTGGGTTTGTTGGCTGACAATAAACGGACATCCCTCAGGGTCTCGGGCAATGCCTTCTTCAAGGAAAGCAGGTGGGAGTTGGAGCTCAGGACCTGAAACTTGCAGGTCCAGCATGGGGTGGAGGGAGCTCAAATTTGCACAAGGCTGCTCTGAGTCCCAGGGCTTGGATGGGGGAAATGGTGAGGTGGGGTTAGGGACAGAGTGTTGTTGATTGTCAGATATAAAGTGTCTGGATTGCCATATCTATTCAAATTCCATGAGGAGATACTTAAATTCAGTGTCTGTTTTAGATTGCACTTATCAAGGTATTAACAGGAAAAAAGAAAACCTAAACAGGTCTTAAAAAACTTTTCTCACTGTCTTTTCTAAACATAATATATTCACTTTGAATACACTTCTGAAATCCATCTAATTAACCACAGAGATTTGAAAACTTAAATTATTCCCAGAGGCTTGGCCTTTTAAGGTATTCTGAATGTTACTGAGCCCTGGGGCACTGAATTCCCAAACTGAAGAGCTGAAGGCCGAACAAGCTTCTGGAGAAGTCAAATCCAGCAGCAGCCTCCAAGTGTCTGAGGATGTCAGCAGCCCCCACTGAGGCCATCCCTGCCCAGAGACCGTGGGGGAATAGGCAGACAAGGAGAGCGTCCTTGGGGCTGGGCAAGCAGAACTCAGAGGCACCAGCAGGTGCAGGTGGGAAATGGAGTGTGCAATGTGGCTGTGAAAGCCCTGCCTGGGCTGTGCCGAGCAGGACAGACAAACCCTGACCCCCAGCCCCCAAACAATTCTCTCACTTAAACATTTCAAAGGAATTACAATTGTTTGAGTACTCTGAGTTGATGCACTGGAGAAATACCAACAAGAGATTTTCAGGAGCTCAAAACAACAAAACAGACTTTACTGGCAAATTTAGAAAATCAGAGAAACTTTGGCAAAAGGTTTCATATAACATTCAAGTCAACAAAAAGCACTTCTCAAAGCATTTACTTGTCCCATTCAACTTCACAAACTGTAAGCCTGTTCAATTTTAAGTTAAACAGGATTTCTAAGAAGAGGGAATAATAATAAGACACAAAAAGAGAGAAAGATCAAAAAAGATTTAGAGAAGCACACACACATCTACCAACTCCTGGATTCCAGCAGTGTTCAGACAGAAATTGCAAGAAGAGTTGGGGTCAAGATGTGTGCTTGCCTTGTGGTCAGCCTTGAATACCACTTGGTCTTCCTGCACCCTTCCCCCAGGAGGGACTTTGGGTCACTTGGTCTCTCAGGAGATGGGCTGGGGGCTGCAGAGGTGGGTGTGGAGCTTTGCCTTTGGTGTGCCAGGGATTGGCAGACACTGCTGGGCTGGGATAGAGGCTCTGGGGGGATTGGGGTTACAGGGCAGGGCAGTGCTGGGGTTTCAGGGCAGGGCAAGGCTGGACCTGCCCCTTCCTCCCTCACACATGAAATGTTTCCAGCCAACAATCTCCTCCAGTATCTCACAACAGGCAGTGCTGGAGGTGGAATCCCAGTTGTGGCCATGGGCACCTGGACAAGAAGGACATTTCTTTTCCATAGGAAGGTGTAATGGTTTTAGTTAAAACTGGGCAGAAACACTAATTAATGTAGTGACTACGTATTTGTCAAATTTTGTTTGCTAAATTTAGTGTAGTGGTCTTAGTGTTTACTATTCTTTTGTGGGAGAGGATCACAAGAAGCAAAGCAGGCTCAAGCTTAAAAAACAAAGTTTTATTAACACACACTAAAAGAATAGAAAAGACATGAAAACTTGGGTAAAAAAAACCCCAAAAACTAAAAATGAAACTTCAAAACACTCTTCCCTTTCCTTACAAACTGTTAACTTTCTTATAAACAAAACAGAGAGACACAATCTGTGATTTTCAGTCAGTTTCACCATTTAAGCATATTCTTTCATCAGTTCACGAGAGGAGTCTCTCTGGAGTCTTATGGAGCCATTCGTCACAAGACAAAAACAGTCCTGGGGCTCTCAATATCACAAATCGGCAACTGCTTGGAGTTTTTGCAGAATGTGCTGTTCCACCCATTCGCAGCTTTTCCCCTGGCTACTCATGGGCCTCTCAGTGTATTTGGGGTACTGTTAAAGAAAGCTTCTTCTAGGATAAAAGAAGGATTCTCTAACTCTAAAAATTGTCTTTACCTCAAAAGGAATAAAGACCTCCTTTTACCCCAAGAGCCGAGGTCTTCAAATCACTTTCTCTCTGAAATCATCTTCGTCTCAAAGGCTGAGACCTCCTTTTACCTCAAGAGTGAGGGACTTTAAGATTCCCACTGAAATCTCAATCATATCAATCCCCAACTTTGACTAGAACTAGCATTCCCCCAAACAACATTAAGATGTTACAAGAAACAGTCAATTTTGCCATCGTTTACAGCAGAAAAGTTTGGTTAAAAATGTCCACACCCTCAATCCCTCTTCTAATAATCTTTATCAGTTCTTTCACTCCTGCTCCACTGACTTCATGCAGTGTCTTTCCTTCGTACACTCTGTCTCTTTCTTTTCTCTCTCAGGGAAGGGTCAGGCCATGGAAGCTCCATGTTGCCAGGACAGGGTTAACTCTGCCCAGGCCTGCAGTGGCCATGTGATTTCTGCTCCAGGCAGCAGTCTCTCCATTTCAGATCAGCCTGGTTTCCTCCCTCCACTCTTTCTTCTCCGTCTGGAAGACACCAGAGGAGGGGAGCAGGAGGAGGGCTCTGCCCACCCGTCAATGACAATCAGGGCAGCCTCGGTCTAACCGGGCCATAGTTGTTATCAGGGGAGATCCCTCCCTGCTCTGGGGTCTCTGGGGAGGTTTTTTCAAAGTGGTTGATGTTAAGCTGCAACCTCTCCTCCCCCCGGGAGCCGATGGAGCCCGGCTCGGCCTCGGGCGAGCTTCCCCCCAAAGGGGGAGGTGGGGTGTGGGGAGCAGTAGGACCCACTTGATGTTACCTGTTCAACTGACCAGGCGGAAAAGGGCCTGACCTGAACGAAACTGGGATTTATATGGGTACTGCCCAAAGTTGCATTCAACATTCTCAGTGGCCAAAGCAGATACCAGTATCTCAAACCGGCTTCTGATATGTCCTTGTCCTTTCTAAAACTATTTCTTAGGTCCTGACAGGGTAACACTTCAAATTCCTCCCTAACTAAAAACCAAACTGTGCAAACCCATGACAGTGACCTTTAGGCTTTGCAGGGCTCAGGCACAGCAGCTGTGACAGAGTCAGGGCTGAGGTCACACTCTGTGCGCTGGGGCAGAGCCCATCCAGAAATGACCTGAGATGGGCTCAAATACAATGATGGCACCATGGCCAGACCCTCATGTTCTTCAGTCCCACCTCACATCATTGCCAGGGGCAGAGAAAGGGACAGGTGACTTCTCAGTGTGGGTGACAGGAACCTGTGTCACCAGAGCCCTTCCCAAAGTGGCAATGGCCCATTAACAGAAGATATCTCCCTGGAGGGAGGCTGGGTCATGGAAGAGATCAAGAACTCTGCCCCATTTGGTTTTACACAGCTGGCCCATTAAGAGAAGATCCTCCTCAGAGATATGAGGAATGGGTCATGGAAGAGATAAACAACCTGCCCCAGCTGGTGTTCACAGTTGGTGATAGAATGCATTTTTTCTGAATAAATCTTGTATTGCAAGACTGGGCTTGAGGCTCCTTGCCTAGGAGCTGCCAGGAATTCCACAAGGCTACTGAGATAACAACAGGACTAAAAATAAGAACCAAGAGCCTGAGAAACTGTTTACAAACAACACAAACCTTAGAGGACACACAACATGATGATGGACGCTTGACTAATTAGGTGTCCTGAAGGATGTGTGCCTGCCTCATGAACAAGTGGCTCAGCCAATTGAGAGACACCTGTACGTGTGGACAGTAGTGCTGGAATCTATAACTGGAGTTTAACGCAGACAATAAAGGTTACTGCTAAAATCGTATTGATTCTGCTATTCAGTTGCCCAGGGTTTCCCCAGCACTGCAGAGGCTCTGCAGGACTTACAGGATGGGCTTTGAGGCTGTGAGGAGAAGCTGAGAGACCAGGCCTGCTGGACCTTCTGAAGAGGAGGCTCAGGGCTCATCCTGCAACTGCTGCAAGGGTGTTTTCAGAGAATCACAGAATCAGCCAGGTTGGAGAAGACCTTGGACATCATCAAGTCCAACCTGTGCCCTGACACTGCCTTGTCTCCCTTGAGCGTCCTCTTCTCCAGGATAAACAACAGACAGACTGGAGACAGAGTGGCTGGACAGTGGCCAGGCAGAAAGGGAAATGCAGGGACAGATGGACAGCAGGCTGGACATGAGCCAGCAGTGTGCCCATGTGGCCAAAAAGGCCAATGGCTCCTGGCCTGGATCAGGGACAGTGTGGCCATCAGTACCAAGGCAGTGTTTCTTCACTTGTGCTCAGCACTCGTTGGGCAGCACCTCGAGTGCTGTGTCCACTTCTGGGCCTCCCAAATTAGGAAGGAAGTGGAAGGGCTAGAATGTGTCCAGAGAAGAGCAAGAAGGTGGGTGAGGGGTTCGGAACACAAGTCCTGTGAGGAGTGGCTGAGGGAGCTGGGGATGTTCATCCTGGAGAAGAGGAGGCTCAAGGGAGACACAACAGTGTCAGGGCAAAGGTTGGACTTGATGCTGTCCAAGGACTTTTCCAACCTGGCTGATTCTGTGATTCACTGAAACCGCCATTGCAGCAGTTGCAGGATGAGCCCTGGGCCTCCTCTCCAGAAGGTCCAGCAGCCCAGGTCCCTCAGCTTCTCCTCACAGCCCCAAGCCCATCCTGTCAGTCCTGCAGAGCCTCTGCAGATCGTCCTCCTTGCCCAGAACAGTGAGCCCCACAGCCAGACACAGCAGCCCAGATGTGCCTCCCTGGCCTGTGGTGCCTCTGGCAAGGGAGCAACATGAGGCACTGCAGGAGCCTGCAGACAATTCCTGAAGCACTTGGAGGATGATCCTGCTCCCCAAAGGAAGTTCCCATGGTGCCGACTCAGGAACTGAAATGAGGAATGGGGCCAGGGAGGAATGGGCAACCAGGGATGGGCTGTTTGCAGGGGAGGGGAGGGAAAAGGGAGGGGCAAAATTAAGAAATTTGTACCAGGAAGGGGAAAGAAAGTCAAGGTGAGGCAAAGGAAATGCTGAGGGCAGTTTGGGAGTGGCTGCCAGGCTGTCCTGGCTCTGAGCAACAACATCTGCAGTGGCACAGGAAACTCACAGCTCATGGGAACAAACTTTCTGGCTGACTTGAGAGGCCACCACAAACCTGAGTGGTTTCTCTGCTGTCTCCCAGCCCTTCCTGGCCCCAGGGGCTGATGGCATTTGTGCTCCCTCAGGTTCATCTCCCCACACCAACATCATGGGGGTGCTCACGCCTGCTCTGGGCAGAGCAAACAGGGGCTCCTGAGCCAGTGCTGCCGTGTCTGTGCCTGCAAGGATGTGGCACCTGTGTGAGCTGGGGGAGAGGCCAGGGCTGCAGAGGGGGGATGTTGTTGGCAGGTGCATGAGGACACTCTGGGACGCTGCCCTGGGGTGTCCAGCGCAGTGGGGATGGATCAGCCCCTGCTCTGCTGCTCCTTCCCATCTCCCCCAGGCACCTTGCAGAGCCCCAGCCATGCTGTTTGCCCCCAGCCTGCCCACGGCCACACTGGGGCTGCTCAGGGGGCTTTTCTCTGCTGAGCATTGGCCTGGCCGTGTTCTGGAGACAGCCTGGGCAAGGAGCCTCAAGCCCTGTCTTGCAATGCAAGATGTAACAAAAAAAAAAAAGTATTTTATTACCATCTGTTAAAACCAGGAGGGCAGGTTGTTTATCTCTTCCATGACCCATTCATCATATCTCTGATGGGATCTTCTCTTAATGGCCCAGCTCTTAAAACCAAATGGGGCAGTGTCCTTGATCTCTTCCATGACCCATCCTCCCTCCAGGGAGATATCTTCTGGTAATGGGCCATTGTCTCCCACTGCATGACTGATAAAATTACATCATCCCATTGTGAGATGCTCCACCCAGAGGGAGGAGCCAAGCATTCCTACCTGGATATAATCTGAGATTTAAAGCACCAGGAGCAGCCTGGTTTCCAGTGGATTCCCAGAGGAGGACCAGACCGATCTACACCACCACTGGACCTTCAGAGGAAAATTAAATGCTTCTACAAGATCATCGCTTCAACAAAGCCACATCTGTCACTCCAGGAGGACTGCAGCCACGATTTGATTGTACTGCAAGCAACACCCTGACTACCCGGGTGTCAGATTGGATTTTGAGTCTTATTTTTTTGGGGTTTTTTTGGTGGTGTTATTTTTTTTTACTACTGCACTTTTAGTTTAATTTTCCTACTGAAGAACTGTTATTCCTATTGCCATATCTTTGCTTGAAAGGCCATTAATTTCAAAATTATTATTCAAAGAGAACGGGGTTGTATTTTCCATTTCAAGGGAGTCTCCTGCCTTCCATAGCAGACATCTGTCTTACCAGCCCAAGACAGGGAGCTCGGCTCAGATATCCTGAGGCGTCCCTGGGTTGGGTTTTTTTGGTTGGGGATGTTTGGAAAAGTAAGAACTCCAAAGCTGGGTGGAAAATGCCACTTGGGGGACATTGGGGGGTCCCAGTGGCGGCTGCTGGCAGAGGCAGCCTGGAGGAGCAGAGCCCTGTGTCCACCAGGAGCCCAGAGAGGGGAGAGCGCTGCAATTTGCAGGACCCTCAACAGCTTGGAGAGGGGCAGGGGGGACTCCTTGGAGCCCCTGCTCCCCAAAGCAGAGAATAAGGGGAGAAGGGACCCTGGGACCCCAAAACCCAGAGTATCCCTAAATGGAAAATGGAAAAGGGGGGAGCTTTTCAGATTCCTGGGATTCTCATCAGCCTGGGGAGGGCATGGAGTCCAGAGACAGGGAACTCCAGCAAGGAATTTTCAGGGCTGCTCTTGGTGTTTGATAGGCTATTAGGGACTCCAGATATCTGGTGACTTGTAGAGATGGATTTGAGCAGAGGGACAGTCAAACTCAACATACTCATCCCTTGTTTTTGCCCAAACCAGGATCTCACATTCCAAAAGCTTGCCTGGATGGAGGAAGAGGCTGCGAGGAAGAGGAAGATGCCCTGGGACAGCCAGGCAGGTGAAGAGGAAGTCAGTGCCCCTTTCCCCCTCTCTCCGGCTCCATCTCCCAGCCCAGCATGGCCCTCGGCTGCAGGACAACCCCGCTGCCGATGCCGTCCTGCCAGGGATGCACTGGGGGGGGTCTCCTTCCCCTTCCCTCTGGCATGGAAGCAAATCCCATCCTCTCCTTGTCCTTCCTCCCCCAGACAAGGAGCTGAGGATGGAGACCAGGGAGGACAAATCTCCACGGCAGGACCTCGTGGAAGAGGCCGTTTTGAGTGGCTCCATGGCACAGGAATCAAATCGGGAGAAAAAGCGCCGGAGACCCTGCAGGAGGAAGGACTCCAAACCCATCCCAGGGTGCTCTGAGGAGGAAAGACCCACCCTGTGCCGGGAAGGTGGACAGAGCTTCAGCCAGAGCAACACCACTGTCCAGCACCAGATTGTCCACACTGGAGACAGACCCTACGAGTGTCCCAACTGTCAGAAGAGGTTTCAGACCAGCTCAGATCTCCTCAAGCACCAGCAGATTCACACAGAGGAGAGGCCCTTCCGCTGCCCCGACTGCAGGAAGGGCTTCAAGCGCAACTCCCACCTCATCACCCACCGGCGCATCCACACTGGGGAGAGGCCCTACGAGTGTCCCCAGTGTGGGAAGAGCTTTACCCAGAGGTCTCACCTGAGCCAACACCAATGGAGGCACCAGTAAGGGAAGCCCTGCGAGAGCCCCAACTGTGGGAAGAGCTTGATATGAGTCTCCAACCTCATCCCCCATCTGAGGATCCACAGTGGGCAGAGCCCTGCTGACCCACATTTCCCATGATCCATGCTGGGAAGACACCTGTCCCTTTCCCTGCCCCTGGCAATGATGTGAGGTGGGACTGAAGGACATGAGGGTCTGGCCATGGTCCCATCATTGTATTTGATCCCATCTTAGGTCATTGCCGGAGGCAGGAAAGGGATTCTCTCTCTTTTCGCAAGGACAAGGGTGTCCTTTCCCAGCAGGAGGAAATACGTGGCTGGGAATAGCCAGTTAAGGTTGTTGTATTTGTGCCTGTATATTGTTTGTATTATTTCTTCTGTCATCAATATTGTTTTGTTCCTATTTGTTCCTTATCTTGTTGCTGTTCCCAGTAAATTGCCCTTATCCCAGCCCATGATTTTTGTCTTTTGTACTTTCCATGGGAGACTGGAGGGCAGCAAGCTGTGACATGGTTTTTGCAGGAGCTTGAAAGTGGGGAATCCCATTCCTAAACCTCGGCCTGTGGAAACTGAGCATCCCAGCTGGTGCCAGCCCTGGTTGTCCTGGCAGCAGCCTTGGGAGCGGGTCCCTGGCTGGGGGCTGTGGGAACCTCTTCACTTTGGTGCCCAGGGACAGCACCGGAGGGAAGGGCTGGAGCTGAGTCGGGGCAGGTTTAGGTTGGATCTCAGGAAAAGGATTTTCCCCCAGAGGCTGCTCAGGCACTGATCAGGCTCCCAGGGAAGGGTCACAGCTCCAGGGCTCTGAGAGCTCCAGCAGCGTTTGGACACCACTGCCAGGCCCAGGCTGGGATTGTTGGGGTGTCCTGTGCAGGGCCAGGAGTTGGACTCGAGGATCCTGATGGGTCCCTCCCAGCTCAGCCAATTCTGTGCTTCTGGGATCCCATGGCCCTGGGAATGGGACTGCAAATGGTTGCCATGGCAACGGGCTCTGGCTCCAGGCCTGAGCTGGTGTCCATGGAACCACCCCTGGCCTGGGGTCTGCATGGAGCTGCCAAGGGACCGACCATAGCAACAGGGGCTGGGGATGGTTACCATGGAAACTGACCATAGCAACAGGGGCTGGTGATGGTTGCCATGGAAACTGACCATAGCAACAGGGGCTGGTGATGTTTGCCTGCTAAGGAACCGAGCTGTCCCAGGCCCTCAGAGGGGTTCCATGGGGACTTTCCAGGAGTCTCCAGGCTGTTCCAGAGCTGGAATGTCCCAGGCAGAGACAGGGGCTCCATGGAGACCTCCCAGGGGTTTCTGGGGATGGGAAAGAGCCCTGTGGTCAGAGGCCCTCACAGCCATTCCATGCTGGCATCCCAGGGCACCTTGGGCTGCAAAGGCACCAATTTGTCACAGGCACTCATGGGGGCTCCACAGTGACAGCCCAGGAGTACCCAGGCGGCCAAAGAGCTGGGACGTCCCAGACACTCACAGGGGTTCCTGTCATGGGCAGAGTGGGAGCTTCAGGAAAAAGCTTTACTTCTTCATTGGAGAAACTCCTGCTGAGTCATGAGGCAGAGAAATGACACCCAACAGCCACCATGGATACTCAAACTCCTCCAGGATGCCTAGACTTTTAAATTTCCATCTAAGAGAGGCGACTGGGACCTGATGGATCCAGTCCTAGCACCAGACTTCGCCAAAAGTTTATGTGCAAAATATTGGACAGGTGGGATTGAACCTTATGCACTTTGTCCCACAGGATTAACAATGGAATACCAGATATATTTCCATAAATACGGCTGTGATTGATTCTGATCATAATTAGACAGAAAGATTTATTTTCAACACAGAGTAAATAATTTTTAAAAAAAGTTATTTACTTCACAATATAGGAGCTATATCAATTATTAGAATATAGTGCTCTAGGAAGCAATTTGGAAGTAAACAGAGTTTTGCTGGAGTTGTTTGAGCCCATTCCAGCAGAGCCTCCTGCTCCAGCAGGAACTGCCTTTCCTGTGCCAGGACCAGGGCAGATCCCACTGCAGGAAAAGCCCCAGGCCAGCCCCAACACAGTGAAGGCCTTGGGCACAAGTGCAGATTGCCGTGCTGGGAGCTGTGCCAGGTAGAGTCTGAGACACCAAAGGCACCTTGGCAGCAGCAGCTGCTTCCAGGCCATGGCCAGAAGCCTCCCTTGGCAAGGCGGCCTGGTGGCCACCACTGCAGAGCTGCTGCTCCAGGGCTCATTTCTGGCTGGGCTCTGCCCCAGCCCACAGAGTGTGACCTGAGCCCTGGCTCTGTCCCAGCCGCTGTGCCTGAGCCCTGCAAAGCCTAAAGTCACCTGTGCCAGCCTGGCTCTGTCAGCCCCTGGGGCAGGGCAGGGAAAGGCCAGAGAAGGGGCTGGCTTTGGCTGCTGGATGTGGGCTCCAGCAGAGACAGTGAGGAGTCAAGGGAGTGGATGGAGTCCAGTGAGCAGCCCCTTCTCCCCATGCAATCCTGGAATGGTTTGGATGGGAAGAGCTCTGCAGTGCTCATCTCATCCAAACCCCTGCCATGAGCAGGGACATTTTTGACCAGGTCAGGTTGTTCAGAGCCCTGTCCCAGCTGGACTTGAATGTTTCCAGGGATGGGGCATTGACCACCTCCCCGGGAACCTGTCCTGCTGTATGACCAACCTCATCATCAAAAATTTCCTCCTTATCTCCCCTTATCTGAACCTCCCTTCCTTTAGTTTAAAACCACCACCCTTTGTCCTATTGTGACAGGTCCTACTAAAAAGTTTGTCTACCACTGCATTTCCAATCAGCTGGGTTTCTATGGCAATTTCCGTGACAGATGTAATGGTTTTAATTTAATAAAACCAAGCAGAAACACCAATTAATGTAGGGGTTTTAGTATTTATTCTCTTTTTGTGGAGGGGAAAGATTAGGAAAAAAAAAAAACAACAAACCAGGCTTGAGCTTAAAAAATGAACAAAAAAAAGTTTTATTAACTCACACTAAAAGAATGAAAAAAAATTGAGAAAAAGAAAACCTTATCTAAAACAGAATGACACTTTAAAACACACTTCTCTCCTCTTAAAAACTATTAACTTCCTTATTGAACAACATAGAAAGACACAACTTGAGATTTTCAGTCAGTTTCACTATTTAGACATAATTACTCATTGCTTTATAGAGAAGAGTCTCTCTAAGACGTTTTTAAGAAGATGTTTGCCACAAGACAAAAGAGTCCAATGCTCCCAATGTCACACATCTGCTGCAGCCCAGAGTTTTCGCAGACTGTGATGTTCAATCAGAAAAGCTTCTCAGCAAAGTGTATCTGGGGTACTATTTGCAAGTATTTCTAGTCTAAAATCATCTTTGTCTCAAAGGCTACGACCTCCTTTTAACCCAGGAGTGGGGGCTTTAAAGTTCCCAAATAATTCTCAATTACATCAGTCCTCAATTTTGGTTAGAATAGCATTCTACCCAACATCACTAAGATGCTGCAAAGAACAGTCCATTTCTCCATGGTTTACCCTAGAGAAGTGTGGTTAAAAAAATCCACTTCATCAATCCTATTCCAATATTATTAATTCTTTCACTTCTAATCTAACTGACTTCATTCAGTGTCTGTCCTGTGTACCCTCTGATTTCTTTCTTTCTCTCAAGGAGGAGTTGTGCTTTAAAAGCTCCATGTTGCTAGGAAAGGGTTAAATCTGCCCAAGGTCGCAAGGGCCACGTGCAAGCACCAGGCTGCATGAGCTGTAGAAAATGCAAAGCTGTGCTGATGGAGGAAGCTGGCAGATGTCCTTTTCTCCACCCCTCAGTCTCATCCAGGGCGGCCCAGTTCAGAGCTACCACAAAGCCGTAAAAGGGCTCAACCCAGGCTGCTCCCATGTGGGCAGCAGCTCTCAGGGGCCCGACCTGGGCCTGCCCACCGCCCACGATGTCACCTCATGGCTGACTCCAAAGCGAGAGAGAGACCGATCAGCAGCAGATTAGTTTAAAATGTCCCCTCCAAAGTCACATTGACATTTCCCGTTGGTCAACTTAGCTGCCAATATCCTGGCCAGCTTTCTGATACGTCCCTGTCCTCCCCCCACCAAAACCAGGGTGATGGCAGGGAAAAACATTTCACATTTCTCTATAACCAGAAAACAAAACTGTGCCAACCCATGATAGAAGCCAAAGCTAAAAAATCAGCATCCTTTCACATTATTGATTATTAATTAAATTGAAAAAAAAAAAAATATCACAGTATATTTTGAAATAGCTACTACTAATAATAACTATAATACTATATTTCACTTGCACAAAGAAACCTGAGCTCAAGATTTAAACCTTCCTTCTCTCACTCTATGTGGGAGTATTCCAAAACCAATTCTTCCTTCTGTGGTGTTGTTTCCAATGTGCTGTTAACAAAATCCATCCTCATGCTCCCAAACCCACAAGTTCTTTTCCTTTTTCCATATGCAATATTTGGATGCCTTTTAACACATCCAGCAGTTCAGCCTCTTTTAATCAACTGCTCCACTGCTGTCACGGTGCTCTGACCTCAGCCCACTCCAGAGCCAGCAAGATCTGGGGAAGAGCTTCCCATCCAGGAATTTCAGACAGGACTGATTCCTCATATTTACATTTAAAAAGTGACATTTTGGTGTGATCTGGCCAGACTATGCCAGTGCTGTTTTACCAGTGGGCAGGATCAGCACCAAAGACACAGACACCACCTGAAGGAATCAGTGTCTTTTACTACAGTTCAAAGCAGCAAAGGAGCACAAAAGGAGCAGCTCAGCAATGCACCCAACCATCACTACCAAAGATTGCCTGCAGGGATTGAGAAAGATCCAGCACCAGTTCCCCTCAGACTTTCCCATCACCAACATGCACACATCAGCTGGGGGAAGCTGTCCCAGCCAAGGACTGGAGAGCCACTCCCTGACACTGGGAATTCCTGCAGGTGCCTCCAGCCACAGGTGAGGCTCCAACCTGGCTGGGAGAGGGCCCAGCTCTGACAGTGCTGAATAAACAAACTGACATCACTTCTAGTGCAGGAACATCTGGTTTCATCCTCCTCTTGGGTTCCTCCCACAGCCTGGCCAGGGCCCAAGTAGGAACCAAGGGAGGTGACTTTGACCATCCAGCCCCAAACAAGGCCAGATGTCAGATTTCATGGCCTTGTCTGGCTTCTAAGCACAGAAAGGTCAATACATGTCTCATTAATGAGTGAATACATCTATCACAGTGCGAATGACCATGCATATTTCACTAATGAGCAGATACAAAGATAACCTTGGGTTGGGAGGTTGATGCAGACATCACCTTTGGCTCAGGGTCTGCTGTTCAGGCCTCACTCAGGCCTCTTGTCCAGGCCTGGGATGAGCAGGGACATCTTTCCCCAGATCAGGTTGTTCAGAGCCCTGTCCCAGCTGGACTTGAATGTTTCCAGGGATGGGGCATTGACCACCTGCAGTCCCCCACATCCCCCCTTGCCATGGAACCTGGCTGCAGAAATGGGTCCTTGGGGTGCTTTCCAAACCTGAAGGGATGAGGGATCCAAAGCCAGCAGTGGGGTCAGTGCAGTGTCCATGGCCACAGTCCCTTGCAATGGCCCAGGGCAGGTTGGGATGATGATCCACCCTCACTCCTGGCCCAGGGCAGGGCTGCAGTGCTCTTGGTGGCACCTTGGGCTTGGCCCACACTTGAGGAGGGTGTTTTCACTGGGGAAACTCAGGAGTTTTAGATTGCTTCAAAAATAAAAGAAGAAAATCCTTCTTTGGCTAAATGCAGCCAGGTCTCCAAGGAAAGCGGGTCCCAGGTGAGTGAGAAGAGATAGGATGTGGTTTGGGAATGTGGAGCAAAGTTGTCCAAGGGTTAGACCTCAAGGCACAGCTTCTCTGAGCAGGCCAGACCTCCTTGGGAGACCCTGGTTCAGTATCAACCACAGAATGCTGCAACAACTTCTTATGTAATAGGAACAGTAATGAAATACACCCTTGAAAATAGGAATACATATTTCTTAGAAGCTCTTTGAAATATTTCTCCATAAGTGCAGCAGGAAATCTTCCTAATGAATGGCACCAGACCAGAGGGAACTCAAGGCAGAACCATGGTTTGTCAGGACATGCTTGGTCCTGACGAGCCCTGATGAGTGGATTTGGTGTTAAACCCTGGAACCTCACTCAGAGCCTAGGAGATGCACAAACCTTTCCAGGAGTCAAAGTCAGAAGAAAAGCCCAGAGTGTTTTGATGCATCAATGGGTCCCACAGAGGTCCAGCCCCAACACAGGCTCTTCATGGAGTCCATGAAGGATAGAAATGGAGGCCAGGACTGTATAAAAACCTCTCAGAGACTCAGTGTGGGTAGGAAAATCCAAAGTACCTTAAACACCTTGAGTATCTCAAAGCATTAATGAACCTCGCTGAGTATCAATGCAAAGCCTCTCAAGGGACTTATTAGAGCAGATAATTGGGGCCATGATTCCACAAAACTCTCAGAGACTTAGTGCCTCAAAGAAGTACTTAAATTACCCCTGAGTACCTTGAGGCATTAATGAGCCCCACTGAGTGTGGTTACTGGCTAAAAATCTCTAGGGACTAATTAAAGCAGATAACTGGAGGCCATGACTGCACAAACCTCTCAGACTCAGTGTCAAAACGAAGTTCCTTAATAGATCTTGAGCATCCTGAAGTATTAATGAGCCCCAATGATTATTTTTACTGACTAAGAATCCCAAGGGACTAATTAAGGCAGATAACTAATGCCATGATTACCCAATTTTTCTCATAGAGACAATTTTTAAAGGGAAACACCAAGTACCTTAAAACAGCTGAAGTACCTTGAAGTATTAATGAGCCCACTGAGTGTTGTTCCTGACAGAGCCTCTCAAGGGACTCATTAGAGCAGATAATCGAAGGCCATGGTTGCACAAACCTCTCAGAAATCCAAGAATGAAGCAAAAAGTCCTTTGAAAACCCTGCAGTTCCGGGGAGCATTCAGGAGCCCCCCAGGGCCATTGCTGACCAAGGCTCCCCAGGGACTCCTTCCAGCACATCCTTGAGGCCACTGGGATGTGAGGGGAATGCTGAGGGCAGCACAAGGGGCTGACAGTGCCCAGCCTTGCTGGGGCTGTGCCAGGAGGCCCCAGGGCCTCAGGACAAGGTGTCTCCTCAGAGCTCTTGGTGGCACAGAGGCTGCTGTGCCCCAGGGCACCAAGACTTGGCTTCTCTTTGTTCCCACCTGTCATCAGTGCCTCCAGTTCTCTGCTCTGCCTGGGGCCTGGGGACACTTTCTCTGTCCTGTCCCTCAGTGGGACCCATTAAAACTTCAAGGAACTTTGGAGTTGGATTCTGACTTGGAAATCTTTAGAGGTTTCTTCAGCTCCCTCTTCAGGGACTGATGTTCAGGGCCTGAGCACAAAGCCTGAGAGGGTCATTGAAGTCCTTGTGCTGTGTCTGTGCAGCTGAGCTGGGCCGGGCTCCTGGCACAGAGGCAGCTCCTGGCAACCAAGAAGTGCTTAAAAGCACATTGCTCTTAATGAGCACCTCTTCTCCCAGCCCAGCAGGGCTGGGGCACTGCCTGCAGCCACCCCGGGCACAGCACACAGGCACAGAGAGCTGCAGTCACTCAGGGCTGGGAAGGAGCTGAGAAGTGACTGCAGGAGAATCACTCCCAGCCCTTGACACAGGAACCTCTGGCTACAGGACAAGGCAGCTGCAGCTCCTGCAGTGATCTCCTAAAGCTGCAACATCCCAATGCCTACAGACTCAGTGAGTACATTCTCTGATTATCTCTGGTGGAGAGCAGCCAGGGGTGCCCAGGGCTGTCCTGCAGAGCAGAGTCCTGCAGCCCAGGGTGCTGTGCTGGGGCAGGGACTCTGCTGCCTGCCAGGGACAGCTCTCAGCCAGCCCTGGGAGCTGCTCACAGCACTGTGGGACAAGATCTGGGTGGAAGGAGACAGGTGGTAAGGAGTGGAAGTGTTCCTCTTGTGTGGTGAGGATGCTGCATTGTTCAGATCTGCTCTCAGCATGACATTTAACTCCAGAATATTTCCAAATAGATTATACAGGGAGCAAAGACAGGCAGGGACTGCAAAAAAGGGAAAATTCTGCTTTTTTAATCTACTGCTCTGTGTTACCTGGATGGAAAATTACACATAGATATTAATCTCTCAGTTCAGGTTGAGAAAAATCAAACAATTTTCTCTCAGATCTTCATAAACCAGGCAGTGACAGAAATCAGCAGAGGGTCCCTTGCAGGCAGCACCAGTGTCACTTTTCCAGCTTCCTCAGGGTTGTTCTGATGTTGCCATCAGAGCCTGCAGAGCCAGAGCTGCTCCTGGGCAGTGCCAGAGCTGGGAGGGCTCTGCAGGGCAGAGCTGAGCCCCCAGGGCTGGGCTGGGCTCTGGCAGCACTGGCAGGGCTCAGCCCTGGGCACAGGGAAGCAGCTGCAGGCAGGGACAGCTCCAGGCAGCAAAGCCCTGGGCAGGCAGTGGGAGGAAAGTGCCACCAAGCTGTGCTGGGATATTGAAAGTCCTCTCCAAACTGAACTATTCCATGATTACTTTTTTTTTTTTTTTTTTTTTTTTTTTTTTTAAATCCCCATGCCAAGACACTGCAAATGTGGTGTTCCAGCTCCCTCTGCTTGGAGAGCTGGGAAACAATGGAGCAACAGACTAGCTCTCCCCACCCTTCACTGAGTTACAGCCAGTGAGTGCTCTTGCCTTGCACAGTTCTCTCTGATCTCCCTGGGCACAGCAGGAAACTCTCTCCAACTGCCTTTGGCCATCACCATTCCTTAGCCCTGGCACAGGAGATGCTGCCAGGCTCCTCTGCCTCAGGAGCAGTTTGGGCTGATGAAGTCCAAGCCCAGGACTGGCCCCTGTCCCTGTTCCCATGATCCCAGTGCTGCAGAGCAGAGCTGACCCCTCGGTGTCCATGGGCAGAGCCCCTGCTCATCACAGCAATGGGGCCAGATCCCTGCAGAGCTCCAGGCACGGGGCTGAAGGAAGGGCTCTGAGAAAAGGAAAACTGGATGGCACAGAGCAGCAGGGGAAGGGCTGGGAGGGGGGGGCTTCAGCATTGCTCAGTTAAAGTTTCCCCTGACTTGTCACTGTGTCCTCCCTCAACAGGACTCCATGGCCAGAGTGAAGAAATGTCCAACAGCAGCTCCATCAGCCACTTCCTCCTGCTGCCATTGGCAGACACGCGGCAGCTGCAGCTCCTGCACTTCTGCCTCTTCCTGGGCATCTCCCTGGCTGCCCTCCTGGCCAACGGCCTCATCATCAGCGCCGTAGCCTGCGGCCACCACCTGCACACACCCATGTTCTTCTTCCTGCTCAACCTGGCCCTCACCGACCTGGGCTCCATCCTCACCACTGTCCCCAAAGCCATGCACAATTCCCTCTGGGACACCAGACACATCTCCTACTCAGGATGTGCTGCACAGATCTTTTTCTTTCTGTTCTTCATCTCAGCAGAGGTTTCCCTCCTGACCATCATGTGCTACGACCGCTATGTGTCCATCTGCAAACCCCTGCATTACGGGACCCTCCTGGGCAGCAGAGCTTGTGCCCACATGGCAGCAGCTGCCTGGGCCAGTGCCTTTCTCTATTCACTGCTGCACACGGCCAATACATTTTCCCTGCCCCTGTGCCATGGCAATGTCCTGGGCCAGTTCTTCTGTGAAATCCCACAGATCCTCAAGCTCTCCTGTTCCAAATCCTACTTCAGGAAACTTGGGCTCATTGCAGGCAGTGTCTGTTTGGTATTAGGTTGTTTTGTGTTCATTGTTTTCTCCTATGTGCAGATTTTCAAGGCTGTGCTGAGGATCCCTTCTGAGCAGGGACGGCACAAAGCCTTTTCCACCTGCCTCCCTCATCTGGCTGTGGTATCCCTTTTCATCACCACTGGTGCATTTGCCTACCTGAAACCCCCCTCCATCTCCTCCCCATCCCTGGATCTGGCCCTGTCAGTTCTGTACTCGGTGGTGACTCCAGCCCTGAATCCCCTCATCTATAGCCTGAGGAACCAGGAGCTCAAGGCTGCAATGTGGAGACTGATGACTGGATGGTGTCAGGGACATTAAACTGCTGGCAAATTTCTGATAAACACTTCTAATAAAAGTCATCTTTGATACTTCTTGTTGGTTTCATTTTGAAGGACCTAGTTATTTGTTTTACTTATTTTATGTCCACAAAGAAATGTCTTTGCCTGTGCCATTTCTCATTTTGTTTCTCTCCACCTTCCCTGTGGAGACAGATTGTGTCAATGAATGGCTGTTCTCTTGGTGGCTTTAAAGGAATTCAAGGATCCTCCAGCCAAGTTTTCTGCACAGATCCCCCTTTTGTTCCCTTCTTTGCAGCTGCAGCAGCAATGTCTGTGTGCAGAGCTGGGGCAGATCAGTGCTGGCACAGCAGCTGTGCCCAGGAGCAGCAGCACTTGGTGTTGCCAGTGCTGCTCCCATGCCCCTGCCCCGCTGCCCTCCTGGCCCTGCTGTTGCTGTAGGGCCTGAGTGCTCTCAGGGCCGGGCACAGTGCTGGGGGTGGCAGTGCCGGGGCTGCAGCAGGGACAGGCCATGGGCACTGCTGGGGCAGCGCTGATGCCTCAGGGCAGGGCCTGGGGGCTCCAGGCTCCTTGCCCAGGCTCTCTCCAGAACACGCCCAGGCCAATGCTCAGCAGAGAAAAGCCCCGTGAGCAGCCCCAGGGTGGCTGTGGGCAGGATGGGGGCAAACAGCATGGCTGGGGCTCTGCAAGGTGCCTGGGGGAGATGGGAAGGAGCAGCAGAGCAGGGGCTGATCCATCCCCACTGCGCTGGACACCACAGGGCAGCATCCCAGAGCGTCCTCATGCACCTGCCAACAACACCCCCACTCTGCAGCCCTGGCCTCTCCCACAGCTCACACAGGTGCCGCATCCTTGCAGGTACAGACACGGCAGCACTGGCTCAGGAGCCCCTGTTTGCACTGCACAGAGCAGGTGTGAGCATGCTCATGGTGTTGGTATGGGGAGATGAACCTGAGTGAGCACAAATGCCATCAGCCCCTGGGGCCAGGAAGGGCTGGGGGACAGCAGGGAAAGCACTCAGGTTTGTGGTGGCCTCTGAAGTCAGCCAGAAAGTTTGTTCCCATGAGCTGTGAGTTTCCTGTGCCACTGCAGATGTTGTTGCTCAGAGGCAGGGCTGCCTGGCACCAACCCCCAAACTGTCCTGAGCATTTCCTTTGCCTCACCTTGGCTTTCTTTGCTCTTCCTGCTACAAATTCCTTCTGATTGTCCACCCCTGTTCCTTTTCCAGCCCATATCTGGTTGCCCTTTCCTCTCTGGCCCCACTCACTATTTTAATGCCTGAGCTGGCACCATGGGAACATCCCTTGGGGAGCAGGATCATCCTCCAAGTGTTTCAGGAATTGTCTGCAGGCTCCTGCAGTGCCTCGTGCTGCTCCCTTGCTAGAGGCACCACAGGCCAGGGGAGCACATCTGAGCTGCTGTGTCTGGCTGTGGGGCTCCCTGTTCTGGGCAAGGAGGAGGAGCTGCAGAGGCTCTGCAGGACTGACAGGATGGGCTTGGGGACTGTGAGGAGAAGCTGAGGCACCTGGGCTGCTGGACCTTCTGGAGAGGAGGCCCAGAGCTCATCCTGCAACTGCTGCAATGGCAGTTTCAGAGAATCACAGAATCAGCAAGGCTGGAAAAGACCTTGGACATCATCAAGTACAACCTGTGCCCTGACACTGCCTTGTCTCCCCTGAGCCTCCTCTTCTCCAGGATAAACAACCCCAGCTCCCTCAGCCACTCCTCACAGGACTTGTGTTCCAGACCCCTCACCAGCCTTGTTGCCCTTCTCTGGACACTCTCTATCCCCTCCATGTCCTTCCTGAACTGGGGGCACAGAACTGGACACAGCACTCAGGGCCAACCAGTGCTGAGCACAGGGGAAGAATCACTGCCCTGCTCCTGCTGGCCACACTGTTCCTGATCCAGTCCAGGAGCCACTGGCCTTCTTGGCCATGTGGGCACACTGCTGGCTCATGTCCAGCCTGCTGTCCATCAGTCACCCCAGGACCCTTTCTGCCTGGCCACTGTCCAGCAACTCTCTCCCCAGCCTGCCAGTTTTTTTTCCTGGAGAAAAGGTGTCTCAAGGGAGCCAAGGCAGTGTCAGGGTACAGGTTGGACTTGATGATGTCTAAGGTCTTTTCCAGTCTTGCTCATTCTGTGATTCTCTGAAACCATCCTTGCAGCAGCTGCAGGATGAGCCCTGGGCTTCCTCTCCAGAAGCTCCAGCATTCCAGGTCCCTCAGCTTCTCCTCACAGCCCCAAAGCCCATCCTGTCAGTCCTGCAGAGCCTCTCCAGTGCAGGGGAAACACTGGGCAACTGAATAACAGAATCAGCATGATTTTAGCAGAAGCCTTTTAATGTTCACATTAAACTCCAGTTACAGATTCTAGCACTACTGTCGACACATACAGGTTCCTCTCAATTGGCTAAGTCACTTGTTCACGAGGCAGGCACACATCCTTCAGGACTCCTCATTGGTCAAGCGTCCATCATCATGTTGTGTGTCCTCTAAGTTTTGCATTGTTTGTAAACAGTTTCTCAGGCTCTTGGTTCTCATTTTTAGTCATGTTTTTATCTTAGTAGCCTTGTGGAATGTCTGAGAGCTCCTGGGCAAGGAGCCTCAAGCCCAGTCTTGAAATACAAGATTTAAGCAAAAAAATGTATTCTATTACTATCTGTGAACACCATTTGGGGCAGGTTGTTTATCTCTTCCATGATCCATCCCTCATATCTCTGAGGGGGATCTTCTCTTAATGGCCCAGCTGTTAAAACCAAATGGGGCAGTGTTCTTGATCTCTTCCATGACCCATCCTCCCTCCAGGGAGATCTCTTCTGTTAATGGGCCATTGCCACTTTGGGAAGGCCTCTGGTGACCCACGTTTCCTGTGACCCACACTGAGAAGTCACCTGTCCCTTTCTCTGTCCCTGGCAATGATGTGAGGTGGGACTGAAGAACATGAGGGTCTGGCCATGGTCCCATCATTGTATTTGAACCCATCTCAGGTCATTTCTGGATGGGCTCTGCCCCAGCCCAGAGTGTGACCTCAGCCCTGACTCTGTCACAGCTGCTGTGCCTGAGCCCTGCAAAGCCTAAAGGTCATTGTCATGGGTTCGCACAGTTTGGTTTTAAGTTAGGGAGGAATGTGAAGTATTACCCTGTCAGGACCCTGGAAATAATTTTAGAAAGGACAAGGACCTATCAGAAGCCGGCTTGAGATATTGGCATCTGCTTTGGCCACTGAGAATGTTGAATGCGACTTTGGGCAGTACCCATATAAATCCTGGGTTTGTTCAGGTCAGGCCCTTTTCCTCCTGGTCAGCTGAACAGGGAACATCCAGTGGGTCCTACTGCTCCCCACACCTTACCTCCCCCTTCAGGGGGAAGCTCGCCCGTGGCCGAGCCAGACTCCATCGGCTACCCGGCGGGAAGGAGAGGTTGCAGCTTAACATCAACCACTTTGAAAAAACCTCCCCGGAGTCCCCAGAGCAGGGAGGGATCTGCCCTGATAACAGCTATGGGCCCAGTTTGGCTGAGGCTGCCCCGATTGTCACCGAGGGGTGGGCAGAGCTCTCCTCCCGCTCCCTTCCTCTGGTGTCTTCCAGATGGAGAAGAAAGAGTGGAGGGAGGAAACCAGGCTGATCTGAAATGGAGAGACTGCTGCCTGGAGCAGAAATCACATGGCCACTGCAGGCCTGGGCAGAGTTAACCCTTTCCTGGCAACATGGAGCTTCCAAGGCCTGACCCTTCCCTGAGAGAGAAAAGAAAGAGACAGAGTGGACGTAGGAAAGACGCCGCATGAAGTCAGTGGAGCTGGAGTGAAAGAACTGATGAAGATTATTAGAAGAGGGATTGAGGATGTGGACATTTTTAACCAAACTTTTCTGGTCGAAACAATGGAGAAATGGACTGTTTCTTGTAACATCTTAATGTTGTTTGGGGGAATGCTAGTTCTAGTCAAAGTTGGGGATTGATATGATTGAGATTTCAGTGGGAATCTTAAAGCCCCTCAATCCTGGGGTAAAAGGAGGTCTCAGCCTTTGAGACGAAGATGATTTTAGAGAGAAAATGATTTGAAGCCCTCGGCTCTTGGGGTAAAAGAAGGTCTTTATTTATTTTGAGATAAAGACAGTTTTAGAGATAGAAGAGGATCCTTGTTTTATACTAGAAGAAGCTTTCTTAAACAGTACCACAAATACATTGAGAGGCCTATGAGTAGCCAGGGGAAAGGCTGCAAATGGGTGGAAAAACATAATCTGCAAAAACTCCCAAGCAGCTGCAGATTTGTGACATTGAGAGCCCCAGGACTGTTTTTGTCTTGTGGTGAATGTGTCCATAAGACTCTAGAGAGACTCCTCTCCCAAAGTGATGAAAGATTATGTTTAAATGGTGAAACTGACTGAAAATCACAGGGTGTGTCTCTCTATGTTGTTTGGAAGAAAGTCAACAGTTTGTAAGGGAAGGGAAGAGTGTTTTGAAGTTGCATTTTCTTTTTTTGGGTTTTTTTTCCCCATCTTTTCTTTTCTTTTCTTTTCTTTTCTTTTCTTTTCTTTTCTTTTCTTTTCTTTTCCATTCTGTTGGGGAGGAGGAAGCCAAGAAACCCTATAAATATGATTGCCTGTATTCTGAGAACAAGAAACCTGTATGTGAGATAGAATTGAAAGTCAGTTTTGATGTTTGAGATGTGTTAAGATACTGGATGTCTGGGAAAACAGTTAGGTGACCATCTGAAGGTTACCTGCAACCAGATCCAGAGGTCAAATGGAATGTTCTGTCTCACCCCTCAATGTATGGTCCATCCCACACCTGTACCCCTCCCCTAAAGTATCAGGTATCTGTGACCCCATTGGCACAAGTCCTGTTCCAGCCCACCTCGAGACCCCTTATCAGGGGGCTGCGAGGTGGCTCGGCCTCTTTCGCCCTTCGATATTCTCTCTTTGCTCCTTACTCCTCTCTCTTTGCTCTTTGCTCTTTGCTCTTTGCCTCTCTTGGAATTTCCTCTCCCTACCTCTCCCTTCCCCCATTCCCTAGGCCTTGCCACGAGCTGCAGCCTGGCAGCTCAGAGCAAGGCCCCCACATCCCTTACAATAAACCTCATCTCCTAAAACCCAGCCTCAGAGATCTCTTGTCTACATTCATGCACACCGCCCAGAAGTCAGCAACAGCGGGAGGAAGCAATTTCTACACCATTCTTTTAGTGTGTGTTAAAAAAAAAAAAAAAAAAAAAAAAGCTTTTTAAGCTTGAGCCTGCTTTGTTTCTCCTGATCCTCTCCCACAAAAAGAGAGTAAACACTAAGATCACTACACTAAATTTAGCAAAGAAATTTTCATGAATGTGTAGTCACTATATTAATTAGTGTTTCTGCCCAGTTTTAACTAAAACCATTACACCTTCCTATGGAAAAGAACTGTCCTTCTTGCCCAGGTGCCCATGGCCACAATTGGGATTCCACCTCCAGCATTGCCTGTTGTGAGAGACTGGAGGAGATTGTTGGCTGGAAACATTTTGTGTGTGAGGGAGGAAGGGGCAGATCCAGCCTTGCCCTGCCCTGAAACACCAGCACTGCCCTGCCCTGTAACCCCAATCCCCCCAGAGCCTCTATCCCAGCCCAGCAGTGTCTGCCAATCCCTGGCACACCAAAGGCAATGCTCCACAGCCACCTCTGCAGCCCCCAGCCCAGCTCCTGAGATACCAAGTGACCCAAAGTCCCACCTGGGGGAAGGGCCCAGGAAGACCATGGGGTATTCAAGGCTGACCACAAGGCAAGCACACATCTTGACCCCACCTCCTGTTGGAATTTCTGTCTGAACACAGCTGGAATCCAGGAGTTGATAGCTCTGTGTGTGCGTGCGTGTGTGTGCTTCTGTGTATCTTACTTGTCTTTTTTTCTGTGTCTTCCTCTTCTAATTCTCTCCCTTTGCAAATGTTGAGTGACTTAAATTTAACAGGTTTAGACTTTGTGATATTCAATGGGTCAATTTATAATGCTCTCAGAAGTGTTTTTTTGTTGATTGAATGTTGTATTCAACCTTTTCCCAGAGTTTCTCTGATTTTCTAAAGTTGCCAGTAAAGTCTGTTTTGTTGTTTTGAGCTCTTGAGAATCTCTTGTTGCTATTTCTCCAGTGCATCAACTCAGAGTACTCAAACAATTGTAATTCCTTTGAAATGTTTAAGTGAGAGAGTTGTTTGGGGGCTGGGGGTCAGGGCTTGTCTGTCCTGCTTGGCACAGCCCAGGCAGGGCTTTCACAGCCACATTGCACACTCCATTTCCCATCTGCACCTGCTGGTGCCTCTGAGTTCTGCTTGCCCAGCCCCAGGGACGCTCCCCTTGTCTGTCCATTCCCCCACGGTCTCTGGGCAGGGATGGCCTCAGTGGGGGCTGCTGACATCCTCAGACACTTGGAGGCTGCTGCTGGATTTGACTTCTCCAGAGGCTTGTTCAGCCTTCAGCTCCTCAGTGCCCCAGGGCTCATTAACATTCAGAATACCTTAACAGCAAGACCTCTGGGAATAATTTTGTTCTGGAAAAAGAAAGCGAGAGAGTCAGAGACTTGCTCTTTTGTATGTTTCTTTATTATCAAGCTTGGCCTTGGGGGAGAGCTCGCTTGCTCCCTTGGCAATGCAGAGGAGGAGGTAACACACAGCTTCGCTTCACAGTGAAGCTGGGACTCCCACCCCCCTCACGGGCTTTATTTCCCTTGCCGGGGAGTCCGTTTCACTTCACTGATCAGGCGCCATCCAGCGATGTGGGACTCCTTCTCAGGTCACGGCGACTAAATAAAGCTGCTTTGGCGGACCCCCGTACCTTTTGCACTAGCCTAAATTGCGACTTCAGTCCTGGATTTTACTTTGGTTCTCTGCTTTTCAGAGTCTCTTGTTCTTGAGTTGTTCCCAGAATTCCAGTGTTCTTTTTATTTGCATATTCAGACGCTACCTGCCGAATGGGAGCAGAGATACAGGTAATAAGGTGAATTCTTAATTAACCAACAAGTAAATAAGGTGATTAATCAATATTAAAACAGGAATAAGGCAAATTCTTTACACAGAACTAACATTAACAATCTTAATGGAATTACTTAACAATTAAGTAACTAGAACATAGATTATTTGAACAGAACTTATTTATAACAGGTTCATGTGTCAGGGGAGGGGAATTCAGAGCCCTTTTCTCTCCTGTGAGCTGTGGGTCTGCATTTCCAATGGCCCTGCCGCTGTCAAAGGGGCCTTTTTCACTCAACTCAGAACAGTTCTGCTGAAAGCCTGTCCTAAACCTGCTTTTCCTGCAAATGTGCCCAATGAGTCCAAAATTATTTGCAGCCCCAGGTCTTATGTGCATGCAGGTGTGAGAACTGAGGGATGGAAAAGCTCTGCTGGGGGGAAGTTCTCCTTTTCTTGTTTGTTTTTCTTTTGGGTTTTTTTTTTTTGTATTTTTGGTTTGGTTTGGTTTATTTTCCTGTTCTTTTCTTTTGATTGGTTTTGTTGATTTTGGGGAGAGTTTGGGGAGAGGTTTTTTTGTTTATTTTTTTTTCTCCTTTTTTTCTCTTTTTTTTCTTTTCTTTCTTTAGGTGGTGGGAAATTTTGGTTTTGTGTGTTGTGTTTTTTTGTTTGTTTGTTTGTTTGTTTGTTTCTTTGCTTGTTTTTTGTTTAGTTTTTTTTTTGTTTTGTTTTGTGGTTTTTTTTTTTTTTTTTTTTTTTTTTGGTCTTTTTTTGTCTTTCTTTTTTTTTTTTTTTTTTTTAATTAACTCCCCCTTGCAGCTCTGGGCAGAGCTCTGTAAGTCTATGTGCCACTTGTCTGTGGCACTGTGGAGGTGGCCAGGGGGACCTTCCCTGAGCTGTGTGCACAGGAATGCACATCAGCCCAGGCCGGGGGTGCTCAGTGCCCGGTCAGTTTTGCTGTTTACATGTGGCTCTGGACGCTTCCCTTGGAGCGTCTCCAGGCAGGGGACGTTGGAGCTGTCACCACCATGGTGTCACAGAGAGGGGAATGCTGGGGCTGTCCCGCTCCTGCCCCGGCCCCAAGAGCTCTGGCAGCACCTGGAGGAGACACAAAGGCTGAGCCCAAGGGTGAGAACTGCAGAAGGGGCTGAGCTGGGAGGAAGGCAGCGGGATCATGGAGTGCAGGCCCTGGCCCTGCACAGACAGCCCAACAGTGGCAGCCTGGGCATTCCCGGGAGCAGTGTCCAAAGACTTCTGGAGCTGCGGCAGCCACACAGCTGTGGCCATTCCCTGGGGAGCCTGGTGAGTGGTCAAGCCCCCTGCAGAGGAAGAAGCTTTTGCTGGTCTCCAGCCCGCAGCTGGCCTGGCCCAGCCCCTGCCGTTCCCTGGGGTGCATTCCCTGCTGGCCCCGGGGCAGAAGTCTCAGCTGCCCCTGCTGCTGTCCCTGGGCAGGAGGTGCAGCCCCCGGGGAGCTCTGAGCTCCGTCTGCTGGGCTGCAGCTGAAGCGAGCCAGTGCCGGCAGAGCTCTGGGGAAAGGTCCCGGCCCTGGCTTGGGGCTGGGCCAGTGGCCCAGGGAGCAAATCAACTTGCAGCTGCTGCCCCAGAGCAGGGAAGAGCAGGAATTGCTGGCTGGGAGAGACTCTTGCCAAGGGCCTGCAGCGCCAGGCCACAGGCCATGGCTGGACACTGCTTGGGGTCAGGGTGAGCTGGGATGTGGGGATGGACTTGTTCCCTGGGAGGGCAGTGGGGCCCTGGCACAGAATGGGAGGAAAAGCTGCGGCTGCCCTGGAATGGCTGGAAGTGTGCAAGGGCTTGTTGGAGTGGACTTACTGCCCAGAAGGCATTGATGGGATGGGATGGGATGGGATGGGATGGGATGGGATGGGATGGGATGGGATGGGTGAGTATAATGTGGGCAGTGCAGTGTGGAGGGGTGTGAAAGTTGGGAGGGGTAGGGATTGCAATGGGGGATGGGGTGGTTTGAGCTCTTGGAGTAGGGGAGTAGAGGGAGGGAAAGCAAGAGACAGTTTTTGAAGGCTACTGGTGCTTTTAGGAATTCTGAGGCCTGGAAGTGTCTTGTGGGCAGTTGCAGTGAAATTGGGAAGGCGGAGTTTAACGTGCTGTGCAGGGCTGAGGTTGAGTGGCAGTGATTTTGGGAGGGTAAGAGCACCAGCTCCCAAGAAAGAAAGGAAGACAGAAGAAAGAAAGAAATGAGAGAGAAAGAAAGAAGGAAGGAAGGAAAAAGGAAGGAAGGAAAAAGGAAGGAAGGAAGGAAGGAAGGAAGGAAGGAAGGAAGGAAGGAAGGAAGGAAGGAAGGAAGGAAGGAAGGAAGGAAGGAAGGAAGGAAGGAAGGAAGGAAGGAAGGAAGGAAGGAAGGAAGGAAGGAAGGAAGGAAGGAAGGAAGGAAGGAAGGAAGGAAGGAAGGAAGGAAGGAAGGAATGGTTTTAAATGAAGCTCTATATGTCTAATTTAATAAGCAATCAAGATCAATTTAGGAGCAATGCAATTTATTTAAGTAGCATTTTATAATCAAGCATATACAAAAAAATTGGCATTGACAAATTAAAGATAAGTAATGTTCAGATAAAGCATAAGCAAATCTGACTGGGGTATGGATGAGGGGCTTCTCACTCTACCTCACGTACAAATCCAACTTAAACTGATGTACTGTATGCTAATGCATATTCATTAATATTTCCCATGAACCTCCTTCTATTTCCAATTCTTAAAATCAACATCGCAATACTACTTAGTGCATGCTCCATTTGTTGTTAGGGGGTCTTCTTGGCTTTTTGGTGGTCTTCTTCAGATGAAGGCTCATCATCTTCCTCTCATCCTATGAATAACCTTACTGGTTGTGCGTGCGCTCTAAGTTTTGTGTTATACATAAATAAGCATTATGTTCCAAAAGGTAATTATTTCATGGATCAAACCACCACCCAAACTCCCTGCCTTGGAACAGTCCTAACCATCTTTGTCCATCTCAAGGCCAGTTCTATCTTAAGACTTCCTGTATCCCATAACATCTGCAAAGGGCCCATCTCCCTACCCTGGAGTAGTCCCAGCTTTGGCCAATCCAGCTTTGAGACTCTTGCTTATCTCAAACTGCATCCTGTATCTTATTTTTCTCATGTAGCATCTGCCAAGGGGCCCATCTGCTTTGTGACAGTAATCACACCAACTTTTTCCTTTACTACTTTATAACAAATGCTTTCTAAAATATATAGTTCTAAAATATTAATATAGTTACAATTAGCATGAATCATTTTAATTTCTTGCAATTTCACCCATTTTTCTTTTTAAATATATTGATTCATGCTTTTTAATTAAAACTGAATCTTGATTTCTTCTATATTCCCAATAATCCAGGTTTTCTCGCTCTCTCATTTCAGCCTCGAATTTTTCTAACATCTCCCATGCCGCATCAAGCTTTTTGCATTCCTTCTCAAATTTGGTTGACATCTCTTGTGCTAGAGTTGTCTCTCTATGTTCAGTCAACATCTCTTTGGCTCCTTTCTTTTAAGTGTGAGTAGGTCTAGCTTTTAATATCATCAAATAATTTGGTTTCCCTTTTGCTGCCAATTCTGGATCAATGGGCATTGCTGTCATTTGCATTCCTTGTATCACTGGGTGGATTAGTCCAATAAGACATGGAATCATGCATGGTAAGAATAACAATCCTCATCCAGAACATAACAGCGTAAATCCCACTTTCTTCCACCAGGCTCCTCCAAAGCGGTTGTCCCACCAATCCATTTTTAGAATAGAATTCCACTTTTGAACAGGTACATGTGCCACCCTTTTAATTTCTTCAGCAAGTTTTTTGATGTCTTCCCCATGATCATCTCTCTCCACACAGCACTCAGATTCATTAAATCTTCCTCAAATTCCCCCTTCTTCAGCCAACAGATAATCTAGGGCAATTTCTGTTTTGATATACAAATGCTCACATTTGTGAATGCTGCTTGGCCAGTAACTTTAGGGCAGCAGAAGTGTGGTTTGATACAACCTCCACTACAGCCTGAAGTCTTATCAACTGATTCAATAGATAAATTGGGGTCCTATATCCCCAAGATCCATCCTCAGCCCAAGCTGCTGGGTCATAATACGCTATGATTCTTTCTGCAGGCCATTCGTCTTCCCCCCCTTCCTGGTTTCCCCCTGCCTTTGGGAAGTTGAGGTTTAAATCTCTTTTATTCCTTTCTAGAGTCTCATAAAGTGGTGTTCCTGGCATATTGCTCCTAGACCTTGGTGAAGATGATGAAGAAGGAGGGTTGTCTAAATCCTAAGGTACAGGTTCCCTCCCACTTTTGAGGTAATTCACTTATGCTCATTGCCCACAAATGCAATATATTCCATCAGGGGCTTTCCATTTGCTATCTGTGTTTTCTGGTTGCTCCCAGTAGCATTTTAAGTATTTTTTTTTTGGATTGGTAGGGGTTAGCTCCAGGACTTTTATGCCAAATCGTTTCCTTTTAACACAATTCATTTCCTTTGTTATTCCCCAATACCCAGTAAAAGTTTTTGGTCACCACGTCTTAGTTTTATTATCCAAATTAACTACTAAAGTAGATCTACAAGGAGTATATCCTACTACTTCATTATATTTCCTTCCTTCTAAAGTCATACAGTCTGTTCCATTTACTTGATGACTCAAAATCCATCCTTCAGGTTGTTTTAATATCTTGGAAATTTGAGTATGATTCCATTTTAAAAAATTGTCCTGGAGCTAGACTCTCACCTCTCCACAGCCATCTTTCAGCCATTCTAAGTCCCCTACAGATCCAGCATTCGGATAATCCTAATTCTGTAGCAATTTCTTGCATCAAATCTACAAACTGGTTCTTAGCTGAGGTTGTCAAATCCCAGTCGCTATACTGCTGTTTGAATTGTTCACACAGCTTATCCAGTTCCTTAATGTTCTTTCCCTATGACCTTTTTAGGTATTCCTTTTGTTTCTTTCTGTTTTTCTTCTTTTCTGCCTTAGTGCTGTACCTCCTATTCCTATGCTTGGACCATTCCCATTTTCATCTTTCTCAAAACAACAACAACAAAAAAATCATATTGAGGACAGATTTGATCACTATAAGGATAAGGAGCTGGTCCATTAAATCCTAAATTTTTCCCTACACAATCCATTTTTCTATTTTAACACAAACATCTATAAAATTGCTGTGATCAACAGCCAATCCAGAATGCCTAACTTTTCTAATAAATTAAAGATAGTTGCAATTGCAAACCACAGATTTTTAATGGTTAATTATCAAAGGAGTTCTATAGTTTGGACAAGTTAAGCAAGACAATTAATTTCTTTTTTTCTATTGTTTCTGGATATCTTACTATATCTACATTTTACTGCTATTATCTTTTGTTGTTCTTGCAGTATTCTCAAATCCACTAACCCTTCTGCATGATACACTAAATAAATAAATGTTCTTTGTACTTGATCTTTTATTATAAATTGTTGCAAATAAGTATTAATCTTGATCTGTGCTAAAACCTAATTGCACATTCTAAAGTCTCGCTCTACTCTACTAAAACATCATATACAATTAATCATAAAATCTACGTCTCTTTGGGCCCAAGGTACAGTTGTTCTGTGCCAATGTCTTAGTCTCAGCCACTTCATGGTCACTGCTTTACACCGCTCACACTGATGACTGTGTTTGCAGCAACCTTGCTGAAACATGGAAACTTCTCTCTGCGGGATGGCAGTTTTTGCCCTTTCTGTACTAAGGATATCTTGAATATCTGGGGGCTGGGTTATTCTTTCAATATGTGGGTGGCACACCAAACGTATTGCAGCATTATGTGAAATCCACAGCCGGAAACCATTTTCCATATGAGCTATAGCCTCTGGGCACCAAATTCTCTCTTCTGCGATGTCAGGGATTTATTACAGTTTTGCTTTAAACTGTGTTTTGGAGAGAGTTTTTTAATAAATTAAGTATTTTTAAGTAAATTTAGGTATTTTAAAATTTTACCTTCAGGTCTCCTGGTGTCAAAATAATTTTCCAATCTTTATTTGGTATAGGTCCTTTTACCCTTGAAGCATGAGTCTAGCCTTTTTCTGCCATTTGAACTGTGGTTTTGTCAGGGAGAATCCATTGTCCCTCTTTTAGAGTTGCTCTTAGGTTTTTCATGGCTTCTACTTCTGCTAAAGAAAAGTATGGTGTTTGATTTTGTGTTCCTGCTTCCTGAAAAGTCATCATTACATTGCTGTTTTCCCTCAGGGCAGCTTTCTTAGCTTCATCCTCAGCCAGATTGTTTCTTCTTGTTTTAATGTCTTTCCCTGTCTGGCAGCTTTTCACAAGAACCACTGCTTTAAGAATTTGAATTATCGATCCTTGGTGCACTAATTCTTTTCATTGAGTGTTTATAAGTCCCCTTTCTTTCCAATTTTTTCTAAATGTGTGCACTACCACAAAGGCATTTTTTGAATTGGTGTATATGGTCCCTTCTCGATCCTTTCATAACAGCAATGCACAGAATAATGCATAGAGTTCACAGGCTTGTGCTGACCAGGATGGGCTAAGGGGACCAGATTCTTTCACTTCCAGTTTTTCTCCACTAATTATGGCATACCCAGATTTCCTTTTTCTGTCTGCTAGTTGGGATGATGCATCTATAAACAATTTTTCTCCTGTTTTTAATTCTTGTTCTCTTAAATCTGGGCATATATGTAATTTTTTTGTAACTCTATGACCTTTGTGCAATCATGCATTAATCATGCATTATGCATGCATTAATCATGTATTAAATCAAGATAGCTCATATTTTAATATTCTGTGCTGCCTCTGCTGAGGCGTAGCGACCTGGTTCGGGAATGACACGGAAGCCACACCCAGGCTGCTCGGGCCACTAACTCACAGACACCAATGTGGTCGACGGCAAATGGCGTTTATTAACTGATTACATGGTGTTATAAGACCTCTGTTTGCTACATCACATCCGTCTGCTTACGTTACAAGTTAGGGGTTGCTTACCTTATCAAGGACACTAACCAACTAAGTGTTGAGGGAGGGGTTCTGTCTACCCTTACAGCACGATATCTTCCAATTGCCTGTCCCTAATCTCCCACATCTCCCCCCCCCTCATGATTAAGTAAAAAACTTATAAAAATATAAATGTTATAAAAAATGCAAAAGCTGTTAAAGTTAGTATAATAGGACACAAAAGTGATATAACATGTTAGTAGTAAGTGCACTTCATGGTAATTGCAGGCGTTTGACAAGTAGGATGTCGACTTTCTCTAAATGGCTTCTAACAAACAACACTAACTTGTTCAAAATGCAAGGCCCAAAAATCAATACTAAGAGTATCAGGGTGAGAGGGCCTATTAGGGTGGAAACAAGGGTGGCTAGCCATGGGGACTGATTGAACCATGACTCAAACCATCTTCGTTGGGCCTCTCTCTCTCTCTCTCTTTCTCTGGGCCAGTCTTTCTCTCAGTTCAGCCATGGAGTCTCACATGACTCCGGTATAAAAAGAGCATTCTTCTCTCAAGGCAGCACACAGGCCTCCTTGCTGCATGAGCAAGAGGTCCAGTCCTCGCCTGTTCTGCAGGTCGACTTCTGAAAGCGAGGAGATAAATTCCTCCAGAGAAGAGATGGATTTTTCAATTCTTAACAAGTCCTCATCAATTGTCATTTGCAGCTGAGAAAGTCTTTGATGTTGGGTCACGAGAGCTGAAACACCTGTGGCTGTACCGGCAGCTCCTAGGCCAAGGAGCATTGCAATGGTTATACCTGTCATTACTTCCCTTTCTGGATCTGGATGGTTTCTTCTAAAAAGTGATACACTTCCTCTTCTTGGTGATCCAGGACTCTAGGAACAATCAGAACTTGGACACAAAAGTCAACAAGGTTATTGAATTTACTAAGGTACACACAGGGGGTTATTCTAATTTGTTGACAGACCCACATTCCTGGTAGGAACGGAATTGCCCACTTCTCAGTCTTTCTACTAGGTTGGATGAACTCAGCAGATATTTCCCATCTGCTTTGCTAAGGTTACATTGCCAAAGCACTTGCCTCGGCCTGTGACTTGACTCAGGGTAATTTCCTTTTGGGGGGTGTCTCACTTGCAGTTGTGTGGATTATCTGCTGCAGAATATTCAAAAGGAACAGCAAGGGCAACACCCTCATAAAAAGGAGGTTCTGCATTATAACATAACCAGCATGATTTTGTAAAGTTTGGGTTGGATTGGTTCAACGACAAAAAGGTAGCATTTAACACACTAAGAAACAGATTGTAAGGAGCTGACTTAGGTTTTTGGTAAATAGCTAAAGGACTGAATGAGGAGGAGGTGCCAAGTGTGGCCTCTCTCCTGTGTCGGCATGCTGTGAGAATCTGATAGGGTCTAATTGATCGGGGTACTGAAGGTAGGAGTCTGATAATTTGCACGTGTGCCTAATTTAAATGACTGGCTGCATTTAAAGCATGCCATTTTTTTCTTCTTCCAGTCTGTGAGAAGAGTTCCTTCTTTTTCTGACTTTCCCCGCAACCCAAGTAGAAACATTGTTGCTACTGGTTTTATATACTGTTACTTTCTCCTTGTCTGAGCAGGAGCCAGAGTGCAAGTCCTCTGAGCTAGAGTCCGATTCAGAGCTGGAAGTTGACTGACGGGCTGCTTCCAGGCTCTGGAACCTTTTGGTCGGGCTCTGACCCTGCCCCTTTCCCTCAAGGCTGGGCCGTCCCTTCCCTCTTGGCACCCGCCCCTTTCTCTCAGGGCTGAGCCGCTCCTTTCTTCCCCCCTTTAAACGGTGTACCTTAAAAGAATCTTTTTGGCAAAGGCTAGCTTTAATTCTCCCTTTGAGCTCTCCCCCCTTTTGCTCGTGCGCATCTGCGTTATCAAACAGTCTTTGTTTTTGTTGGCAGCAGACACGCTGTGTAAAAGACTGTCTTTGTTTGCTGCTTCTTGGTTATCTACTGAACATTCCAATCTAGCTACGTTCTTGTTCTCTCCCAGCAATTCAGTGCAATCCCTTGCTGCACAGGGTGTGGGTCCCCCCTCAGCCCCTTCTACCAGTGACCCCGCGGCAGAATTTTTGGCAATATTCCTGGCTTCCTCAGTTAAACTATCCCAAAACTTTTTTGCCTGGTTTTTCCCTTCAGCAGGTTATTCTGGGCTTGAATGCTTTGAAGGAATATTTTGCTCCTGCAAGCCTCCTAAGGCAGCAGAATCAACCTTATCAGCAGTCTGAACACAGTCATTGACTTTCAGACTGCATTTTTGTACGCTCTGATAATCCCCTTTAAAAATTTCCTCTGAAAAAGTTTCTTTTTCACCGAGCTGTGGCATAAATCTTAGACAATTTTGTGTGGCTTTCCAGGTCTCTTGTTCCTGCAAAGCCCTTTGTAAAGCTTGCACAACCCTCCCCCATGACTTAAGATACTTTGCCGACCCAGAAGACATAGTTTCCTCGGCAAGAACTTTTGTACATTGATCCCAAATATATGGGTGGAGAATTTCCTCTGGACGATCAACGATCTTAAGTTGCAAAAGCCTCGTCATTGCAAGGGTAAAATCTTTTGCTTTACAATCAATTCCCCACTGTTTATGAATCTGAGATATGACCTTCATGAGGGCTTCCATCCTCCTCACGGGTCCGGAGGCGTCCCTCCTGCTGAGCTGGCCCAGCTGCTCGGCTGTTGTTCACCAATCCAGGCGACTCCCAACCTCCCGGGCTACTCCCAGGGTTTCAGCACCACTTGCTGCCTCCGCTGAGGCGTAGCAACCTGGTTCCAGGAATGACATGGCAGCCACAGCCAGGCTGTTCGGGCCACAAGCTCACAGACACCAATGTGGTGGACGGCAAATGGCATTTTATTAACTGATTACCTGGAGTTATAAAACCTCTGTTTGCTACATCACTTCTGTCTGCTTACATTACAAATTACGTGTTGCTTACCTTATCAAGGACACTAACCAACTAAGTGTTGAGGGAGGGGTTCTGTCTACCCATACAATGTGATATCTTCTGACTGCCTGCCCTAATCTCCCACACCCATGACCCACCCAGTCCCCCCCAACTCCTCCTGGTTCCCCCCTCGTCCCCCCACGGGGATTCCTGAGAGTCCCCCCGTGTTCCCTCCCCCAGGACTTTGGGGTCCCCCCTGACCTGTCTGCGCCCCTCCCCCATTTCTGCCCCCTGTGGGGGTGGGGCCGAGTGCTGGTGCCCCCCTGTCTGCAACAGATCTAGCACTGAGCAGAGTTCAGGGGCTCCCTTGGCATTTGGGGTCCCCTGGGATTTGGGGTGCCCTCCTAACCACCCAGGATCTCCCTGAACACACTGTCATTGCCCAAACGCAGTGAAAAGGTTCAGACCTGGCACAGGGTCCCAGCTCTGTCACCAGCAGGTTCCCCAAAACAGCCTTGGCTTCCACCTGGGATCGCCTAATCCTCCCTTTGGCACCTCTGAAAAACTCCCTCAGGAACCCCCGAAAAGTCACCATGACCCAAAAACCCCCGGAATTCACAAAACCTCCCCAGGAACTCCTCACAGATATTTATACCAAGCACAGGGCCCCATCGCCATCATCGGCATCACCCAGGACCCCCAAACCCTCTTGGGTCCCCCAATCCCAGGCGTTGTCCCCTGGGCTCTGGCAGCGCCTCTGGAGGCCCCACAGAAGGAACTGTCCTTTCAGGGGCTGCACTTTGGTCCTCCCTGGCCCCTCCCTGAGGAACCTGGCAGGAGTTGCAGTTTGAGGACATTTGTCCTTGCTGCCCCTCCCATCCCACTGCCCCACAAACAGCCCCGAGGCACCCGTGAGGGACAGGCCCTTCTGTGCCAGGCCTGGGCTCAGGGCTTGGCCTTTCTGCTTCCTCCAGCTAAGCCAGGCCTTTCTGAGCCCTGCAATTCCTGCTGCTGTGCCCTAAGCTCCCTCAGCCGGTGCTGGAAAGGGACTTGAGGTACCTTGATCCCCTCATACGGTGTAAACAAGAAACTTGTCAGGAGGGTGGAGAACAAACTTTATACTTGCAGACTTCAGAGGATTATGTACTTGGAAAACTTAAAGCAACATGGAATGACAGTAAATCATTTCACAAACACTGACTGAGCAAACTCTAACCTCTCCAAGTTCTTCAGATTTTGAGAAGAGGAAGTCAGGAGAAGAGAGAGAGAGGGAGAGTGAGATCCACAGCTGCCCCTGGATCCAGCACCATCTCAGCTGCTGTGAGCTCTGTGGCCATGGGACGTGTCAGTGTCACAGCCTTTACCTGCTCTGGTGCCTCTCACAGGTGGGGTTTTGGGGTGCCAGGGGCTTGGCAGCCACTTTGGGGCTGGACCAGAGGCTGCAGTGGCTGGGGCTGGGGTGGTGACCTCCCCACCTACGCAGAACTTGCCCTGGCCCCCAAACACACACTGGAGATGTCTGGGGCCATTCATCATTTCTCTGCTCTCCAGCACCAAGGCAATGGACTCTGGTTGCAGGTCTGAGTTTGTGCCCACGGCAACCACCCCTGGCAATGGGGCTCCATGGAGCTGCTCTCAGGAACCACCCAGAGTTGGGGAGAGACCCAAAACCACCTCAGAAATGTGAGATATTCCAAAATCTCTTCTGTAACATGGAATATCCAAAAACTCCCTCAGTAACAGGGCTTATCATCCCCAAATTTTGGGTATCTCATTCCAGACACCACCCCACCTCTCCAGTCCCAACCCCAACCCACCCCACCTCTGCTGGACATCAAGACCCCTTTCCCAAGCTGTACTTCCCCCATTTCACACCTCCCAAACCCCATCCCACCCATCCTGCCCCACGTTGTGCCCACCTCACCCCTCCTGATGTGCATCTTGCTTTGCCCAATCCCCTTCACACCCTACTCCACCCTGACCGGCAGCAGAATCAAGTAATATTGGGTGGGACTGAGTAGTTTTCAGTGGCATTGAGTAGTTTTGAGGTGACAGGTCAAACCCTCTCGTATCTTTGTGTGCCAAAACATGGAGACAACTATACCAAATACTCCTGAAACCCCCAAATCCTCCCAAGTTATCTCCCTGAATCCCAGATAACCTCTAAACATCTGGAAAAAGTGAGACTAGAAATGCTTTTTTACCCCAATTTTTTTTTTACTGTTTTAAAGGGATGAAAATTAATCAAAATAATATTAGAGATCACCAAACAAAAGGACCACCAGCCCAGTGTCTTGCCAACACAGATCACTGGGAACGTGGGTCACCAGGGGTCTGCCCAGTTGGGTCCTCTGAAGGGGGATGGAGTTGGAGCAGTGCATGAAGCTCTTCCCACAGTTGGGGCACTCACAGGCCTTCCCTTACTGGTGGTTCCATTGGTGTCTGCTCAAGTGAGAGCTCATGGACAAGCTCTTCCCACAAGCGGGACATTCGTAGGGCCATTTCCTGGTTTGGATCCTCCGGTGACAGAGCAGGTGGGAGGTCCAGGTGAAGCTCATCCCACATTCCCTGCACTGGTAGGGCCTCTCCCCTGTGCAGATCTTTTGGTAGATGATTCGTTGGGTGATAAGGGTAGAGTTTTGCTTGAAGCCCTTCCTGCAGTTGGGGCAGTGGAAGGGTCCCTACTCTATGTGAACCCACAGGTGCAGGAGGAGACTGAAGCCGCTCCAAAACCTTGGGACACTCATAAGGTCTCTCCCTGGTGTGGATCTTTTGGTGGATGATCAGGTTGGACCTCTGGCTGAAGCTCTTCCCACATTGCCCACACTTGTAGGGCCTGTCCCCAGTGTGGATCCTCTGGTGGCAGATCAGGTTGGACCTCTGGCTGAAGCTCTTCCCACATTCCTCACACTGGTGGGGCCTCTCCCTGGTGTGGGTCCTCTGGTGGCAGATCAGGTGGGAAATCTGGCTGAAGCACATCCCACATTCCCCACACTGGTGAGGCCTCTCCCTGGTGTGGGTCCTCTGGTGGCAGATCAGGTGGGAGCGCTGGCTGAAGCTCTTCCCACATTGCTCACACTTGTAGGGCCGTTCTGTGCTGTGGATCCTCTGGTGGCAGATCAGGTGGGATCTCTGGCTGAAGCTCTTCCCGCATTCCCCACACTCATAGGGCCTCTCTCCAGTGTGGATGTGCCGGTGGGTCACAAGGGTGGAGTTGTGCTTGAAGCCCTTCCCACATTCCCCACACCTGTAGGGCCATTCCCCAGTTTGGATCATGTGGTGCTGGATCAGGTGGGAGCTCTGGCTGAAGCTCTGTCCATCTTCCCGGCACAGGCTGGGTCTTCCATTCTCTGAGCACCCTGGGATGGGTTTGGAAGCCCTCCTCATGCAGGATCTCCAGGGCTTTTCCTTCCCACTGGAGTCCTGCGCAGTGGAGCCACTCAAAATGGCTTCTTCCATGAAGTTCTGCCCTCGGGATTTGTCCTCCCTGGTCTTCATCCTCAGCTCCTTGTCTGTGGGAAGAAGGAAAAGGAGAAGATGGGATTTGGCTCAGTGCCAGAAGGAAGGGGAAGGAGATCCACCCATTGCATCCCTAGCAGGAAAGTGTTAGCAGCAGGGTTGTCCAGCAACCAGGGGCCATGCTGGGCTGGGACATGGAGCAGGAGAGAGGGGGAAAGGGACAGTGACTTCCTTCTCACCTACCTGGCTGTCCTGGGGCATCTTCCTCTTCCTCATGGCCTAAACTAAAAAATTAAAAAGTAAACTAAAAAAAAAAAAAAAAAACACCAAAAAAAAAAAAAAAAAAAACAAAAAACCTGATAGAGTTAGACTACAACTTGATACCTTGTTGTTAAGGGTTTTGCTAGCAGTCCAATCAAAACGTGGCTGCAGTCCTCCAGGAGTGACAGATGTGGTTTTGTAGAAGCAGGGCTCCTGTAGAAGGGTGTAATTTTCCTCTACAGGTCCAGTGGTGGTGCAGATGGGTCTGGTCTTCCTCTGGGAATCCAGTGGAAACTGGCTGCTTCTGGTTTTTAAATCTCAGATTATATCCAGGTGGGAATGCTTGGCTCCTCCCTCTGGGTGGAGCATCTCACAATGGGATGATGTAATTTTATCAGTCATGCAGGGAGAGACAATGGCCCATTAACAGAAGATATCTCCCTGGAGGGAGGATGGGTCATGGAAGAGATCAAGAACACTGCCCCATTTGGTTTTGACAGCTGGGCCATTAAGAGAAGATAGTGCCCTGGAGTTATGAGAAACGGGTCATGGAACAGTTTTTACTTGGATCTCCAGTTGGTTTGTCTTCAAACTAGCACACTGGGGAGAAGTGGGGCCATGCTGGGAAGCTACTGTGAGAAGTTTGGGGTGACTGGTCTACATTGTGGGTGACTGGGCATGACTGGGAGCATGCTGGGAGAGACTGGCATCATACTGGGAGTGACTGAGACTATACTGGGGGCAACTGGGAGAACTGGGAACACACTGGATGAAAGTGGGAGCAACTGGGACCGTGCTAGGGGTAAACTGTATCATAATGGGGAATGACTGGCAGTGACTGGGCTCATACTGGGAGTGCTGAGGAAACTGGAACCACACCTGGGGGACAACTGTTCTCATACTGGGTGTAGCCACTTCCAGCACCAGGACTCCTGAACTTCTTTCCCAGCCATCCCGCCCCTTCAGCTCCAGCAACTCTGCCAGGGTCCTGGCAATCCCAGATGTTCCCCCCTCTTGGGGTCCCCACTTGAGGGTTCTGGGGGTCTCCTTGTTCAGGGAAACCATGGTTCTCCTGGGGCTCCCCAAACCCCGTGCCCCCCTGCACGGTACCCATGTGGCCCCAGCAGAGCTTGGAGGGCCCAGCCCAGGAAAACCAACCCCCACTGTGGGGGCACTGGCATCCCCCTGCCCCTGCACATCATCCCTCATAGTGGGGGTGACTGAGAGCCACTGGGAGCACACTGGGAGCAAATAGCATCATACTGGGAATGACTGGTTTGATCTAGCTGGAGGCAAGTTGGACCATACTGAGAGTGATTGGAAGGAATGGGGATGACTGGGAACACACTGGGGGTGCCTGGAACTAACTGGGATTTACAGAACCTTCACCAAGGACATCTGGAAGTGATCCCCCCACTCCCTCCCAGCCCTCCCCTGGACACTGTGGCATCTCCCAACAGACACTGCCAAGATCTCCCTGGAGCAGGACGATGGTCCCAGCTCTGGGGTGGTCCTGGGGAGCCAAGGGAGGGAGTACAGTAAATCCTCTATTTCTAGAAATCAGGACCCCGTGCTCCCCTTTTCCTGGCCATCTCATGGCTCCCAGCCTCGAGACTTCACATATGCTTGATTTTGGGATGGCCTGGAATGCCTTGGACCCCCATTTCTGCCTTTCTCAGCCCCCAGACCCACCTTTTTGCAAAAGCAGAGACCCGTGAACTCCCCCTTCCTAAATATCCTGGGTGTCCCTGAAACAGGGGTTAGAAATTGAGGGGTATTGATCAGAAATAGTATTACTAGAAATCATATTGCTTAGTTGTTGCTACATTTTTTTACAGTATTAGCTGCTTGTGAAAAAAAGACAGGGCGTATGCGTGAAAGCAGCAAGGAATGCAAGGATAGATGATAAGGAGAAGGATGTTCACTGGAACAGGACACAAGTTTGCTGAACTCCCAAGGATACTGAGATAATGGAGCTCCTTGGACCTCTGGAACTATATGACATCAGTGTCCTGTTACAGTGTAAGATGTGCCCAAAGTATGTGTTCTATCACCATCTACATGAGCTGTTGAAACTAGGTTGGGCAGGGTTTCCCTTTCCCCCTGCTGCCAGACTATCTTCTGTTAATGGCCCATCAATGCCCTGCTGCATGACTCATAGATGTCTCCCTCCAGGAGCTATCTCTGTTTAATGGGCAATCAAGGACCCATTGCAAGACTGATAAAATGATATCAGCCCATTGTGAGATGCTCTGCCCAGGGGGAGGAGCCAAGCATTCCCACCTGGATAGAATCTGGGATTTGGGAGAGCACAGGCAGCCTTACCCACTGGATTCCCAGAGGACAAGAGCTACCAGACCTTTATATGGGATCACTGCTCCAACCAGACCACTTCATCTGGACTGCTACCACCACCACAGGGAATCAGGCTGTAATCTGACTCTGTCAGTGATCTTTTGTACTATTGCATTTGTTTTGGTTCATTTCATTTCATTTCATTTCATTTCATTTCATTTCATTTCATTTCACTTTTTTTGTCTCATATTAAATTGTTTTTCTGATTTGGATACATTTACCTTTTTTTTTCTCTCCTATGAAATTGTTTTTCTGACATGGAGTCTCTTGATGGTTTTGCATTCAAGCCAGCACACCCAGTCACTCCCGGTTGCTCTCAGTGTGTTCCCAGTAACCCCCAGTATGATTACAGACTCTCCCGGTATATCCCAGTTACTGTCAACATACTCATAATCATAACCAGTCACATCAACTTGGCCCAGTAAGGTTCCAGTTTCCACCAGGATGATCCCAGTCACTCTCAGTCTAATTCCAGTATATCCCAGTTGGTTCCACGATGATCCCTGTTCCCCAGTTCTGGTTCTGCTGGCTCCCAGTGTGCTCTGATCCTGCTCCCAGTGCATGCCAGTCCTGGGCCAGGTGTATCCTGATGTATCCTGGTGTCCCAGTCCATCCCAGCCTGTCCCAGTCCATCCTGGTCCCTTCCCAGAAGCAGCCGCCCTTTCCCGAATCCTGCCCCTCCCGCCACTGGCACTGCCGCTGGACGCCCCCCAAGATGGTGCCAGGGCTCGGGGGCTTCGTGTTGGGCTTTGTCTGCCTGGGCTGGGGCTCGGCTTCCACTGCGGGAGAAGGTGAGGGAAGGTCCCCAAGGGTCGTGCCCCCCCGTTTGGAGTGCTTGGGACTCCCCCATGTCCATCCCATGCTGGGCTCACCTCCTTTTCTCTCCCCATAGCTCCTGACCCAGCTCCAGGAACCCCTGCACCCCGTTACTCTGCATTGACACCCCCTGCACCCCCTTTCCCGACTCAGCCCCAGCCATGGGGAAGGTGCTGGGCCAAGGGAAAAGGAGGCTCCCTGTGTGCCCTGCGCCACTCTCCCTGAGATGCTGAGGGCTCTGCAGCCCCTGCTGCCATCCCATCTGCCCAGGCCAGCACAACAGCCCTGGCCTTGGGGCCCTCAAGAGCTGCTCCTGCTCCAGGCCCAGAGCTCATCCCAAAGCTGGGGCAGGAATAAAGCTGTGCCCATTTCTGTTCATTGCTGCTCTGATGAGGATGGATCCTCAGACACTAGGAGATTGCTGATGAATTTTACTACTCCAGAGGCCTCTACTTTCTTAAGCCCTTTAGTTCAGGAATTCAGTGAGAAAAACACAGAAAAATTTGTTCAAAACATATAAACAAGAAAAGTCCCTGGGAATAATATAAGTTTTCAGGTTTTTTGTGGTTAATTAGAAAATTTCAGAAGTGTATACAAAGGGAATACATGATACAGAAAACAATGCAGAGAGAACTGTTTTCCAGTTTCATTTTCCTATTTATAGATTGATATCAGCAATGCCCAATTGATATGGACTCCCAGTACCTTCTACTGCAGTCTGAAGCGATATGAAAATCAAGACCCGTCATGGCTTACAATCAATCAGACTTTGCCCCCATCCACACCCCACCATTTCCCTCATCCAATCCCTGGCACTCCTGTGGATCAGGAATGGTGTGGCCAGCAGGAGCAGGGCAGTGATTATTCCCTTGTGCTCAGCACTGGTTGGGCAGCACCTCGAGTGCTCTGTCCAGTTCTGGGCCCTCCAATTTAGGAAGGACATGGAGAGGCTGGAGTGTGTCCAGAGAAGGACAACAAGGTTAGTGAGGGGTCTGGAACACAAGTCTCGTCAGGAGCATCTGAGGGAGCTGTGGTTGTTTATCCTGGAGAAGAGGATGCTCAGGGGAGACAAGGCGGTGTTAGAGCACAGGATGGACTTGATGATCTCCATGGTTTTTTCCAACCTGGCTGATTCTGTGATTCTCTGAAAACACCCTTGCAGCAATTGCAGGGTGAGCCCTGGGCCTCCTCTCCAGAAGGTCCAGCAGCCCAGGTCCCTCAGCTCCTCCTCACAACTTCAAAGCCCATCCCGTCAGTCCTGCAGAGCCTCTACAGTGCAGGGGAAACCCTGGACAACTGAACAGCAGAATCAATATGATTTTAGCAGTAACCATTTATTGTCTACGTTAAACTCCAGTTATAGATTCTAGCACTGCTGTCCACAAGTACAGGTGTCTCTCAATTGGCTGAGCCACTTGTTCACAAGGCAGGCACACATCCTTCAGGACTCCTCATTGGTCAAGCGTCCATCATCATGTTGTGTGTTCTCTAAGTTTTGCGTTGTTTGTAAACAGTTTCTCAGGCTCTTGGTTCTTATTTTTAGTCCTGTTGTTATCTCAGTAGCCTTGAGGAATTCCTGAGAGCTCCTGGGCAGGAGCCTCAAGCCCTGTCTTGCAATGCAAGATGTAACCAAAAGCATGTATTCTATTACCATCTGTGAACACCAGCTGGGGCAGGTTGTTTATCTCTTCCATGACCCATTCCTCATATCTCTGAGGGGGATCTTCTCTTAATGGGCCAGCTGTTAAAACCAAATGGGGCAGTGTTCTTTATCTCATCCATGACCCATCCTCCCTCCAGGGAGATCTCTTCTGTTAATGGGCCATTGCCACTTTGGGAAGGGCTCTGGTGACACAGGTTCCTGTGACCTATCCTGAGAAGTCATCTGTCCTTTTCTTTGCCCCTGGAAATGATGTGAGGTGGGACTGAAGAACATGAGGGTGTGGCCATGGTCCCATCATTGTATTTGAGCCCATCTCAGGTCATTTCTGGATGGGCTCTGCCCCAGCCCACAGAGTGTGACCTCAGCCCTGACTCTGTCACAGCTGCTGTGCCTGAGCCCTGCAAAGCCTAAAGGTCACTGTCATGGGTTAACACAGTTTGGTTTTTAGTTAGGGAGGAATTTGAAGTGTTACCCTCTAAGGACCCTGGAAATATTTTTCGAAAGGACAAGGACCTATCAGAAGCTGGTTTGAGATACTGGTATCTGCTTTGGCCAATGAGAATGTTGAATGTGACTTTGGGCAGTACCCATATAAATCCCAGTTTTGTTCGGGTCAGGCCCTTTTCCTCCTGGTCAGCTGAACAGGGAACATCCAGTGGGTCCTACTGCTCCCCACACCCCACCTCCCCCTTTGGGGGAAAGCTCGCCTGAGGCCGAGCCAGACTCCATCGGCTCCTCGGGGGGAGGAAAGGTTGCAGCTTAACATCAACCGCTTTGAAAAAACCTCCCTGGAGGGAAGTGTTTTTCTCCCAGTCCTCATCTCAACTCATGAGTCCAAACCACGACAGAGGCTGTGTGAATCAAGGGGCTCTGCAGCGCCTTGTGGAACCAAGGAGCAGCTGTGACACTGCAGGGCCTCATGGAAGCAGTGAGACCATTCTGACACTGTGAGTCCCCACGGAACCAAAGGGCCATTGTGACACCTCAGGGCCCCACAGAACCAAGGCAACCACTGTGACACTGCCAGGTCTCATGGAAACAAGGGGCCACTGTGACACCAAGGGTCCCCATGGAAGCAAGGGGCCAGTGTGACACAGCCAGGCCTTGTGGAAGCAAGGGGCCATTGTGATCCTGGGGAGCCCAATAGAACCAAGGGACCATTGTGACAATGCAGGAACTTACGGAGTCATGGAAATCATTGTGACACTCTGAGACCTCAAGTAATCTAAGGGCCATGGGGATTATTTTTCATCCCCATGGAAACAAGCAAACCATTTTGACACTGCAAGGCCTCATGGAACCAAGGGGCCATTTTGATGCTGCAGGGCCACATGGACCCAAGGGAACCTGGAACAGGTCTGGCTGGCTTGGCCTCCTGGGGGCTGCCTGACTGGTCCAGCAGGCCTTGGCATGTTGAGGGTCACTTCTCATCTGCCCCTGAAACCCTGGAGTTGTGTGCTTTCCTTCCTGTGCAAAAGAACTGTCCTTCTCCTGCAGGGGGCCATGGCCAAAATTGGGATTCTGTCTCTATATTTTAATATATCCGAGGATTGTTCCCAGATGAAACCTGGCACGACAGACAGCTCTGGAACCTGCCAGGACTGACAGTTCTGGATGGTCTTGGCCTCTTGGGGGCCACCTCTCACCTGCCTTCAAAACACTGGGGGACCATGGTTTTCTTGCCATGGAGAAAAACATCTTTCAAATCCAGGTGACCATGACATAAATCACGACTCTGCCTCTGAAGTTCCACATATCAAAGGATAGCTTCCAGAGAAAAAGCTGCCAGGAATATCCAGGTTCCCCTGGCTTCTTGAGAGCTAGCTCTCATCTGCCTTCGAAACACAGGGCTCCTTCCTATGGAAAAGAACTGTCTTGTCCAGACACCCATGGACAAACCTGGGATTTGGCCTCCCAAACTCCGTCTATCCAAGGATTGCTACCAGAAAAAAGCAGCCAGGAAAAAAGGTCTAGCTGGTTTTGGCCTCTTTGAGGCTGCCTCTAATCAGTCTTTGAAACACTGGGGCTCGGCCCTTTTCTTCCTGTGGAGAATTGTCATTCTGGTATAGGCACCCATGGCTGAAGTGGAAATCAAACTCCCAAACTCCTCATATATCCAAGGGTTGCTCTCAGAAAAAAAGCTGCAAGGTCAAATGGTCTGGATTGCCTTGGCCTCTGGTGAGTGCCTCTTATCTAACTTCAAAACACAGAGATTCTGTGGTTTCTTTCTTATGGATAGAACTGTCCCTCTTGTACAACCGCTCTTGGCCTCATGCCCTTGACCACTGTATAGGGACAAAGGAGCTCAGTGGAGTGGAGACTGAGGACAGCAGAGGAGAGCCCTGGCAGGGATTGAAGGGTGATTTCAGAGATGATGGATCCTTTTGACATAGCAGAAAACAGCCAGAAAAAGAAAAAAATAATGCAAAGGGCAGTTGGGGAGGTCCAGACTGGACACCAGGAGAAAGGAATTTCTCTCCCAGGGCAGGGCTGTGGTGCAACACCTCCCCCAGAAGGAGTCTGGAGCAGCCCAAGGCTCTGTGTGCCCAGGCAGAGGCAGGCAGGACGCAGAGCTGTCAGCAAAGGAAGGGGCCAGCGAGGTGGAGCAGCCGGGGGATGACGACAGCCTGCAGGGACAGAGGCGCAGGGCATGGACACCGTAGGACAGCCTGGGCTGGAGAGGGCACAGGGATGGGCAGCAGCTGAAAGGCCCTGACAGAGCCAACTCCTGCAGCACTTTGGCCATGGCTGCTGTTCCTGGCCCTGAGGCCAGGAGGGGACAAGTGACCCTTGCAGCCCTGGGTCCTCATTGCCTCCTTGTCCCTGCTCAGCAGCCTGGCAGGGGCCACCCCATGCTCCTGCCCTTGGCATTGCACATCCCCACATCCCAGTGGCCCAGGAAGAGCCCTGAGCTATGAGGGAGGGACAGGATCTGCCTTGCCAGGGGCTGGGGCTCAGGCCTTGGCTCTTTGCATTCATGAAACATATCCAGGTTTGCTCAGCACTAGAGACACATTTCCCTTGTTTGTCATCACTGCCTTCAGTGTTCTGCTCTAATTGGATCTTGAGGACACTTTGATGTGAATTGTGTCCCTCAGTGGGACCCATTAAAAGTTCAAGAAACTTTGAGGTTTGAATCTGACCTTGAGATCTTGAGAAGTTTTTTGAGCATACTCTGAGGGATTGAGTCTGATGTAATCAGCACCAAATCCCTGAGAGGTTCATTAAAGTCCTTGTGCTGTGTCTGTGCAGCTGAGCTGGGCTGGGCTCCTGGAACAGAGGAAGCTCCTGGCAACCAAGAAGAGCTTGAAAAAGACACTTCTGAGGAGCAGCTCCTTTCCCAGCCCAACAGGGCTGAGGGCACTGCCTGCAGGTACCTGAGAGCACTGAAGCAGACAGAGGCTTAAAGCAGCTGGGAGGACAATTCTGAGATTATTCATGGAGAAATCTTCACAGCTTTTGATGCAGTCAGTCTCTGGCTGCAGGCATCTCCTAAAGCTGACCCCTGACAGGACTGAGATGACTGTAAGGATGGCTCTGCTGCTGTTCCTGGTTTGGGGGAGGATGTGCTCCAGAGCAGGGCTGCCCTGGGCACCGTCAGAGGGTCTGGGCAGGATGGCTCCTTCTGCCAGGGGTGGCTGCAGGGGCTGAAGCTGGGGCTGCAGCCAGGGGTGCCCAGGGCTGTCCTGCAGAGCTGCTCCTGTAGCCCTGAGGTCTCCTGGCCAGGCCAGGGGATCTGCCACCTGCCAGGGGCAGCTCTCAGCCTGCCTGGGAGCTCCCCATGGATGGTGGAGGGGAGCTGTGGGTGCAAGGAGTGACTCCTCCCAGGGCTGGTCCTGCTGCTGTAGAGAGTGTGCTGTGTGGGCCAGAGCTGCTCACAGCTCCAGCTCATGCCCAGGTCATTCCCAAGGGGATTTTTCATGAGCTCATTCAGGGCAGGGGTTTCCTGCTTGAGTCTCTGCTTTCCTGAATCTGTGCTCCCACTTTTCCCTGGCTCAGCTTGGTGGCAATGGAAACTCAGGTGCGCAGGGCAGAGCAGGGGCTGAGGCTCTTAAACCATCCCACTGAGTTTTCCTGGGATCCTCAGCAAGTGTCTCCAGCTCCCCAGCTTCCAGATCCATGCGGCATCCCCTTTCCATGGTGCCCAGGCCTGGGGGAGCTGTTCTTTAATCCCTGCAGCCCCAAGCAGCTGCAGGGCAGAGTTGGCCCAGGGGCTGGGCTGGGCTCTGGCAGCACTGGCAGGGAAGGAGCTCGGGGCCACAGGAACAGCTCGGGCTGGGACAGCTCCAGCAGCAGAGCCATGGGCAAAGAGGGAGGGAGGCAGCACTGAGGGAAGCCTTGCTGCAGGGGAGATGTGGCACCTGCCAGCCCTGCCCTGCAGGGCACACATTGCCCTGAGCAGCACAGCTCTTGTGTCCCCTCCCAGCCAGCACAGCCCTCAGCCCGGGGGCTTGGGGCCCTCAGTCCCCTCCTGGGCCGGCAGAGCAGCTCCAGAGATGAAGGGCATCTCTCCTGCCATGTGCCCATTCCTGCTGAGCAGGGCCTGAGGGTCACTGTCCTGCACTGCTGCTGCCTGGGAGGGGCTGTGCAGAGCTGGGCAGGGAAAGGCTTTTCCTCAGAGCCCAGATCTCTCTCCCCTTGCCTTGCCCAGGTGCTCCTGTCACTGCTGATGGGCTCTCTGGGAATGGCAGCTCCAGCTGCAGGCTCAGGCCCAGCCCTTGGGCTCCTCCTGTGCAGGCAGAGCACAGCAATGGGGTGTCCCAGCTCCCTCTGCCCTGGGGAGCTCTGGGCAGGACAGGCTGGAGGCTGGGAATGAGCTGACTCTCCTCCAGCAGTGCCATGGACAGGACCCTGGGTGTGTCCTGGGGATGCCATCCAAGCTGTGAGCTGCCTCCAGGGGACACTGGGGGACAGGAGTGTCCTTGGCCAGGAGTGGGGCTGAGACTCTGAGAAAGGCTGAGCGAGTTTACTCTGTTGTGGCTCCCTCTGCTCCCTGCTGTCTCAGGCTGATTTTGAGGGGAACACAGGGACTGCCCTGGATCTCAGAGAGGGCAGCTGGGGACAGATGGAGCCACAGAGCAGCTCCCCTCACCCTTCACTGAGTTACAGCCAATGCTCTTGCCTTGCACAGTTCTCTCTGATCTCCCTGGAGACAGCAGGAAACTCTCTCCAACTGCTTTTGGCCATCACCGTTCCTTAGCCCTGGCACAGGAGATGCTGCCAAGCTTCTGTGCCTCAGGAGCAGATTGAGCTGATGAAGTCCAAGCCCAGGACTGGCCCCTGTCCCTGTTCCCATGACCCCAGTGCTGCAGAGCAGAGCTGATCCCTGGGTGTCCATGGGCAGAGCCCCTGCTTGTCACAGCAACGGGGCCAGATCCCAGCAGAGCTCCAGGCACAGGGATGAAGGAAAAGATCTGAGAAAAGGAAAATTGGGTGGCACAGAGCAGCAGGGGCAGGGCTGGGAAAAAGAGCTTGGGAATTGTCCAGCAAAGTTTCGCATGACTTGTCTTTGTCTCCTTCAACAGGGCTCCATGGCCAGAGTGAAGAAATGTCAAACAGCAGCTCCATCAGCCATTTCCTCCTGCTGCCATTGGCAGACACACGACAGCTGCAGCTCCTGCACTTCTGCCTCTTCCTGGGCATCTCCCTGGCTGCCCTCCTGGCCAACGGCCTCATCATCAGCGCTGTAGCCTGCGGCCACCATCTGCACACACCCATGTTCTTCTTCCTGCTCAACCTGGCCCTCACTGACCTGGGCTCCATCTGCACCACTGTCCCCAAAGCCATGCACAATTCCCTCTGGGACACCAGGTACATCTCCTACACAGGATGTGCTGCACAGGTCTTTTTCATTCTGTTCTTCATTTCAGCAGAGTTTTATCTCCTGACCATCATGTGCTATGACCGCTACATGTCCATCTGCAAACCCCTGCACTACGGGACCCTCCTGGGCAGCAGAGCTTGTGCCCACATGGCAGCAGCTGCCTGGGCCAGTGCCTTTCTCAATGCTCTCATGCACACAGCCAATACATTTTCCCTGCCCCTGTGCCATGGCAATGCCCTGGGCCAGTTCTTCTGTGAAATCCCACAGATCCTCAAACTCTCCTGCTCACACTCCAACCTCAGGGAACCTGGGCTTCTTGCTGTTAGTGTCTGTTTAGCATTGTGTTGTTTTGTGTTCATTGTTTTCTCCTATGTGCAGATTTTCAGGGTTGTGCTGAGGATCCCCTCTGAGCAGGGACGGCACAAAGCCTTTTCCACCTGCCTCCCTCACCTGGCTGTGCTCTCCCTGTTCCTCAGCACCTCATTATTTGCCTACCTGAAGTTCCCCTCTATCTCCTCCCCATCCCTGGATCTGGCCCTGTCAGTTCTGTACTCAGTGGTGCCTCCAGCCCTGAATCCCCTCATCTACAGCCTGAGGAACCAGGAGCTCAAGGCTGTAGTGTGGAGACTGATGACTGGATGGTTTTGGAAACATTAACTTGCAGGCCAATTTCTCAAAATCACTTGCACTAAAAGTCATAGCTGATACTTTTTGGTGGTGTGGTTGTGGCTTTTTTTATTGTGTATTATTTCTTTTTACTGTCCAAAAAATCTAATTGCTTTTGCCCTTTCTCAATTTGTTTCTCTCCACCTTCCTTCTCTCTATAGACTGTGTCAATGAGGGTCTGCACTCTTGGTAGCTTTAAAGGAACTCAAGGATCTCCCAGTCAAGTTTTCTGCAGAGATCCCTCTTTTGTTCCCTTCTCTGCAGCTGCAGCAGCAATGTCTGTATGCAGAGCTGGGGCAGATCAGTGCTGGCACAGCAGCTGTGCCCAGGAGCTGCAGCACTTGGTGTTGCCAGTGCTGCTCCCGTGCCCCTGCCCCGCTGCCCTCCTGGCCCTGCTGTTGCTGTAGGGCCTGAGTGCTCTCAGGGCTGGGCACAGTGCTGGGGGTGGCAGTGCCGGGGCTGCAGCAGGGACAGGCCATGGGCACTGCTGGGGCAGCGCTGACGCCTCAGGGCAGGGCCTGGGGGCTGCAGGCTCCTTGCCCAGGCTCTCTCCAGAACACGCCCAGGTCAATGCTCAGCAGAGAAAAGCCCCGTGAGCAGCCCCAGGGTGGCCGTGGGCAGGCTGGGGGCAAACAGCATGGCTGGGGCTCTGCAAGGTGCCTGGGGGAGATGGGAAGGAGCAGCAGAGCAGGGGCTGATCCATCCCCACTGTGCTGGACACCCCAGGGCAGCGTCCCAGAGCGTCCTCATGCAGCTGCCAACTACATCCCCCCTCTGCAGCCCTGGCCTCTCCCCCAGCTCACACAGGTGCCGCATCCTTGCAGACACAGACACGGCAGCACTGGCTCAGGAGCCCCTGTTTGCTCTGCCCAGAGCAGGCGTGAGCACCCCCATGGTGTTGGTGTGGGGAGATGAACCTGAGGGAGCACAAATGCCATCATCAGGCCCTGGGGCCAGGAAGGGCTGGGGGACAGCAGGGAAACCACTCAGGTTTGTGGTGGCCTCTGAAGTCATCCAGAAAATTTGTACCCATGAGCTGTGAGTTTCCTGTGCCACTGCAGATGCTGTTGCTCAGAGTCAGGGCTGCCCGGCAGCCACCCCCAAACTGCCCTGAGCATTTTCTTTGTCTCACCTTGGCTTTCTTTCCGCTTCCTGCTACAGATTTCTTAATTTTGCCCTTCCCTGTTCCCTCCCCTGCAAACAGCCCATCCCCGTTTGTCCATTCCTCTCTAGCCCCATGCCCCATTTCAGTTCCTGAGTTGGCACCATGGGAACGTCCCTTGGGGAGCAGGATCATCCTCCAAGCACTTCAGGAATTGTCTGCAGGCTCCTGCAGGACTGACATGATGGGCTTTGGGATTGTGAGGAGAAGCTCAGTGACCTGGGCTGCTGGATCTTCTGGAGCAGAGCCCCAGGGCTCATCCTGCAACTGCTGCAAGGGTGGTTTCAGAGAATCACAGAATCAGCAAGGTTGGAAAAGACCTTGGACATCATCAAGTCCAACCTATGCTCTGACATCGCCTTGTCTGCCTCGAGCCTCCTCTTCTCCAGGATGAATAACCCCAGCTCCCTCAGCCTCTCCTCACAGGACTTGTGTTCCAGACTCCTTACCAGCCTTGTTGCCCTTCTCTAGACACACTCCCACCCCTCAATGTCTTTTTAAATTGAGGAGCCCAGAACTGGACACTGCCCAAGCAGTGCAAAGCTCAGGAGAAGAATCACTGCCCTGCTCCTGCTGGCCACACTGTTCCTGATCCATAGGAGTACCTGGTGTTGGATAATGGAAACAGTGGCGAGGGGTGGGGACAAAGCCTGATTTATCATCAGCCATGAAGGGTCTTGATTTTCATATATATTTAGATTGCATTTAATGTGCTGAGGATCAATATAAATGGGACATTACTGATATCAATCTATAAAGATGTACTAAATGAAAATTATTTATTCTAATTGTAAATATATCAATATTTTAGAAATATATATGGTTTAGAAAATATTTGTTATAAAGCAGTAAAGGAAAAATTAGATGTGAGTAGTGTTACAAAGCAGATGGGCCCCTTGGCAGATGCTACATGAGAAAAATAAGATACAGGATGCAGTTTGAGATAAGCAAGAGTCTCAAAGCTGGATTGGCCAAAGCTGGGACTACTCCAAGGCAGGGAGACGGGCCCTTTACAGATGTTATGGGATACAGGATGTCTTAAGACAGAACTGGCCTTGAGATGGACAAAGTTGGGAGTATTCCAAGGTAGGCAGTTTGGGTGGTGGTTTGATCCATGAAATAATTACTTCTTGGAACATAATGCTTAGTTATGTATTACACAAAACTCAGAGCACATGAACAACCAGTGAAGTTATTCATAGGATGTGAGGAAGATGATGAGCCTTCCTCTGAAGAAGACCAACAAAAAGCCAAGAAGACCCCCTAACAACAAGTGGAGCATGTGCTATGTAGTATAATGACGTAGATTTTAAGAATTGAAAATAGGAGGATATTCACAGGAAATATTAATGAATACATATTAGCATACAGTATATAAGTGTGACTACTTTGTTTTGTAGGTGAGGAAGGGTGAGAAGCCCCGCCTTGGTACCCCAGTCGGTTTTGCTTAAGCTTTATCCAAACAGTACTTATCTTTTATTAATCACTGCCGAATTTTTGTATATGCTTGATTATAAAATGCTACTTAAATAAAATTGCATTTCTGCTAAATTCAACTTTGTTGTTTCTTAAATTAAACATATAGAACTCAATTTAAAATCCTTCCTTCCTTCCTTCCTTCCTTCCTTCCTTCCTTCCTTCCTTCCTTCCTTCCTTCCTTCCTTCCTTCCTTCCTTCCTTCCTTCCTTCCTTCCTTCCTTCCTTCCTTCCTTCCTTCCTTCCTTCCTTCCTCCCTCCCTCCCTCCCTCCCTCCCTCCCTCCCTCCCTCCCTCTCATTTCTTTCTTTCTTTCTTTCTTGGAAGCAGGTGCCCTTACCCTCCCAAAATCACTGCCACTCCACCTCAGCCATGCACAGCACCTTAAACTCAGCCTTCCCAATTTCAAGGCAACCTCCCACAAGACATTTCCAGGCCCCAAAATTCCTAAAAGCACCATCAGCCTTTAAAATCTTCTTCTTGATTTCTCTCCCTCTACTCCCCTACTCCAAGAGCCCAAACCACCCTCTCCCCGCACTGCAATCCCTACTCCTCCCAACTTTCCTGCCACCCACACACTGCAATTACACCCCACATTACACTGCCCCATCCCATCCCATCCCATCCCATCCCATCCCATCCCATCCCATCCCATCTGGGCAGGAATCCCCTCCAACCAGGCCTGGGACACTTCCAGCCATTCCAGGGCAGCCACAGCTTTTCCGCCCACTCTGTGCCAGGGCCCCACCGCCCTCCCAGGGAACAAGTCCATCCCCACATCCCAGCTCACCCTGACCCCAAGCAGCGTCCCAGGGACTCAGCCACTCACCAGGCTCCCCAGGGAATCATCACAGCTGTGAGGCTGCCGCAGCTCCAGGAGCCTTTGGACACTGCTCCTGGGAATGTCCAGGCTGCCACTGTTGGGCTGTCTGTGCAGGGCCAGGGCCTGCACTCCATGGTCCCGCTGCCTCCCTCCCAGCTCAGCCCCTTCTGCAGTTCTCACCCTTGGGCTCAGCCTTTGTGTCTCCTCCAGGCTCTGGCAGAGCTCTTGGGGCCAGGGCAGGAGCGGGACAGCCCCAGTGTTCCCCTCTCTGTGACACCACGGTGGTGACAGCTCCAACGTTCCCTGCCTGGAGACGCTCCAAGGGAAGCGTCCAGAGCCACAGCCAGAGAGCAAAACTGACCGGGCACTGAGCACCCCCGGCCTGGGCTGATGTGCATTCTTGGGCATACAGCTCGGGGAAGGTCCCCCTGGCCACCTCCACAGTGCCACAGGCAAGTGTCACATAGAGTTACAGACCTCTGGCCAGAGTTGCCAGGGGGAGTTAAAAAATAACAAACAAAAACAAGAACAAACTAAAAAATACCAAACCAAACCCCCACCAAGAAAAAAGACAACTCCGCCCCCAGCAGAGCTGCTGCCTCCTTCAGTGCTTTCAGCTGAACTCACACACAGCACCTGAGACTGCAAGCAATGACCATTCCTCAGGCACATCTGCTGCAAAAGCAGCTTGAGGACAGCCCTGGAGCAGGACTCCTCTCATGCCAGTGAAAAAGGCCCCTTGGCAGGCAGCTCTAGGGTGCTTGCAAAGAGCAAGGGCCAGAGACTCAGGCCACAGGGGAGAAAAGGGCTCTCAATTGCCCACCCCTGGCACATCAAGCCTGCTCCCAGGCTGCTTTCCACACAGCATTCCTCTGGAGGACTGCAGAAAGCTGAGAGTCAGCTCTGCCTTCTCCATGTTCTGTGTCCTAAAGCTGCCTGTGAGAAGAAATTCAGGCTCAGCTCCTGTGGCACAATCCCTCCTGGCCATGGACACAGCTCTGGGAAGGCCTTTGCACACCCAGTTTCTGCTGCAGCCAGGGAAAGCTCCTGGCTCAGGGTCACCTTTCCTGCCCAGCCAGACCCCTTGTGTGTCCCAGCAGCAGGAAATTGCCAGATCTGGCGGATGGCAAACGGCTGCATCTGGAGTCCTGGCACCGCCAATGGACCAGATCTGGGCAGTGCTGGTGCCAGCACCGGGAAATTGCCGCAGTTTGGCTTTTTGTGCCAGCAAATTGCTGCACTTAGGCCGTGCCAGCACTGGGGCATTTCTGGATCTGCGCTCTGGATGTGCCAGGAAACACCAGATTTCAGGCTCCAGATGCTGAAAAATAACTGATTTCTTTTCTTTTTTCTTTTCTTTTCTTTTCTTTTCTTTTCTTTTCTTTTCTTTTCTTTTCTTTTCTTTTCTTTTCTTTTCTTTTCTTTCCTTTTCTTTTCTTTTCTTTTCTTTTCCTTTCCTTTCCTTTCCTTTTCTTTTCTTTTCTTTTCTTTTCTTTTCTTTTCTTTTCTTTTCTTTTCTTTTCTTTTCTTTTCTTTTCTTTTCTTTTCTTTTCTTTTCTTTTCTTTTCTTTTCTTTTCTTTTCTTTTCTTTTCTTTTCTTTTCTTTTCTTTCCCAGCTGCTTGTACCCTCCCAAACTCACTGCCACTCCACCTCAGCCCTGCTACACAATTGCTACAACCACCAGCAACCACCCAAAACTGCCTCTTGCTTTCCCACCCTCTGCTCCAACAGACCAAAACACCCCATCCCCCCACTGCAATCCCTACCTCTCCCAACTTTCACAAAACCTCTCACAGTGCAATCCCCACCTTACACTGGCCACACCAGACCAGACTATGACATGTCTTCAGGCCACCAAGTCCCCTGCAACTAGGCCTTGGACACTTCCAGCCATTCCAGGCCAGACACAGTTTTTCTGCCCACTCTGTGCCAGGGCCCCACCACCCTCCCAGGGAACAAGTCCATCCCCACATCCCAGCTCATCCTGGCCCCAAGCAGCATCCAGCCATAGCCTGTGACCTGGTGCTGCAAGCCCTTTCCAAGACTCTCTCCTAGCCAGCACTGCCTGCTCTTCCCTGCTCTGGGCCACAGGCTGCAAGTTGATTTGCTCCCTGGGCCACTGGCCCAGCCCCAAGCCAGGGCCGGGACCTTTCCCCAGAGCTCTGCAGCCACTGCAACGTTCACAGCTCTAGGAGCCTTTGGACATCGCTCCCGGGGATGCCCAGGCTGCCACTCTTGTGCTGTCTGTGCAGGGCAGGGGCCTACACTCCATGATCCTGCTGCCTCCTGCCAAATTCAGCCTTGGTGTCTCCTCCAGGTGCTGCCAGAGCTCTTGGGGCTGGCCAAGGAGTGGCACAGCCCCGGTGTTCCCCACTCTGAGACATCACTGTGCTGGCAGCTCCAAGGTTCCCCTCTCTGTGACACCATGGCTGGGGGCAGCTCCAACATTCCATGCCTTGGAGATGCTCCAAGGGAAGCATCCAGAGCCACACACAGTCATGAAAGTGACCAGCCATCGAGTACCCCTGACTTGGTGTAAGTCTTGGTCTGAAGTTCCCCTCATTTGCCTCATGATCATTGTGAGTACTGCACTGCAGCTCTGGCCTGCTCGATGTGGATGCTTGCCAATCGTCTGCAGGTGCATTTTCCTGTGTCACCAAGCCACGGTACACTGGCTTTGAGCAGTGTAATGGAAATAATGTACTTGAAGATTACACCTGCTGCACGGTCTCTGCTTCATGACAATAACCTATGAATTTCCCCACCTCTTGGCCAAGTGGATTTTCTGGGGTAATTCTGGTGGTCCCCCACAGAAAATCCCTCATCTGCTCCACAACCACTGTGACAGACAGAGATCAAAGCCCCCTCCCAAAGACTGAGATTGAGACCTCTGTACAAAGCTCCTCTCAAGGACTGAGATATGAGACCCCTACAACCCCAATACGGGGAGTGGGGCTGACTTAACCAAAGCAAGATATTTGCCTGCAGGTGTGGTTGTTGGACCAAGAAGACAATGGCTTTTGCTTACTGCCGAGAACATGGACTACCTGTTCCCGCTTGGTGGCTTCAATAGACTTATTTGTATTACTTGTTCCTTCCGCAATGGAGGACTATAATTAAACCCCTGAGTAAACCAGAGATTTTGAGAGAGACTCTCCCCAACGTGACAGGCGGATCCATCGACCGGAACACGAGGATTTTGTCTCCACCTTTGGTAGCTATATCCTGTTTTTCCTCTCTCTCTTTCTCTATCTCTTTCTCTCACTCCTAATCCCTCTATCACATTTGCTATGGTCAATCAATGAAAAGTGCATTTGTTCTGAGTCATAGTGAAATCCCCTCTGTGCTGTGTTTTGCACTCTGAGATCAGTAAACAAACCATTAGAATGCCCGCTTGTATGAGCAAATCGTAATAAGCGGCAGCAGGATCATGGAGTGTAGGCCCCTGCCCTGCACAGACAGCACAAGAGTGGCAGCCTGGGCATCCCCGGGAGAGATGTCCAAAAGCTCCTGGAGCTGCATCAGCCTCAGAGCTGTGAACATTGCAGTTCACAGAGCTCTGGAGAAAGGTGCCGGCCCTGGCTTGGGGCTGCTGGGCTGATGGCCCATGGAGCAAATCAACTTGCAGCTGCTGCCCCAGAGCAGGGAAGAGCAGGAATTGCTGGCTGGGAGAGACTCTTGCCAAGGGCCTGCAGCACCAGGACACAGGCCATGGCTGGACGCTGCTTGGGGCCAGGGTGAGCTGGGATGTGGGGATGGACTTGTTCCCTGGGAGGGCAGTGGGGCCCTGGCACAGAGTGGGAGGAAAAGCTGCGGCTGCCGTGGAATGGCTGGAAGAGTCCAAGGCCTGCTTGGAGGGGACTTGGTGGCCTGAAGACATGACATGATCCGGTGTAGTGTGGCCAGTGTAATGTGAGGATTGCAGTGTGAGGGGTTTTGTGAAAATTGGGAGGGGTAGGGATTGCAGTGGGGGGATGGGGTGTTTTGGTCTGTTGGAGCAGAGGGTGGGAAAGCAAGAGGCAGTTTTGGGTGGGTGCTGGTGGTTGTAGCAATTGTGTGGCAGGGCTGTGGTGGAGTGGCAGTGAGTTTGGGAGGGTACAAGCAGCTGGAAAAGAAAAGAAAAGAAAAGAAAAGAAAAGAAAAGAAAAGAAAAGAAAAGAAAAGAAAAGAAAAGAAAAGAAAAGAAAAGAAAAGAAAAGAAAAGATCAGGTTTTTTTCACCATCTGGAGCCTAAAATCTGGTGTTTCCTGGCACAGCTGGAGCCCAGATCCAGAAATGCCCCAGTGCTGGCACAGCCCTAGTCCAGCAATTTGCTGGCACAAAAAGCCAAACTGCGGCAATTTCCCGGTGCTGGCACTGGCACCACCCAGATCTGGTCCATTGGCGGTGCCAGGACTCCAGATGCAGCCGTTTGCCATCACCAGATCTGGCAATTTCCTGCTGCTGGGGGACACAAGGGGACTGGATGGGCAGGAAAGTTGACCCTGAGCCAGGAGCTTTCCTTGGCTGCAGCAGAGGCTGGGTGTGCAAAGACCTGCCCGGTGCTTAGCCCTGGCCAGGAGGGATTGTGCCACAGGAGCTGAGCCTGAATTTCTACTCACAGGCAGCTTTAGGGCACAGAACATGGAGAAGGCAGAGCTGACTGTCATCTTCCTGCAGTCCTCCAGAGTAACGCTGTGTGGAAAGCAGCCTGGGAGCAGGCTTGATGTGCCAGGGGCTGGCAATTGAGAGCCCTTTTCTCCCCTGTGGCCTGAGTCTCTGGCCCTTGCTCTTTGCAAGGGCCCTAGAGCTGCCTGCCAAAGGGCCTTTTTCACTGGCATGAGAGGAGTCCTGCTACAGGGCTGTCCTCAAGCTGCTTTTGCAGCAGATGTGCCTGAGGAATGGTCATTGCTTGCAGTCTCAGGTGCTGTGTGTGAGTGCAGCTGAAAGCACTGAAGGAGGCAGCAGCTCTGCTGGGGGCGGAGTTGTCTTTTTCTGGGTGGGGGTTTGGTTGTTTTTTTTCGGGTTTTTTTTTTTTTTTTTTTTTTTTTTTTTTTGGTTTGGTTTGGTCTTGTTATTGTTTGTTATTTTTTAACTTTCCCTGTCAGCTCTGGGCAGAGCTCCGTACCTCTATTTGACTCTTGCCTGTGGCACTGTGGAGGTGGCCAGGGGGACCTTCCCCGAGCTGTGTGCACAGGAATGCACATCAGCCCAGGCCGGGGGTGCTCAGTGCCCGGTCAGTTTTGCTGTCTGGCTGTGGCTCTGGACGCTTCCCTTGGAGCGTCTCCAGGCAGGGAACATTGGAGCTGTCACCACTGTGGTGTCACAGAGAGGGGAACACTGGGGCTGTCCCGCTCCTGCCCCGGCCCCAAGAGCTCTGCCAGCGCCTGGAGGAGACACAAAGGCTGAGCCCAAGGGTGAGAACTGCAGAAGGGGCTGAGCTGGGAGGGAGGCAGCAGGATCATGGAGTCCAGGCCCTGGCCCTGCACAGACATCCCAAGAGTGACAGCCTGGGCATTCCCGGAAGCGGTGTCCAAAGGCTCCTGGAGCTGCGGCAGCCTCGCAGCTGTGACCATTCCCTGGGGAGCCTGGTGAGTGGTCAAGCCCCCTGTAGGGGAAGAAGCTTTTGCTGGTCTCCAGCCCGCAGCTGGCCTGGCCCAGCCCCAGCCGTTCCCTGGGGTGCATTCCCTGCTGGTTCCGGGGCAGAAGTCTCAGCTGCCCCTGCTGCTGTCCCTGGGCAGGAGACGCAGCCCCCGGGGAGCTCTGAGCTCCGTCTGCTGGGCTGCGGCTGAAGCGAGCCAGTGCCAGCAGAGCTCTGGGGAAAGGTCCTGGCCCTGGCTTGGGGCTGGGCCAGTGGCCCAGGGAGCAAATCAACTTGCAGCTGCTGCCCCAGAGCAGGGAAGAGCAGGAATTGCTGGCTGTGGGAGCCTGTTGCCAGGGGCCTGCAGCACCAGGACACAGGCCATGGCTGGACACTGTTTGGGGCCAGGATGTGCTGGGCTGTGAGAATGGACTTGTTCCCTGGGAGGGCGGTGGGGCCCTGGCACAGAGTGGGTGGAAAAGCTGCAGCTGTCCTGGAATGGCTGGAAATGTCCAAGGCCTGGTTGCAGGGGACTTCCTACCCAGAGGGCATAGGATGGGATGGGATGGGGCAGTGTCATGTGGGGTGTAATTACATTGTGGGGCTGGTAGGAAAGTTTGTATGGGTAAGGATTGCAATGAGGCGATGGGCTGGTTTGGGCTCTTGGAGGAGGGGAGTAGAGGGAGAGAAAACAAGAAGCAATTTTTAAAGGTTGCTGGTGCTTTTAGGAATTTAGGGGCCTGGAAGTGTCTTGTTAAATTGGGAAGGCTGAGTTTAAGGTGCTGTGCTGTGCAGGGCTGAGGTGGAGTGGCGGTGATTTGGGGAGAGTAAGGGCACCTTACTTGCTCCCAAGAAAGACAGGAAGAAAGAAAGAAAAAGAATGAGAAGGAAGGAAGGAAGGAAGGAAGGAAGGAAGGAAGGAAGGAAGGAAGGAAGGAAGGAAGGAAGGAAGGAAGGAAGGAAGGAAGGAAGGAAGGAAGGAAGGAAGGAAGGAAGGAAGGAAGGAAGGAAGGAAGGAAGGGTTTTAAATGAAGCTCTATATGTCTAATTTAATAAGCAACAAAGTTGAATTTAGCTGCAATGCAATTTTATTTAAGTAGCATCTTATAATCAAGCATATAGAAAAATTTGGAAGTGATTAAAGATAAGTACTGTTCAGATAACGTATATGGAAAACTGACTGGGGTACAGAGGTGGGGGCTTCTCACCCTACCTCACGTACAAAACAAAGTAATCCAACTTAAACTTATATACTGTATGCTAATACATATTCAGTAATATTTCTCATAAATCTCCCCCTATTTTCAATTCTTAAAATCTACGCCACTATACTACATAGTGCATGCTCCACTTGTTGTTAGGGGTCATCTTGGCTTTTCGGTGGTCTTCTTCAGATAAAGGCTCATCATCTTCCTCGTGTCCTATGAATAACCTTACTGATTGTGCGTGCGCTCAAAGTTTTGTGTCATACATAATTAAGCATTATGTTCCAAAAAGTAATTATTTCATGGGTCAAACCACCACCAAAGCTCCCTACCTTGGAATAGTCACAACTTTGTCCATCTCAAGGCCAGTTCTACCTTAAGACTTCCTGTATCCCATCACATCTGCAAAGGGCCCATCTCCCTACCTTGGAGTAGTCCCAGCTTTGGCCAATCCAGCTTTGAAACTCTTGTATATCTCAAACTGCATCCTGTATTTTGTTTTTCTCATGTAGCATCTGCCAAGGGGTCCATCTGCTCTGTAACACAACTCACATCTACTTTTTCCTTTACTACTTTATAACAAATGTTTTCTAAAATATATGTTTTTAAAATATTGATACAGTTACAATTAGCATGAATCATTTTCACTTATTACAATTCCCCCATTTCTCTTTTTAATCTTATTGATTCATGCTTTTTAATTAAAACTGAATCTCAATTTCTTCTATATTCCAAATAATCCAGGTTTTCATGCTCTCTCATTTCAGCCTCTAATTTTTCTAACATCTCCCATGCTTCATCAAGCTTTTCACATTCCTTCTCAAATTTGGCTGACATCTCTTGTGCTACAGTAGTCTCTTTATGTTCAGTCAACATCTCTTCGGGTCCTTTCTTTTGAGTGTGAGTAAGCTTAGCTTTTAATATCATCAAAGAATCTGGTTTCCCTTTTGCTGCCAATTCTGGATCAATGGGCATTGCTGTCATTTGCATTCCTTGTATCACTGGGTGGATTAGTCTAGTAAGACATGGAATCATGCATGGTAAGAATAACAATCCTAATCCAGAACATGACAGCATAAATCCCACCTTCTTCCACCAGGCTCCTCCAAAGAGGTTATCCCACCAATCCGTTTTTAGAATAGAATTCCACTTTGAACAGGTACGTGTGTCACCCTTTTAATTTCTTCAGCAAGTTTTGTGATGGCTTCCCCATGATCATCTCTCTCCGCACAGCACTCAGATTCATTAAATCTTCCTCAAACTCCCCCTTCTTCAGCCAACAGATAATCTAGAGCAATTCTGGTTTGATATACAAATGCTCACATTTGTGAATGCTGCTTGGCCAGTAACTTGAGGGTATCAGAAGTATGGTTTGATACAACCTCCACTACTGCCTGGAGTCTTATCAACTGATTCAATAGATAAATTGGGGTCCTATATCCCCAAGACCCATCCTGAGCCCAAGTTGCTGGGTCACAATACGTTATGATTCTTTCTGCAGGCCATTCGTCTTCCCCCCCTTCCTGGTTTTCCCCTGGCTTTGGGAAGTTGAGGTTTAAATCTCTTTTATTCCTTTCTAGAGTCTCATAAAGTGGTGTTCCTGGCATATTGCTCCTAGACCTTGGTGAAGATGATAAAGAAGGAGGGTTGTCTAAATCCTAAGGTACAGGTTCCCTCCCACTTTTGAGGTAGTTCACTCTATGCTCATTGCCCACAAATGCAATATATTCCATCAGGGGTTTTCCATTTGCTATCTGTGTTTTCTGGTTGCTCCCAGTAGGATTTTAAGTATTTTTTTGGTTTGTTAGGGGTTAACTCCAGGACTTTTATGCCAAATCATTTCCTTTTAACACACTTAATTTCCTTTGTTATTCCCCAATACCCAGTAAAAGTTTTTGGTCACCACGTCTTAGTTTTATTATCCGAATTAACTACTAAAGTACATCTACAAGGAGTATATCCTACTACTTCATTATATTTCCTTCCTTCTCAAGTCATACAGTCTGTTCCATTTACTTGATGACTCAAAATCCATCCTTCAGGTTGTTTTAATATCTTGGAAATTTGAGTATGATTCCATTTTAAAAAATTGTTCTGGAGCTAGACTCTTACCTCTCCACAGACATCTTTCAGCCATTAAAGTCCCCTACAGATCCAGCATTCAGATAATCCTAATTCTGTAGCAATTTCTTGCATCAAATCTACAAGCAGGTTCTTAGCTGAGGTTGTCAAATCCCAGTCGCTATACTGCTGTTTGAATTGTTCACATAGCTTATCCAGTTCCTTAATGTTCTTTCCCTATGACCTTTTTACGTATTCCTTTTGTTTCTTTCTGTTTTTCTTCTTTTCTGCCTTAGTGCTGTACCTCCTATTCCTATGCTTGGACCATTCCCATTTTCATCTTTCTCAAAACAACAACAACAAATCATATTGAGGACAGATTTGATCACTATAAGGATAAGGAGCTGGTCCATTAAATCCTAAATTTTTCCCTACACAATCCATTTTTCTATTTTAACACAAACATCTATAAAATTGCTGTGATCAACCGCCAATCCAGAATGCCTAACTTTTCTAATAAATTAAAGATAGTTGCAATTGCAAACCACAGATTTTTAATGGTTAATTATCAAAGGAGTTCTATAGTTTGGACCAGTTAAGCAAGACAATTAATTTATTTTTTTCTATTGTTTCTGGATATCTTACTATATCTACATTTTACTGCTATTATCTTTTGTTGTTCTTGCAGCATTCTCAAATCCACTAATCCTTCTGCATGATACACTAAATAAATAAATGTTCTTTGTACTTGATATTTTATTATAAATTGTTGCAAATAAGTATTAATCTTGATCTGTGCTAAAACCTAATTGCACATTCTAAAGTCTCGCTCTACTCTACTAAAACATCGTATACAATTAATCATAAAAGCTACATCTCTTTGGTCCCAAGGTGCAGTTGTTCTGTGCCAAAGCTGGTCTCAGCCACTTCATGGTCACTGCTTTACACTGCTCACACTGATGACTGTGTTTGCAGCAACCTTGCTGAAACATGGAAACTTCTCTCTGCGGGATGGCAGTTTCTGCCCTTTCTGTACTAAGGATATCTTGAATATCCGGGGGTTGGGTTATTCTTTCAATATGTGGGTGGCACACTGTCCTAGGGTAACTTTATGATGCTTGTATCCCCAATCGTCTGTTCTGTTTGTGCTGTATATTGAGTCCTGTGCCTTTAAGACTGGTTCTAAGAGCAAGGAGAAGCACGGAGTTTGTTTTGAGAAAACTGCCTGACTCCTCCACATTCTTTGGCGGACGGTGTGTTCGGCGGAGGCTTGGAGAGACTGCAGGACAGAGATTTTTTTTGCTTTTAGTTAGTTTCAGCTAGCTAGGGCAGAGAAGTTCCCTGGACTGGTTTTTTTTCCTTTTTCTTGGAACTGTTTAAACCTACTCTGGACTGAAAACCCAGGGGAGCACTGGGGGCTGCACCTGCGGCCCACCGGGGCCTGGACCTCGGCATTTTTCCAGCAGCGCCGGAGGGACTGGGACTGAGGAGAGACTGAGAGACTGAGAGAGAGCCGAGCCGAGCTCCACCCATGGCAAGGACTTTCTCAATTTGCCATCTCACTTCAGAAGGAGAGGTTTTATTGTTTCATATTATTCATTCTTTATACTTGTATGCACATTTGTTTAGTAAAATAGTTTTTTCCACTTTTCTCCAAAGAGTTTTTTTGTTGTTGTTTTTTTTTTTTTTTTTTTTACCGGACCAGTTGGAGGGAGGGGCCACCTGGGTTTGCTTCCTTGGAGGGATCCTATACAGGGGTTTTCTCCCAAATTTGCCCCAAACCAGGACAGAAGAGGAGGTCAGGAGAAGAGAGAGTGGGATATAGATAGATTCACAGTCACCCTTGGATCCAGCGCCATCTCAGCTGCTGTGAGCATCGGGGGCCATGGGACATGTCAGTGTCACAGCCGTGCCACAGCCTCACCTGCTCTGGTCCCTCTCACAGGTGGGGTTTTTCGGTTGCCCGGGGCTTGTCAGCCACTTTGGGGCTGGACCAGAGGCTGCAGTGGCTGGGGCTGGGGCAGTGACCATCCCACCTACGCAGAACTTGCCCTGGCCCCCAAACAGACACTGAAGATGTCTGGGGCCATTCATCATTTCTCTGCTCTCCAGCACCAAGGCAATGGACTCTGGCTGCAGCTCTGAGCTCATGCCCAAGGCAACCACTCCTGGTAATGGGGCTCCATGGAGCTGCACTCAGGAACACACCCAAGAGTTGGGGAGTGGCCAAAAACTGCCTCAGAAACATGGGATACCCCAAAAATCTCTTCAGGAATGTGGAATATCAAAAAAACTCCCTCAGAAACTGGCTCCCCCTCCCTTTGTCATTTCCAACCTTAGGCTGTCTCATTCCAGACCCCACCCCAGCTCCCCAGTCCCAACCCAAACCCATCCCATCCCTGCTGGACATCAAGACCCCCTCAACAAGCTCTATTTCCCAAATGTCACCCTCCCAAACCCCATCCCACTCATCCCAAGCCAGCCAATGCCAATCTTACCCCTCCTGATTTTCCTCCCAGCTCACCCATTCCCCTTCCAACCTCATCCCTCCCTGAAGGGCTGTGCAATCAACTACTTTTGGGGTGAGATTGAGTAGTTTTAGCATTGTGTGGTTTTAATGTGACAGATCAAACCCTCTCATCTCTTTGAAGAAGAAATGGAGACAACCACACCAAATACTCCACAACCCCCCAAATCCTCCCCAGTATCTCCCTGAGTCCCAGATTGCCCTGAAACACTAGTAAAACATGAGGCTTTAGATACCTTTGATGAATTTGTTGATTTTTACCCCCAATTTTGTCTGTTTTAAAGGGATAAAGATGAATCAAAATAATATTAGGGACAACCAAACAAGAGGACCACCAGCCCAGGGTCTTCCCAAAGCAGATTGATGGGAATGTGGCTCACCAATTCTCTGCCCAATATGGGTCCTCTGAAGCAGGACTAAGTTGAAGCAGTGCACAAAACTCTTCCCGCAGCTGAGGCACTCTTAGGCATTCCCTTACTGGTGTCTCCGTTGGCGTCTGCTAAAGTGAGAGCTCCTGGACAAGCTCTTCCCACAAGCAGGACATTTGTAGGGCCATTCCCTGGACTGGATCCTCAGGTGGTGGATCAGGTGGGACCTTATGCTGAAGCTCATCCCATATTCCCCACACTCGTTGGGCCTCTCCCCAGTGTGGATCATTTGGTGGATGACCAGTTGAGTGCTCTGGTGGAAGCCCTTCCTGCATTCCGCACACTTGTAGGGCCTCTCCCCAGTGTGGATCATTTGGTGGATGACCAGTTGAGTGCTCTGGTGGAAGCCCTTCCTGCATTCCGCACACTTGTAGGGCCTCTCCCCAGTGTGGATCATTTGGTGGATGACCAGTTGGGTGCTCTGGTGGAAGCCCTTCCTGCATTCCGCACACTTGTAGGGCCTCTCCCCAGTGTGGATCATTTGGTGGATGACCAGTTGGGTGCTCTGGTGGAAGCCCTTCCTGCATTCCGCACACTTGTAGGGCATATCCCCAGTGTGGATACTCTGGTGAATGATGAGGGTGGAGTTGTGCTTGAAGCCCTTCCTGCAGTCGGGGCAGCAGAAGGGCCCCTTGTTTGTGTGGATCTGCTGGGGCAGGAGGAGACTGGAGCTTCTCTGAAACTTTCGGATACTCATAGGGTCTCTCCCCGGGGTGGAACTTTTGGTGGATGATCAGTTTGGACCTCTGGTTGAAGCCCTTCCCACATTCCCTACACGTGTAGGGCATTTCCGCAGGGTGGCTACGCTGGTGGCTGATCAAGTGGGCGCTCTGGATGAAGCACTTCCCACATTGCTCACACTGGTAGGGCCTCTCCCCGGTGTGGATCCTCTGGTGGATGATCAGGATGGACCTCCGGTTGAAGCTCTTCCCACATTCCCTACACTTGTAGGGCATTTCCTCAGTGTGGCTATGCTGGTGGCGGATCAAGTGGGAGCTCTGGATGAAACACTTCCCACATTGCTCACACTGGTAGGGCCTCTCCCTGGTGTGGATCCTCTGGTGGCAGATCAGGTGGGATCGCTGGCTGAAGTTCTTCCCACATTGCTCACATTTGTAGGGCCCTTCCGTGCTGTGGATCCTCTGGTGACGGATCAAGAGGGATCTCCGGCTGAAGCTCTTCCTGCATTCCGCACACTCGTAGAGCTTCTCCTGGTGTGGATGCGCCGGTGGGTCACAAGGGTGGAGTTGTGCTTGAAGCCCTTCCCACATTCCCCACACTTGTAGGGCCGATCCCCAGTTTGGATCATCTGGTGCTGGATCAGGTGGGAGCTCTGGCTGAAGCTCTGTCCATCTTCCTGGCACAGGCTGGGTCTTCCCTTCTCCAAGAACCCTGGGATAGGTTTGGAAGCCCTCCTCATGCAGGATCTCTGGGGCTTTTCCTTCCCATTGGAGTCCTGCACCATGGAGCTGTTCAAAATGGCCTCTTCCACAAGGTTCTGCCCTCGGGACTGGTCCTCTTGGGTCTCCATCCTCAACTCCTTGTCTGGGGGAGGAAGGACAAGGAGACGATGGGATTTGCCTTTGTGCCTGAGGGAAGGGGAAGGAGATTCCCCCAGTGAATTCTTGTAAAGATAGCATCGGCAGCGAGGTTGTCCTACAGCCAAGGGCCCTGGTGGGCTGGGAGATGGAGGAGGAGGGAGGGGCACTGACTTCCTCCTCACCTGCCTGGCTGTCCTGGAACATCTTCCTTGCAGTCTAACCTAAAAAATTAAAAATTAAACGAAAAATGCAGTACTAAAATAAAAAAATGCAGACAGAGTCAGAATACAACCTGACGCCCGGTTAGTCAGGGTGTTGCTTGCAGTGCAATCAAATCGTAGCTGCAGTCCTCCTGGAGTGACAGATGTGGTTTTGTTGAAGCAACGATCTTGTAGAAGGTGTAGTTTTCCTCTGAATGTCCACTGGTGGTGTGGATGGGTCTGGTCTGCCTTTCAGAATCCACTGGAAACCAGGCTGCTCCTGGTGCTTTAAATCTCAGATTATATCCAGGTGGGAATGCTTGGCTCCTCCCTCTGGGTGGAGCATCTCACAATGGGATGATGTAATTTTTTCAGTCATGCAGTGAGAGACAATGGCCCATTACCAGAAGATACCTCCCTGGAGGGAGGATGGGTCATGGAAGAGATCAAGAACACTGCCCCACTTGGTTTTAACAGCTGGGCCATTAACCAAAGATATCACCCTGGAGTTATGAGAAATGGGTCATGGAACAGTTTTTACTTGGATCTCCAATTGGTTTGTTTTCAAAGTAGCACACTGGGAGAAGTGGGACCACACTGGGAAGCTACTGTGAGAAGTTTGGAGTGACTGGTCTACATTGTGGGTGACTGGGCAGGACTGGGAGCATGCAGGGAGGGACTGGGATGATCTGTGGAATGACTGGGACTATATTAGGGGCAACTGGAAGAACTGGGAACACATGGGAGGAAAGTGGGAGCAACTGGGAGCATGCTGGGGCAAACTGCATCATAATGGGGAATGACTGGCAGTGACTGGGCTCATACTGGGAGCGCTGACAAAACTGAAAGCACACAGGGTGGGGGCAACTAGGCTGATACTAGAAGCAGCCTCTTCTAGCACCAGGACCATTGAACGCCTTTCCAGTGAGATACGAACTTCAAAGGAATTAAGGGTTTTAGAAAAGTTAATGTTTTAGCCATAGATAAGCTTTGCCTTAATTAGTTAAAGTAGATAGATAGATAGATAGGCTGTGCTGGAAATGATTAGGAGTCAATGATTAGTTGAAAGGAAATTAATCTAAAATAGCTATCCCAGAACTAAATAACTAATTGCTTGTCATTTTTGTCTTTGTTTAGCTGTGTTTATAATGAGAAGCAGAAGAAACTGGTAAATAGATCTAAGAACACAGACAACTGTAAATCTTCTAACATCTCATTGAAACAGTCACGAAAAGAGGAGACGGGAGTTCTACCAGGTTCCATTTGTCCTGTTAGCCATTGAAAAGGCTGAAAGTTTAGAATGAGGAAGACTCTCCTTGCTTCCTCTTTTTATGACCCCTCCGCATAAAAGAGACCACTGACCTAATTCAAAGAACAAACTATGCAGGCTAAATGGTCTTTTATCTAATAATAACATGAAGCAGAGAATGCCAGGCATTAGTGTTATGAATATGTATTAGTATTTGGGGTATTCAACACTTAGGTAAATAAAGAGTCCGTAATCACTTGTAACTTTGCAGTGCATATTAGGGAGCGATCCCACGCAGCTGCCTGGCATTGCATTAAACCTACACTTTTTAACTCTAACCTGTTAGAGAGTCTTTTGTCCATCACAGCTGGGTATTGATATTAGATCAATATCCATATTTTAAGAAATCACCCATCATCCCGCCCCTCCAGCCCTAGCACCCCTCGCCAGGGTCCCAGCAATCCCAGGTGTCCTCCACTCTTGGGGTCCCCGCTTTGGGGTTCTGGGGTTCTCCTCTCTCAGGGGTCCTGCTTAGGGAAACTGCAGCTTTCCTGAGGATCCCCAAACCTGGTGTCACTGCCCCCCATCAGTCCTGTTTGGTCTCCACATGGCACCAACAGAGCTTGGAGGGCCCGGACAGGGAAGCCCAACCCCCCTGTGTGGGCACCCACATCCACTCACCCGCTGCCACGGCTCTGCCACCACCGCCACTGGGACCCCCAAAAACACCCCCCAAGGACCCCTCAATGCCCCCCCGAGGGGCATCTGCACCTCGGCTTTGGAACCCTGAAAACTCCAAGTATCTCCCCTGAAACAAGGCACAAAAGGACTTTATAACAGCAGTGGTGAGAGTAGTATGTATTTTTAATTGACATTGAGGTGCATGAGAATTCACTTCACTAAAGACATGCATGAACATTAGAGAGCTTGCTTCTCTTATTATGCTTTGAGGTCTTACACATGCATGGCATTACACAATCTGCCTTATAGATATTTATTCTCTGGCCTCACTCATCCTCACTTCCTATGGTAATTAACTCCTCTTCGTACATCCTCTTGGGCATGCTTAGTTCATCATGGTGGTCTCTGAGGGTCTCTAGAAGATGAAAGAAATGGAGTCTTCCTCAGTGAACTCTTCACCTTTATTTTTCTTGTGCATGCTTTTGTCCTTTTGGCATTTTTTCAAGGCAAGACATCAGTTTCTAGTGAGTCTGTGTTTTTCTCTTTCTTTGCATTTTTAGCTTTGTTATCTTGTTATGTTTAGGTTAGTCTTTCTTGTTAACACTGAGGGGCCCTGGATATTTGTACTGCTTTAAAATATTTAAACAGGCATAGCACTCGATATTCACTAAATGCCTTCTAAAATGTACAATACATTCTAAAATACAGTGTATGCTCTTAGTTTCCTATAAAGATTAGCACTAATTTTCAAGCCTCTGTCTCATGCCCTCCCTTTTCTATAGACCTAGTAAATTCTTTTACTACTACTGGGACTTCTCTCTAGGTTTAACTCACGATTTTGATAATTCTCTTTTAACATTATCCTAGGTGTTTTAGATAATGAGGTTAAATTGCTACTCACTTTAACATCCTCTAGTTCTATATGAGTACTACAATTAACATTATTAAATTTATAATAAATAATATCAGCAAAATAATGATGGGGTGACATAGGGTGTTTAAGATTCTAGTTGCATTTGGTGACTTTCTAAAGACTGCATCCTAGAAGACAGTTTTGGCTTCTGTCTTGCTTTACTTTTTGTAGAACTCTCCTTACTTCTTTTTGTATCATGTGGGACAGTTACTACAGTTTTTTGTCTGTTCTCTTGAATTTCTTCTACAATTTTGTTCAAATCTTCATGCTTTATTAATTGCTTTACTAGGGTTAGCTTTTTTCTAATAAGCATGGGCAACAATTAGTGATAGGTTTTATAATGAGACTTGATTAACTGGTGGGATATAAATAATGCTAAATATGAAAAGTTGTACCTGACAATCTTAACAAAATTGTAGATATAGAAATTAGAATGAGTTTTAGCAGGTAAGGATAGATTATTTCTACCTTGTCCAAGGTTACAGTGTAAGGTGTGCCCAAACTATGTATTCTATCACCATCTACATGAGCTGTTGAAACTAGGTTGGGCAGTGTTTCCCTTGCCCCCTCCCTCCAGACTATCTTCTGTTAATGAGCCATCAAGGGCCTGCTGCATGACTCATAGATAACTCCCTCCAGGAGCTATCTCTATCTCTGTTTAATGGGCAACCAAGGCCCCATTGCAAGACTGATAAAATGATATCAGCTCATTGTGAGATGCTGTGCCCAGGGGGAGGAGCCAAGCATTCCCACCTGGATATAATCTGGGATTTGGGACAACACAGGCAGCCTTACCCACTGGATTCCCAGAGGACAAGAGCTACCAGACCTTTCTGTGGGATCAGTGCTTTAACCAGACAACTTCATCTGGACTGCTACCACAAACACAGGGTATCAGGTTGTAATCTGACTCTGGCAGTGAACTTTTGTACTATTGCATTTATTTTATTTTTCCTTTTTTTTTTTTTTTTTTTTTTTTTTTTTTTTTTTTTTTTTTTTTTTTTTTTTTTTTTCATCTCAGATTAAATTGCTTTTTTTTCTGACTTGGAATCTCTCATTGGTTTTGCTTTCAAGCCAGCACACCTCGACATCCCTTTCACCTACTTTCTCTGTTAGAATTGCCCAGTCCTTCCTCTCTTTGATCACTAATTTGGTCAAATAAGACTAAAAAGCAATGATGCCTTGCAACATGGTGATCTACTCAGCATATTTCACATTTTCCCATTTATTAGGTATCAAGACTTAATTCTGATGTAATAAACACAGTCTTTCAGTTTTAAGAGGGAGAGGACATGAATTCCATTGAAAATGGCTCATTAATATTTATTTTTCTTTGGAGTGGCTCATGAGCTGTTTCAATTTTGGATAAGCAATTAATGCATCGGTGACTCTAAAAGACAGGGAAAAAATGATTGTGAGCAAGCAAATAATGGCTTGCTTAGGGACACAGCAGTCTGCATTTTTAGAAGAGAATTTCATTACATTTTTTGAGCTTTAAAGAAGCAAACAGAGCAAAAAACCTTTATATGTTTAAAAGTATAATATGTAATTACGCAAGTGTTAATGTGAGTCTACAGAGTATCCTACCTAATAATACATGTAGTTGTGCAGGTTTTTTATTCATTCATGGGTATGTTTGTGTAAATAAAGTTATGGAAAGGATTTTTTCTAATGCTTTGCAAGAATATTTAGATCAGATGTATATTCATGCTCTAAACTCTGTGTGCTTTGGAAAGAACACTAATGCCTGTATAGCACGGTTTCCTTTTACACAACTCTTTTTTCATAGTAATTTGCAACTTGTTCCCTGTTCTGTTTGAGTCAGCAGAGCTGTGCCACTCTGTGTCCATCTGGAATTTTTCTTTGCCTTTCTTCTTCCCGTTCCAAAATCACCTTTAATTCTTGCCTCCCACAGCTGTGCCGACCGACAAATAAGTGCAGCACCAGTTCATTTTCTCAGTACCAGTGCATTTTTTGATGCCATTCTGCAGAACCGAGTGGAGATGTGGGGGCTGTGAAACTGTGAGATTTGTGGATTTTTGTATTTTCACACCTCTGTATTGTCATAGATTTAATGCTGCTTCTGCTCCTGAAGCGTGTATATGTCCATTTATCTGCTGCTATTGCTCAGGGCACAGCGTACCCTGTGCTTTTCAGCTGGAACATAACTTTTTTAGCAAACATCCGGGTGAATGCTCGTGCAGATATAGTGTAATAGAGGTTTAAGAGAGTTGCATCATACATGACAAGAACAGAGTGCCTTATGAGGAGAATCTGAGGCAGATGGTCTGTAGTCCTTACACACTGGATAACAGCTAACAGTGCCTGTTGTTACAGAGCACCTTGCAGACTCATCCTGTGCTTCCTCTGTGCTCGGCCTGAGTTGCCACATGCTGGTCTCTGAGCTTGTGCATAGCCAAGGAAATCCCCATGGAGGGCCCTGTACAGCCTCATGAATGTACGGGAGTTTTATCACACATTTAAGCCTCCCATACATGCAAAAAGCCCAAACCCATCTAAAACACCACAACAAACAAAAACCTCAAAACAAAACAACAAAAGAAAACACCAAACCATAGCAAACAGAAAGCCCATGGAAATTTGATCACAAGTTATAATCAATTGTTTCATGTCACCTCCCTACTGTTCTCCAAACGACTGTCAATGCTAAGACAGAAGGACAGAGAGAGATTTTAGCAAGATTGACAAAGTTCTGCTATGGATGGAGCCTGCCTGTAGAAGAGCCTTTTTCCACTGCCTGTCTGCATGGATGGATGGCACAGCCCCGGGCCATGGGAGAGCAGCCTCCTGTGTCTCCTACAGCGCCATTCAACAGCAGTTGAAGCCACTCTCACCCTGGATTGCCCAAGTGCTGCTCTGGCAGCGCCCTCAGCTCTCTCTTGCACCCCTTTCCCGGTGTGCTGTGCCCTGGCAGCTGAAAGCCAAGCTGGCAGAGAGAGTGTCTGTGCTCTCAACCAGAGTTTGGTTCTGCTGTTTGAAGACTTGTGCTGCCACACGCTGGGGAATCCGCCGGTGAGAGCTTCTGTAGCAGGATTTTTGGAGACAGACACAGAGAAGCCTTACTGTGCTGGGAAAGTTCAGTTGTTTTAGCACTGTCAAGGACGTTGAGCCTGAGAACCAGGACACTGAGCCTGAGAACCAGCTTTTTCCCTCAACAAAGTGTAAACAGGTAACTGCAAAGGAATGCTTATGCAGATAACGCTAGCCCATAACTAATAGTAAAATGCCATGTGAACAGCTTGTGCACTAGAATGATATATGTATAAAAGAACCCTGTGTAGTCTCAATAAACTGAGCATTTGCCATTACTTCTGTGGAGAAGGTGTTTGACTCTGTCTGTTCCCCATGGCTTTTTTTTTTTTTTTTTCCAAAATCACCTTCAGCCCAGGGTTCAGCGCCAGGAATGTCTTTGCATGCCGAACCTTTGCTGCAGCCACAAGGAACTCTCCTGGCTCAGGGTCACCCTTCCTGCTCAGCCAGGCTCCCCAATGTGCCAGCAGCAGGAAATTGTCGTGTCTGGGTGGTACCGGTGCCAACCAATGCCACACCTGGGCAGTGCAGGTGTTGGCAATTTGCTGGATCTGGACTCCTGGCACCAGCAAATTACCGCATCTCGGCAGTGCTGGTGCTGACACCAGGAACTTTGCAGATTTTGGCTTTCTGTGTCAGCAAATTGCTGGACTGGGGCTGCACCAGCACCAGGAAATTTCTCAATCTGGGCACTGTGGCAGTGCCAGCAAATACCAGATTTCAGGCTCCAGTTAGAGCTGTTAAGAACTGGATCGACACTCCCTTCCTTCCTTCCTTCCTTCCTTCCTTCCTTCCTTCCTTCCTTCCTTCCTTCCTTCCTTCCTTCCTTCCTTCCTTCCTTCCTGAAACCACATGCCCTCACCCTCCCCACATCTCTGGCACTTCACCTCAACTCTCTACAGGTGCACACCTTTACCTCAGCCTTCCCAATTTAACTGCAACTGCCCAAAAGAGACTTCAAGGCCCCAAACTTACTACCAGCAGCAGGAGCATCCCCAAAATTGCCCCCTGCTGTCCCTTCCTCTAGTGCCACATTCCAAAAGCCCAAACCAACCCATCCCCCCTTCCAATCCTCACCCCTCACAAACTTCATCCCACCCCCACAGTTCCATCCCAACCCCACAGCATTCCAGCCTACCCCAGCCAATCCATCCCCATCCCATCCCATCCCATCCCATCCCATCCCATCCCATCCCATCCCATCCCATCCCATCCCATCCCATCCCATCTCATCCCATCCCATCGCAATGCTTGCAGCTCCAGGAGCCTTTGCACACCGCTCCCGGGGATGCCCAGGCTGCCACTCTTGGCCTGTCTGTGCAGGGCAGGGGCCTGCACTCCATGGTCCCACTGCCTCCCTCCCAGCTCGGCCTTGGGGTCTCCTCCAGATGCTGCCAGAGCTCTTGGGGCTGGCTCAGGAGTTCCCCTCTCCGTGACATCACCATGCTGGCAGCTCCAAGGTTCCCCTCTCTGTGACACCATGGCTGGGGGCAGTTCCAACATTCCATGCCTTGGAGATGCTCCAAGGGAAGCGTCCAGAGCCACACTCAGTTATCAAACTGACCAACCACTGAACACCCCTGACTTGGTGTAAGAGTCTGTTTGAATTTTCCCTCATTTGCCTCACAATCATTGCAAGGACCCCGAGGACCCCGCTGCAGTTCTGGTCCTTTTGAGGTGGATGCTTGCCAATTGTCCACAGGTGCATTTTCCTGAGTCACCACGCCACGGTACACTGGCTTTGAGCAGTGTAATGACAGTTCTGTACCTGAAGATGGCATCTGCTGCACGGTCCCTGCATCATGACAATAGCCTATGAATTTCCCCACCTCTTGGCCAAGGGAACTTTCTGGGGTAACTTTGGTGGTCCCCCACAGAAAATCCCTCATCTGCTCCACAACCACAGTGACAGATGGAGATCAAAGCCCCCTCCCAAGGACTGAGATTGAGACCTCTGTACAAAGCCCCTCTCAAGGCCTGAGACATGAGACCCCGACAACCCCAGTGTGGGGGAGTGGGGGCTGACTTAACCAAAGCGAGACATTCGCCTGCAGATGTGGTTGTTGGACCAAGAAGACAATGGATCTCACTGGTGAGAACATGAACTACTTGTTCTCCCTCAGTGGCCTCAATCGGTTTATTATTACCTGTTCCCCCTGCAATGGAGGACTATAATAACAACCCCTGAGTTAACCAGAGATTTTGAGCCACTCTCCCCGACGTGACAGGCGGATCCATCAACTGGAACATGAGGATTTTGTCTCCACATTTGGTAGCTATATCCCCCCTATCCTCTCTCTCTTTATCTCTTTCTCTCACTCTTAATCCCTGAATCACATTTGCTACGGGCAATCAATAAAAAGTGCATTTGTTTTAATTTGCACTGAAATCCCCTGTGTGCTGTGCTTTGCACTCTGAGATCAGTAAACAAACCAATAGAACACCCGCTTGTATGAGCGTAATAAGAGGCAGCAGGATCATGGAGTGCAGGCCCCGGCCCTGCACAGACAGCCCAAGAGTGACAGCCTGGGCATCTCCTTGGAGCGATGTCCAAAGGCTCCTGAGGCTGTAACAGCCACAGAGCTGTGATTATTGCAGTGGCGACAGGGTTCTGGGAAAAGCTCCTGGCCCTGGCTTGGGGCTGGGCCGATAGATCATGGAGTAAATCAACTTGCAGCTTGTGGCCCAGATCATGGAAGAGCAGGGGCAGTGGTGGCTGGGAGAGCCGGTTGGCAAGGGTCTGCAGCACCAGGACACAGGCAATGTCTTGATGCTACTTGGGGACAGGGTGAGCTGGGATGTGGGGATGGACTTGTTGCGTGGGAGGGTGGTGGAGCCCTGGGCCAGAGTGGGCAGAAAAGCTGTGTCTGGCCTGGAATGGCTGGAAGTGTGCACGGCCTGGTTGCAGGGGACTTGGTGGCCTGAAGACGTGGCATGGCCTGGTGTGGTGTGGCATGGCATGGAGCAGTGTAATGTGGGGATTGCAGTGTGGTTGGGTTTGTGAAAGTTGGGAGAGATAGGGATAGAAAGGGGGGATGGGGTTTTGGAGTAGGGGATGGGGAAGCAAGAGGCAGTTTTGGGTGGGTGCAGGTGCTTGTAGCAATTGTGTAGCAGGGCTGAGGTGGAGAGGCGAGTGTTTGGGAGAATAAGGTCAGCTGGTTGCAGCAAAGAAAGGAAGAAAGGAAGCAAAGAAGAAAGACAAGGGGGCTTTCTCCACTGGGTTGAGAAGAGTCCTTCCCTGTAGAAATTGCTTTCTCCTACTGCTGAGGACTCCAGGATGGTGTAGATAAATGTAGACGAGAGATCTCTAAAGTTAGGTTTTAGAGGATGAGGTTTATTGTAAGGGCTGTGGGGCCCTTGCTCTGAGCTGCCAGGCTGCAGCTCGTGGCAAGGCCTAGGAAGTGGGGAAAAGGAGAGGTAGGGAGAGGAAATTCCAAGAGAGGAAAGTCCTCAGGAAAGGGTGCAAGCAAAGAGAACCAAAGAGCCAAGAGAGGCAAAGAGCAAAGAGCAAAGAGGCCGAGCCACCTTCGCAGTCCCCTGATAAGGGGTCTCGAAGGTGAGCTGGAACAGGACTTGTGCCAATGGGGTTACAGATACCTGATACTTCAGGGGAGGGTTACAGGTGTGGGATGAACCATACATTGAGGGGTGGGACAGAACATTCCATTTGACCTCTGGGTTGGGCTGCAGATAACATTCAGATGATCACATAACTGTTTTCCCAGACATCCAGTATCTAATGCATCTCAAACATCAAAACTTACTTTCAATTCTATCTCACCTACAGGTTTCTCATTGTCAGAATATAGGCAATCATATTTATAGGGTTTTTTGGCTTCATCCTCTCCAACACTTCCCCTCGGCTGCCCTCAAGCTGCTTGTGCAGCAGATGTTGCTGAGGAATGGTTTCTGCTTGCAGTGTGAGGTGCTGTGTGTTAGTGCAGCTGAAAGTTCTGAAGGAGGGAGCAGCTCTGCTGGGGGCAGAGTGGTCTTTTTCTTGGTGGGTTTTGTTGTTGGGTTCTTTTGGTTGTTGTTTTGTTTTTCCTTTCCGTACTTTGCCTGTGGGCTCTGAGCAGAGCTCTGTACGTCTATGTGACACTTGCCTGTGGCACTGTAGAGGTGGCCTGGAGGACCTTCCCCGAGCTGTGTGCGCAGGAATGCACATCAGCCCAGGCCGGGGGGTGCTCAGTGGCCAGTCAGTTTGATGACTGGTTGTGGCTCTGGATGCTTCCCATGGAGTATCTCCAAGGCCTGGAACATTGGAGTTGCCAGCACTGTGATGTCACAGAGAGGGGAACCTTGGAGCTGCCAGCACGGTGATGTCAGCAAGAGGGCAACGTTGGAGCTGTGCCACTCCTTGCCCAGCCCCAAGAGCCTGGGCAGCACCTGGAGGAGACCCCAAGGCTGAGTTGGGAGGGAGGCAGCAGGATCATGGAGTGCAGGCCCCTGCCCTGCCCTGCCCTGCCCTGACAGACCAAGTGTTGCAAGATGGGCATCCACGGGAGAGGTGCGCAAATGCTCCTGGATCTGCAGCTGCCTCAGGGCTGCAAACGTTGCGGTGACCGCAGAGGTTTCGAGAAAGGCCCCAGCCCTGGCTTGGGGCTAGGCCAGTGGCCCAGGACAGAAATGGACATGCTGCTTGTGGGCCAGAGCATGGAAGAGCAGGGGCAGTGGTGGCTGGGAGAGCCGGTTGGCAAGGGTCTGCAGCACCAGGACACAGGCAATGTCTTGACGCTGCTTGGAGGCAAAGTGAGCTGGGATGTGGGGATGGACTTGTTCCTTGGGAGGGCAGTGGAGCCCTGGGCCAGAGTGGGCAGAAAAGCTGTGTCTGGCCTGGAATGGCTGGAATTGTGCATGGCCTGGTTGCAGGGGACTTGGTGGCCTGAAGACGTGGCGTGGTCTGGTGCGGTGTGGCATGGCATGGAACAGTGTAATGTGGGGATTGCAGCGTGATTGGGTTTGTGAAAGTTGGGAGGGATAGGGATTGAAAGGGGAGATGTGGTTTTGTAGTCGGGGATGGGGAAGCAAGAGGCAGTTTTGGGTGGGTGCAGGTGCTTGTAGCAATTGTGTAGCAGGGCTGAGGTGGAGAGGCGAGTGTTTGGGAGAATAAGGTCAGCTGGTTGCAGCAAAGAAAGGAAGAAAGGAAGCAAAGAAGAAAGACAAGGGAGCTTTCTCCACTGGCATGAGAAGAGTCCTTCCCCTAGGCCGTCCTCAAGCTGCTTGTGCAGCAGATGTTGCTGAGGAATGGTCTCTGCTTGCAGTGTGAGGTGATGTGTGTTAATGCAGCTGAAAGTTCTGAAGGAGGGAGCAGCTCTTCTGTGGGCAGAGTGGTCTTTTTCTTGGTGGGTTTTGTTGTTGGGTTCTTTTGGTTGTTGTTTGTGTTTTTCCTTTCGGCACTTTCCCTGTGGGCTCTGAGCAGAGCTCTGTAAGTCTATGTGCCACTTGCCTGTGGCACTGTGGAGGTGGCCTGGAGGACCTTCCTCGAGCTGTGTGCTGGCTTGCACATCAGCCTAGGCCGGGGTGCTCAGTGGCCGCTCAGTCTGATGACTGGGTGTGGCTCTGGACGCTTCCCATGGAGCGTCTCCAAGGCCTGGAACATTGGAGTTGCCAGCACGGTGATGTCACAGTGAGGGGAACCTTGGAGCTGCCAGCACGGTGATGTCAGACAGAGGGCAATGTTGGAGCTGTGCCACTCCTTGCCCAGCCACAAGGCCCCGGGCAGCACGTGGAGGAGACCCCAAGGCCGAGCAGGAGGGAGGCAGCAGGATCATGGAGCGCAGGGCCCTGCTCTGCCCTGCACAGACAGGCCGAGAGTTGCAGGCTGGGCATCCACAGGAGCGGTGTCCAATGGCTCCTGGACCTGCCGCCACCTCGGATCTGTGACCCTTGAGGTGACCGCAGAGGTCTCGGGAAAGGTCCCGGCCCTGGCTTGAGGCTGGGCCAATGGCCCAGGAAGAAAATCAACTTGCAGCTGCTGCCCCAGAGCAGGGAAGAGCAGGAATTGCTGGCTGGGAGAGACTCTTGCCAAGGGCCTGCAGCACCAGGACACAGGCCGTGGCTGGACACTGCTTGGGGCCAGGGTGAGCTGGGATGTGGGGATGGACTTGTTCCCTGGGAGAGCGGTGGGGCCCTGGCACAGAGTGGGTGGAAAAGCTGTGGCTGTCCTGGAATGGCTGGAAGTGTGCAGGGCTGGTTGCAGGGGATTTCCTGCCCTGGAGACATGGCATAGTCTGGTCTAGTGTGGCCAGTATAATGTGGGGATTGCACTGTGAGGGGTTTTGTGCAAGTAGGGATGGGTAGGGTTGGCAGTGGTGCATGGGGTGTTTTGGGCTGTTGGAGCAGGGGGCAGAAAATCAAGAGGCAGTTTTGGGTGGGTGCTGGTGGTTGTAGCAATTGTGTAGCAGGGCTGAGGTGGAGAGGCAGTGAGTTTGGGAGGGTAGAGGCAGCTGGGAAAGAAAGAAAGGAAACAACAGAAAGAAAGAGAAAGGAAGGAGAGAAAGAAAGGAAGGGGTGAAAGAGAAAGGAAGGAGGTAAAGAGAAAGGAAGGAGGTAAAGAGAAAGGAAGAGAAAGGAAGAGAAAGGAAGAGAAAGGAAGAGAAAGGAAGAGAAAGGAAGAGAAAAAGAAAGAAAAAGAAAAAAAAGGAAAGAAAGAAAAAAGGGTTTTCAGCATCTGGAGCCTGAAATCTCATGTTTCCTGGCACATCCAGAGCGCAGATCCAGAAATGCCCCGGTGCTGGCACAGCCCAAGTCCAGCAATTTGCTGGCACAAAAAACCAAACTGCGGCAATTTCCCAGTGCCAGCACTGGCACTGCCCAGATCTGGTCCATTGGCAGTGCCAGGACTCCAGATGCAGCCGTTTGCCATCAGCCAGATCCAGCAATTTCCTGCTGCTGGGGCACACGAGGGGTCTGGATGGGCAGGAAAGCTGAGCCTGAGCCAGGAGCTTTCCTTGGCTGCAGCAGAGGCTGGGTGTGCAAAGGCTTCCCTGGCGTTGTGCCCATGGCCAGGAGGGATTGTGCCACAGGAGCTGAGCCTGAGTTTCTTCTCCCAGGCAGCTTTAGGGCACAGAACATGGAGAAGGCAGGGCTGACTCTCAGCTTTCCACAGTCCTCCAGAGGAATGCTGTGTGGAAAGCAGCCTGGGAGCAGCCTTGATGTGCCAGGGGTGGGCAATTGAGAGCCCTTTTCTCCCCCGTGGGCTGAGGCTCTGGCCCTTGCTCTTTGCAAGAGCTGCCTGCCAAGGGGCCTTTTTCACTGGCATGAGAGGAGTCCTGTTACAGGGCTGTCCTCAAGCTGCTTTTGCAGCAGATGTGCCTGAGGAATGGTCATTGGTTGCAGTCTCAGGTGCTGTGTATGAGTGCAGCTGAAAGCACTGAAGGAGGGATCAGCTCTGCTGGGGGCAGAGTTGTCTTTTTCTTGGTGGTGTTTTATTTTGTTGGTTGGTTTGTTTGGGGTTTTGATTAGTTGTGGGGTTTTTGTGAGTGTGTGTTTTGTTGGTTTTTTGTTGTGTGTTTTTTTTTTCTTTTATTTTCTTTTATTTATTTTTTTTTTTTTTCTTGGGTTGTTTTGTTTGGATTTGGTCATTGTTTTAGTTTTTTTGTTATTTCTTTAACTTTCCCTTTCGGCTCTGAGCAGAGCTCTGTAACTCTATGTGCCACTTGCCTGTGGCACTGTGGAGGTGGCCAGGGGGACCTTCCCCGAGCTGTGTGCACAGGAATGCACATCAGCCCAGGCCGGGGGTGCTCAGTGCCCGGTCAGTTTTGCTGTCTGGCTGTGGCTCTGGACGCTTCCCTTGGAGCGTCTCCAGGCAGGGAACGTTGGAGCTGTCACCACCGTGGTGTCACAGAGAGGGGAACGCTGGGGCTGTCCCGCTCCTGCCCCGGCCCCAAGAGCTCTGCCAGCGCCTGGAGGAGACACAAAGGCTGAGCCCAAGGGTGAGAACTGCAGAAGGGGCTGAGCTGGGAGGGAGGCAGCGGGATCATGGAGTCCAGGCCCTGGCCCTGCACAGACAGCCCAACTGTGGCAGCCTGGGCATTCCCGGGAGCAGTGTCCAAAGGCTCCTGGAGCTGCGGCAGCCTCACAGTTGTGACCATGCCCTGAGGAGCCTGGTCAGTGGCTGAGTCCATGGGACGCTGCTTGGGAAAGGGTGAGATGAGATGTGGGGATGGACTTGTTCCCTGGGAGGGCATTGGGGCCCTGGCACAGAGTGAACGGAAAAGCTGCGGCTGCCCTGGAATGACTGGAAGTGTCTAAGGGCTGGTTGGAGGGGATTCCTGCCCAGAACGGATGGGATGGGATAGTGTAGGGTAGGGTGGGGTAGGGCGGGGCAGTGTAAGGTGGGGATTGCAGTGTGAGGGGTTTTGTGAAAGTTGGGAGGGGTAGGGATTGCAGTGGTGGATGGGGTGTTTTGAGTTGTTGGAGCAGAGAGCAGGAAAGCAAGAGGCAGTTTTGGGCAGGTGCTGGTGGTTGTAGCAATTGTGTAGCAGGGCTGAATGGAGAGGCAGGGAGTTTGGGAGGGTGCAGGCAGCTGGGAAAGAAAAAAGAAAGGAACAAAAGAGTGAAAGAGAAAGGAAAAGAAAGGAAGAAGAGAAAGAGAAAGAAAGAAAAAAAGGAAAGAAAGAAATCAGTTTTTTTCAGCATCTGGAGCCTGAATTCTGGTGTTTCCTGGCACAGCTGGAGCACAGATCCAGAAATGCCCTGATTCTGGCACAGCCCAAGTGCAGCAATTTGCTGGCACAAAAAGCCAAACTGCGGCAATTTCCTGGTGCCAGGACTGGCACCACGCCGAACTGGTCCCCAGGACTCCAGATGCAGCCGTTTGCCATCAGCCAGATCCGGCAATTTCCTGCTGCTGGGGCACACGAGGGGTCTGGCTGGGCAGGAAAGCTGAGCCTGAGCCAGGAGCTTTCCTTGGCTGCAGCAGAGGCTGGGTGTGCAAAGGCCTGCCCGGTGCTTAGCCCTGGCCAGGAGGGATTGTGCCACAGGAGCTGAGCCTGAATTCCTTCTCCCAGGCAGCTTTAGGGCACAGAACATGGAGAAGGCAGAGCTGACTGTCAGCTTTCCGCAGTCCTCCAAGGGGAATGCTGTGTGGAAAGCAGCCTGGGAGCAGGCTTGATGTGCCAGGGGTGGGCAATTGAGAGCCCTTTTCTCCCCTGTGTCCTGAGGCTCTGGCCCTTGCTCTTTGCAAGGGCCCTAGAGCTGCCTGCCAAGGGGCCTTTTTCACTGGCATGAGAGGAGTCCTGTTACAGGGCTGTCCTCAAGCTGCTTTTGCAGCAGATGTGCCTGAGGAATGGTCATTGGTTGCAGTCTCAGGTGCTGTGTATGAGTGCAGCTGAAAGTTCTGAAGGAGGGATCAGCTCTGCTGGGGGCAGAGTGGTCTTTTTCTTGGTGGGTTTTGTTGTTGGGTTCTTTTGGTTGTTGTTTGTGTTTTTTCTTTTGGCACTTTCCCTGAGGGCTCTGAGCAGAGCTCTGTAAGTCTATGTGACACTTGCCTGTGGCACTGTGGAGGTGGCCAGGGGGACCTTCCCCGAGCTGTGTGCACAGGAATGCACATCAGCCCAGGCCGGGGGTGCTCAGTGCCCGGTCAGTTTTGCTGTCTGGCTGTGGCTCTGGACGCTTTCCTTGGAGCATCTCCAGGCAGGGAACGTTGGAGCTGTCACCACCGTGGTGTCACAGAGAGGGGAACGCTGGGGCTGTCCCAATCCTGCCCCGACCCCAAGAGCTCTGCCAGCACCTGGAGGAGACACAAAGGTGAGCCCAAGGGTGAGAACTGCAGAAGGGGCTGAGCTGGGAGGGAGGCAGCGGGATCGTGGAGTCCAGGCCCTGGCCCTGCACAGACAGACCAACAGTGACAGCCTGGGCATTCCCGGGAGCGGTGTCCAAAGGCTCCTGGAGCTGCGGCAGCCTCGGGGCTGTGACCATTCCCTGGGGAGCCTGGTGAGTGGTCAAGCCCCCTGCACGGGAAGAAGCTTTTGCTGGTCTCCAGCCCGCAGCTGGCCTGGCCCAGCCCCAGCCGTTCCCTGGGGTGCATTCCCTGCTGGCCCCGGGGCAGAAGTCTCAGCTGCCCCTGCTGCTGTCCCTGGGCAGGAGGTGCAGCCCCCGGGGAGCTCTGAGCTCCGTCTGCTGGGCTGCGGCCGAAGCGAGCCAGTGCCGGCAGAGCTCTGGGGAAAGGTCCCGGCCCTGGCTTGGGGCTGGGCCAGTGGCCCAGGAAGAAAATCAGCTTGCAGCTGCTGCCCCAGAACAGGGAAGAGCAGGAATTGCTGGCTGGGAGAGACTCTTGCCAAGGGCCTGCAGCACCAGGACACAGGCCATGGCTGGACACTGCTTGGGGCCAGGGTGAGCTGGGCTGTGAGAATGGACTTGTTCCCTGGGAGGGTGGTGGGGCCCTGGCACAGAGGGGGGGGTGGGGGGAAGCTGCAGCTGCCCTGGAATGGATGGAAGTGTGCAAGGGCTGGTTGCAGGGGACTTCCTGCCCAGAAGGGATGGGATGGGATGGGATGGATCAGTGTAATGTGGGGATTGCAGTGTGGAGTGGTGTGAAAGTTGGGAGGGGTAGGGATTGCAATGGGGGATGGGGTGGTTTGAGCTCTTGGAGTAGGGGAGTAGAGGGAGGGAAAGCAAGAGACAGTTTTTGAAGGCTACTGGTGCTTTTAGGAATTTTGAGGCCTGGAAGTGTCTTGTGGGCAGTTGCAGTGAAATTGGGAAGGCGGAGTTTAACGTGCTGTTCAGGGCTGAGGTTGAGTGGCAGTGATTTTTGGAGGGTAAGAGCACCAGCTCCCAAGAAAGAAAGAAAGACAGAAGAAAGAAAGAAATGAGAGAGAAAGAAAGAAGGAAGGAAGGAAGGAAGGAAGGAAGGAAGGAAGGAAGGAAGGAAGGAAGGAAGGAAGGAAGGAAGGAAGGAAGGAAGGAAGGAATGGTTTTAAATGAAGCTCTGTATGTCTAATTTAATAAGCAATTAAGATCAATTTAGGAGCAATGCAATTTATTTAAGTAGCATTTTATAATCAAGCATATACAAAAAAATTGGCATTGACAAATTAAAGATAAGTAACGTTCAGATAAAGCATAAGCAAATCTGACTGGGGTATGGATGAGGGGCTTCTCACTCTACCTCACGTACAAATCCAACTTAAACTGATGTACTGTATGCTAATACATATTCATTAATATTTCCCATGAACCTCCTTCTATTTCCAATTCTTAAAATCAACATTGCAATACTACTTAGTGCATGCTCCATTTGTTGTTAGGGGATCTTCTTGGCTTTTTGGTGGTCTTCTTCAGATGAAGGCTCATCATCTTCCTCCCATCATATGAATAACCTTACTGGTTGTGCGTGCGCTCTAAGTTTTGTGTTATACATAACTAAGCATTATGTTCCAAAAGGTAATTATTTCATGGATCAAACCACCACCCAAACTCCCTGCCTTGGAACAGTCCCAACCAACTTTGTCCATCTCAAGGCCAGTTCTATCTTAAGACTTCCTGTATCCCATAACATCTGCAAAGGGCCCATCTCCCTACCTTGGAGTAATCCCAGCTTTGGCCAATCCAGCTTTGAGACTCTTGCTTATCTCACACTGCATCCTGTATCTTATTTTTCTCATGTAGCATCTGCCAAGGGGCCCATCTGCTTTGTAACAGTAATCACACCAACTTTTTCCTTTACTACTTTATAACAAATGCTTTCTAAAATATATAGTTCTAAAATATTAATATAGTTACAATTAGCATGAATCATTTTAATTTCTTGCAATTTCACCCATTTTTCTTTTTAAATATGTTGATTCATGCTTTTTAATTAAAACTGAATCTCGATTTCTTCTATATTCCCAATAATCCAGGTTTTCTTGCTCTCTCATTTCAGCCTCGAATTTTTCTAACATCTCCCATGCCGCATCAAGCTTTTTGCATTTCTTCTCAAATTTGGTTGACATCTCTTGTGCTAGAGTTGTCTCTCTATGTTCAGTCAACATCTCTTTGGCTCCTTTCTTTTAAGTGTGAGTAGGTCTAGCTTTTAATATCATCAAATAATTTGGTTTCCCTTTTGCTGCCAATTCTGGATCAATGGGCATTGCTGTCATTTGCATTCCTTGTATCACTGGGTGGATTAGTCCAATAAGACATGGAATCATGCATGGTAAGAATAACAATCCTAATCCAGAACATAACAGCATAAATCCCACCTTCTTCCACCAGGCTCCTCCAAAGCGGTTGTCCCACAAATCCACTTTTAGAATATAATTCCACTTTTGAACAGGTACGTGTGCCACCCTTTTAATTTCTTCAGCAAGTTTTTTGATGTCTTCCCCATGATCATCTCTCTCCACACAGCACTCAGATTCCTTAAATCTTCCTCAAATTCCCCCTTCTTCAGCCAACAGATAATCTAGGGCAATTCTGGTTTGATATACAAATGCTCACATTTGTGAATGCTGCTTGGCCAGTAACTTTAGGGCAGCAGAAGTGTGGTTTGATACAACCTCCACTACAGCCTGAAGTCTTATCAACTGATTCTATAGATAAATTGGGGTCCTATATCCCCAAGATCCATCCTCAGCCCAAGCTGCTGGGTCATAATACGTTATGATTCTTTCTGCAGGCCATTTGTCTTCCCCCCCCTTCCTGGTTTCCCTCTGCCTTTGGGAAGTTGAGGTTTAAATCTCTTTTATTCCTTTCTAGAGTCTCATAAAGTGGTGTTCCTGGCATATTGCTCCTAGACCTTGGTGAAGATGATGAAGAAGGAGGGTTGTCTAAATCCTAAGGTACAGGGTCCCTCCCACTTTTAAGGTAATTCACTCTATGCTCATTGCCCACAAATGCAATATATTCCACCAGGGGCTTTCCATTTGCTATCTGTGTTTTCTGGTTGCTCCCAGTAGGATTTTAAGTATTTTTTTGGATTGGTAGGGGTTAGCTCCAGGACTTTTATGCCAAATCATTTCCTTTTAACACAATTCATTTCCTTTGTTATTCCCCAATACCCAGTAAAAGTTTTTTGGTCACGTCTTAGTTTTATTATCCAAATTAACTACTAAAGTAGATCTACAAGGAGTATATCCTACTACTTCATTATATTTCCTTCGTTCTCAAGTCATACAGTCTGTTCCATTTACTTGATGACTCAAAATCCATCCTTCAGGTTGTTTTAATATCTTGGAAATTTCAGTATGATTCCATTTTAAAAAATTGTTCTGGAGCTAGACTCTCACCTCTCCACAGCCATCTTTCAGCCATTCTAAGTCCCCTACAGATCCAGCATTCAGATAATCCTAATTCTGTAGCAATTTCTTGCATCAAATCTACAAGCAGGTTCTTAGCTGAGGTTGTCAAATCCCAGTCGCTATACTGCTGTTTGAATTGTTCACACAGCTTATCCAGTTCCTTAATGTTCTTTCCCTATGACCTTTTTACATATTCCTTTTGTTTCTTTCTGTTTTTCTTCTTTTCTGCCTTAGTGCTGTACCTCCTATTCCTATGCTTGGACCATTCCCATTTTCATCTTTCTCAAAACAACAACAACAAAAAAATCATATTGAGGACAGATTTGATCACTATAAGGATAAGGAGCTGGTCCTTTAAATCCTAAATTTTTCCCTACCCAATCAATTTTTTTTTATTTTTAACACAAACATCTATAAAATTGCTGTGATCAACAGCCAATCCAAAATGCCTAACTTTTCTAATAAATTAAAGATAGTTGCAATTGCAAACCACAGATTTTTAATGGTTAATTATCAAAGGAGTTTTATAGTTTGGACAAGTTAAGCAAGACAATTAATTTCTTTTCTTCTATTGTTTCTGGATATCTTATTATATCTACATTTTACTGCTATTATCTTTTGTTGTTCTTGCAGTATTCTCAAAGCCACTAATCCTTCCGCATGATACACTAAATAAATAAATGCTCTTTGTACTTGATCTTTTATTATAAATCGTTGCAAATAAGTATTAATATTGATCTGTGCTAAAACCTAATTGTTCATTCTAAAGTCTCGCTCTACTCTACTAAAACATCATATACAATTAATCATAAAAGCTACATCTCTTTGGTCCCAAGGTACAGTTGTTCTGTGCCAATGTTGGTCTCAGCCACTTCATGGTCACTGCTTTACACCGCTCACACTGATGACCGTGTTTGCAGCAACCTTGCTGAAACATGGAAACTTCTCTCTGCGGGATGGCAGCTTCTGACCTTTCTGTACTAAGGATATCTTGAATATCCGGGGGCTGGGTTATTCTTTCAATATGTGGGTGGCACACCAAACGTATTGCAGCATTATGTGAAATCCACAGCTGAAAATGAATTTCCATATGAACTATAGCCTCTGGGCACCAAATACTCTCTTCAGCTATGTCGGGGATTAATTACAGTTTTGCTTTAAACTGTGTTTTGGAGACAGTTTTTAAATAAATTAAGTATTTTTAAGTAAATTTAAGTATTTTAAAATTTTACGTTCAGGTCTCCTGGTGTCAAAATAATGTTCCAATCTTTATTTGGTATAGGTCCTTTTACCCTTGAAGCATGAGTCTAGCCTTTTTCTGCCGTTCAAACTGTGGTTTTGTCAGGGAGAATCCATTGTCCCTCTTTTAGAGTTGCTCCTAGGTTTTTCATGGCTTCTACTTCTGCTAAAGAAAAGTAGGTTGTTTGACTTTGTGTTCCTGCTTCCTGAAAAGTCATAATTACATTGGTGTTTTCCCTCAGGGCAGCTTTCTTAGCTTCATCCTCAGCCAAATTTTTTTCTTTTTGATTTAATGTCTCTCCCCCTTTGGTGGCATTTCACATGAACCACTGCTATCTTTTTTGGACTCTTCAAAGATTTAAGGATTTGAATTATCAATCTTTGGTGCACTAACTTTTTCTTTGAGTGTTTATAAGTCTCCTTTCTTTCCAAATTTTTCTAAATGTGTGCACTACCCCAAAGGCATATTTTGAGTCGGTGTATATGGTCCCTTCTCGATCCTTTAATAACAGCAAGGCAGAGAATAATGCATAGAGTTCACAGGCTTGTGCTGATTAGGACGGGCTAAGGGGACCAGATTCTTTTACTTCCAGTTTTTCTCCACTAATTATGGTATACCCAGATTTCCTTCTTCCATCTACCACTTGGGATGATCCATCCATAAATAATTTTTCTCCTGTTTTTAATTCTTTTTCTCTCAAATCTGGGCATATTTTTGTTTGTAACTCTACGACCTCTGTGCAATCATGTATTAATCATGTAGTAATCATGTAGTAATCATGTAGTAATCATGTATTAAATCAAGATTGCCTCATATTTTAAGATTCTGCTATCAATTAACAATTTTTCAGCCTTTTTAGCAAGGATTCCCCTATTATTATGGGGGTGTACACTTCCAGTAGTGCCCCAAAGGTTACTTTTCGGGCTTCTTCTACTGACACAGGAGTGACTACCAGAGCTTGCAGACATGTTGCCCATCTCTTACTAACTGGATCCAAAAAATTGGAATAATATCCTACTGGCTTTTGGCTTCCTGCCCTATCTTGAGTCAATACTTCATAAGCTGTTTGATCAACCGTATTAACAAATAATTGAAAAGGCTTGTCTAAATTGGGAAGACTCAGTACAGAAGCTTGCAGTAGGGTTTCTTTAACTTGCTCAAAATTTTCCTGATCCCTTTCAGTCCATTTCAAGCTATTGGTAGTTAATTTCTCATATAGAAATTTTACTTTTCTACTAAACCCTTCTATCTCTTGCCTACAGTAACCCAAAAACGCAAAACCAGCTTTATTTCTCTTTTAGACTTTGGGAGTCCCATGTTCAATATTCCTGAAACCCTTTCAGGATCTAGCTTTTTCTTTTACTTACTAATCCAATGACCTAAATGCCACACTATTGACTCTACAAACTGCAGTTTTGACTTTGATATCTTCAGCCCATTTTCTCCCAGAAAATTTAGAAGCTTAATAGTACCCTTTCTAGTTTCCTCTTCAGTTTCTCCTGCTACTAACAAATCACCTATATACTGTAGCAGCTTAATTCCTTTGGGTAACTCAAAGGACTTCCAAAGATTTTCTAACACCCTCCCAAAAAGATTCGGTGCCTCTGTAAAACCTTGCAGTAGCACCGTTCACCTTAAGTGTTCTCTCCTACCTGTATCTGGGTCTTCCTACTCAAAGGCAATCCCTACTGCCCTCATCCAGAGGCCAAGTTCAAAAGGCATCCTTTAAATCCATTACACTGTACCAAATGTAATTAGGAGGTATCTGGCTTAGCTACTCCTGGGAAGCGGGTAATGGTTCTTTGATTTACCACTCTCAGATCCTGGACTAGTCGATAGCTACCATCAGGCTTCTTTACCAGCAGGATGGGGGTATTGTGTGGTGACACACAGGACTCCAACACCCCCTGATGTACTGAATTCTCAACTACCGGTTTCAATCCTTCCAACCTTCCAGTGCTATCGGATATTGTTTTACTCTAGTGGGGATTTCTGCGTTCTGTACTTCAACGCTAATGCGCTGAATGTTTAATTTTCCTATTTCACCAGTATACCACACAGTGTCTCTAATTTTGAAATTATCTTCTTCAGTTAAAGAACGGATTTTAAGTTTTCCTTCACAAGGTGTTATTTTTATCCGCAAGGCTATTATTAAGTCCCTTCCTAAGAAATTATTATCAGCCTCTGGTATTAATACCAAATCATTCAGTCCAAATTTTTTATCCAATTCAATCTGCACATTTTTAATTACAGGAATCTGAAAATATTCTCCTTTAAACCCAATTACTGGGACACATTCACAACTTACTTCACATCCCTGTGGTAGTTTTCTTACTGTGGAGCTATTATCTTCTGTGTCCACCAAAAACATGATTTCTTCATTTTGAGGACCTATTTTCAGTTTTATCAAGGGCTCTTCTAGGTGTTAGGTCCTCATTAAATAGAGCTCCTGACCCCGCTAGACTTCATCAAATATTTTCTCCTCTTGCTGCCTCTTTCTACAGAATTTTTGTAGATGTCCCTTTTTGTGGCAATAAAAACAAATCGGTCCAATACGCCTGGAGGTAGGACAAGAAGTTTGTGAGTGTCCTTTCTGGTGACAGGAAAAACACGTGGGTCTCATATCCCCAGAGGTGGGACCTGCCTTTTTCTGTTGTTTGTTCTTTCCTGAGCACTTCTCTGTATTCATGGTTGTCTGTGTTTCCTTGACTGCTGCCATTAAAATCTGTGGTTTTGTCTTTTGCCTCTCCTCATCTCTTCTCACATATGTTTTCTATGCTTCTCTTAACAATTCCTGAAGCCCCCTATCCTGCCCAATTTCTGCTTTTTCCAGCTTCTTCATGATGTGCCCCCAGGACTAAGCTACAAATTGTGTTTTCAAAAGGACCTGTCCTGCTGCTGTATCGGGGTCTACACCTGAATATAACTGCAAGGCTTTTATTAGTCTTTCTAGCCAGTCTGCCAGGAGTTCATCCTTCCCTTGGTGCTCCCTTAGAGCTTTCCTTATAATCTGTCCCTTGGGCACTGCTTCCCGGATTCCTTGGATAATCATCCACCTGAGATCACTCATATTCTGCCTGTGTCTTTCATTCTGATTATTCCAACCTGGATCTTGCACAGGTCATTTCTGAGCCCCCTGGTCTGGCCCCTGACATTCCCTATCCCAAACCCTCATTCCTGAATGTCTAGTCATTTCTCTTTCTTCCATGGTAAACAAGATTCCTAAGACAGACTGCAGTTCAACCCAGGTGTATATATTTGGCCCCAAGGACTGATCTAATCTCTCTGCCACTCCAGTAGGATCCTCTAGCAGCCTGCCCAGCTCCTTCTTAAATTCCCTAATATCCCCTGTGTTCAGGGGAACACTCACATCACCAATAGGTCTCTGTTCTGGATTTGCCACTGGAACTTTTCTAAGTGGGTATAGTCCATCTTCCATTTTTGCTTCCCCATCCCCATCATCACTTCTCCCCATCCCCTCCCCTCTAGTTCTATGTGCTACTGGCCCCTCCTGAGTAGGGGGTGCATTTGCATTTACAGGAGGACCCTCAGGGGCTTGGGGTTGAACAGGCTGACTGGATTGCCTATAAGGGGGTGGGAGGTGATCTAACAGATCCTAGGGCTCGTGTCTGTCTTTTTTGGTTGCTTGCCCTCTAGTTTGTAAAGGATAGAATGGAAAAACCTTGCTTCCCTGTCTTCAAGTGACAAATTCACCTTTTCCCCTGGGAATCCACAGAGCAGCGTATTAGCTTTCTTCGTGATTAAAAGGCTCTTTTGAATTCGTGTACAAATTCAAAGCCTGGCAAATCCAGTCTTCAAACAATTTGGACTTTGGTCAAGATAAATTATCTTTCCAGATAATTTTCTTTGTCCACTCAAACATACAATAATTAATCATTTTCTGCTTACTTTTTCCTCTTTGGGATTCCCATGCATCCCAGAATTGTAACATCATCCCCAGTGGACTGTCCTGAGGGATGCTCCCCTTCTGAGAACCCCCCTCACAGTTCCCAGGTATACCAGGCGCTTGTGAATTTCCTTCATAATTCGCAGCTCCTGGGTCTAAGGACTTACTCTTTCTCAGACCCATTTTTGGTGGCAACAAACCAAGGAACCCCCAGTACAAGGAGAATTTTGGTCTCCCTCACTGTGTGGTTCAATCCTCTCACTTACTATTCTGTTGCACTGTCTTGCTTTTACCAACTGTTTGCCTCATGCCTAATTCCAATCTTTCTCCCAATCTGTCTTCCCTGACTATATCCTTCTAGCCACTTCCCTTTGCAATCCCTCTTAGTCTATTACTGAAGTTACCAACTATTTTCTTAAAGAAAATTGAACTTGACTCAATTGCTCCCTCCTTATTCACCTCGCCCAGTGATCAGATCGCTCCCTTCTCCCTGAGTACCTTCCCCTGGGTTCTCAGGCCAGGACCCTCCCTGCCAGTCCCTCCCAGGGATCCTCACTCATTCTCTCTTTTCACTTCCCTCCTTTCCCGGTTGGTCTCCTCACAGAGAGCTGAAAACATGGTACTGGGATGTTTGCACTTGCTTTGGGGGTCAGGGCTACCAGCCCCCATTTTAGATATTCTGCACACACACAAACAAACAGCCGCCCCCCTGCCCAACCCCGTGGTACTTACACAGTCCATTTTCCCACAAGGTTCTTGTTCACAAGACATTTTACAGCCACCTTTACTTTAGCTGGCACTCCAACCAGAGCTTTTGTGCATGCCTCCTATTGCTGGCTTCCTTTGCTTATGCATTATCATAATTGGAACTCCTGCTCCAAGGGAGCCTGGTCTAAGCTCGGGACCACCTTCTAAGAGCTGGTGGGGAGCTCCTTCCCGAGACTAGCCATCCTTCCCCAGGCTGGAGTTCCTAGGTTTCAGCATCAAATTGTTATAAATGAAGCTCTATATGTCTAATTTAATAAGCAACAAAGTTGAGTTTAGCAACAATGCAATTTCATTTAAGTAGCATTTTATAATCAAGCATATACAAAAAAAAATTGGCAGTGATTAATTAAAGATAAGTAATGCTAGGATAAATCATAAGCAAAACTGACTGGGGTATGGTGGAGGGGTTTCTCACCCTACTTACAAAACAAAGTAATCCAACTTATATACTGTGTGCTAATACATATTCATTAATATTTCTGGTAAATCTCTTTCTATTTTCAATTTGTAAAATCTACATTGCTGCACTACATAGTGCATGCTCCACTTATTGTTAAGGGGTCTTCTGGGTTTTTTGGTGGTCTTCTTCAGATGAAGGCTCATCATCTTCCTCTCATCCCCTGAATAACCTTACTAATTGCGCGTGCGCTCTAAGTTTTGTGTTATACATAACTAAGCATTATGTTCCAAAAAGTAATTATTTCATGGATCAAACCACCATCCAAACTCCCTGCCTTGGAATAGTCCCAGTGTGGTGGTTTCAGGCAAATTTTGGGAGAAACCCTCCCACGGGGCCCCCCTCCCCTCCTCCAACCGGTTCGGGAAAAAGAATTCCTCAGAGAGAAGTGGAAAAAACCTGTTTATTAAACAGGCAAAACACTCCCAGCACAATACCCGATGACAAGAGCTTCGTGCCGCTTACGGAGGGATAACAAACTTAAAGAAAGTCTCCTCTTGAGGGTCGTCACTGTGCTCCACCGCTCCGTCTCCGCTGACGTTGGCAGAAAAGGAGATGCACAGGGCTGGTCTTGGTGGGGTGGGTCCCCTGTGGAGGCCCCCGGTGCTTCCCCAGGTCCTTAGTCCGGAGAGGGTGGAACAGTTCCGAGGAGAGGGCAAAAAAAGCCAAAAGGAAGAAAAAAAGGGAAAAAAGGAAAAAAAAAAGGCAAAAGGAAAAAAAAAGCAAAAAGCTTCAGCTATTCTACAGCGTCTAACTACGCTAGCACTAACTAACTAACTGCCGGGGAAAAAAACAACAGAGCTTCTTTCGTCTTGCCGTGTTCCAACTCCCCCGCTTCAAGGTCACTCCGATGAGCAGAGTTTTCCTGGGGAAAAACAAACTGCGCTTGCCCTCCCCCCGGCACCCAACAGACGATTGGGGATACACAGTCACCCCAGGACATCTTCCACCCCTTATCCCCATATCGTCGACTTACAGACATAACCGATGTATATTCCACATAAAACTTCCATCCATTCTCCCCACAAAAAACAAACAAGCAATACCCATCATGCTCCTGTCACGTTCCACACTGAGCCACTGAATCCAGGCCCCAGACTGCAGGGCAGAATTCTCTCACTTACTTATACCTTCAACACTTGCTCATACCTTCAACACTTAACACATACCCTCTTACTTACACATTTCCCCCTATTTCATTCTGCATGGTTTAATGTACAAACAATAGCAATAGCATTCAGCAGACAGTGATGTTTGTAAATGATTCTCACCCAACAATCAGATCTCCCTGAGGTACACATCGTGTTGTTCCATCTTTCTGCATTATCCACCATGTGCAACCTGGTCCCTGAGCAAAGACAACCCCACGAATGGGTTTGTCTGTACTTGAGGCAGATTTGATCCACACTGACTTCCCTAACAGACCTCTGGCATGCACCACTGGGACTTTATCTCCATCTATTGTATGCAGAGGCTCAGCCTGGGCAGGGCCTGCTCGGTTGGCGGAGCCTCGGGTGTTGACCAACCAGGTGGCCTTTGCCAAATGCTGCTCCCAATTCTTGAAAGATCCCCCACCCAATGCTTTCAACTGGGTTTTTAACAATGCATTGTGCCTCTCCACTTTGCCTGCAGCGGGTGCATGGTAGGGAATATGGTACACCCACTCAATGTCATGTTCCCTAGCCCAGGTGTTAATAAGGCTGTTCTTGAAATGAGTCCCGTTGTCTGACTCAATTCTCTCAGGGGTACCATGCCTCCACAGGAGTTGCTTTTCAAGGCCCAGGATGGTGTTCCGGGCAGTAGCATGGGGCACAGCATAGGTCTCCAGCCACCCCGTGGTGGCTTCAACCATTGTGAGCACGTAGCGCTTGCCTTGGCGGGTTTGGGGAAGGGTGATGTAGTCAATCTGCCAGGCTTCCCCATACTTATACTTGGACCATCGCCCGCCATACCATAGGGGCTTCACCCGCTTGGCCTGCATGATGGCAACACACGTCTCACAGTCGTGGATAACCTGAGAAATACTGTCCATGGTTAGATCCACCCCTCGGTCTCAGGCCCACTTATAGGTGGCATCTCTACCCTGATGGCCTGAGGCATCATGGGCCCATCGAGCTAAAAACAACTCTCCCTTGTGTTCCCAATCTAAGTCTATCTTTGACACTTCTATTTTTGCTGCCCGATCTACCTGCTCGTTGTTTCGATGCTCCTCATTAGCTCTACTCTTGGGGATGTGGGCATCTACGTGGCGGACTTTCACAGGTAGTCTCCCTACCCTGGTAGCAATGTCTTTCCACTCCTTAGCAGCCCAAATTGGTTTCCCTCCACGCTGCCAATTGGCCTCTTTCCACCTCTTCAGCCATCTCCACAGAGCATTGGCTACCATCCATGAATCGGTATAGAGGTAGAACCTCGGCCACCCCTCTCTTTCAGCAATATCCAAAGCCAATTGAACAGCCTTGAGTTCTGCAAGTTGACTTGATCCACCCTCTCCTTCAGTGGCCTCAGCAACCTGTCGTGTGGGGCTCCATACAGCTGCTTTCCACTTCCGGTTCATCCCTACAATACGACAGGAACCATCAGTAAAAAGGGTCATGTGTCTCCTCTGCTGGCAATTGGTTGTATGGTGGAGCCTCTTCAGCCCGTGTCACTTGCTCTTGTTCTTCATCTGTGAGGCCAAAATTTTCATCCTCAGGCCAATTGGTAATTATTTCCAAAATCCCAGGGCGATTCAGTTTACCCATACGGGCGCGCTGCGTAATAAGAGCAATCCACTTGCTCCATGTGGCATCAGTGGCATGATGGGTGGATGGAATCTTCCCTTTGAACAGCCACCCTAGCACAAGCAGTCGGGGTGCCAGGAGGAGTTGTGCCTCTGTACCAATCACCTCTGAGGCAGCTTGAAATCCTTCATAGGCTGCTAAGATTTCCTTCTCCGTTGGGGTGTAATTGGCTTCGGACCCCCTGTAGCTTCGACTCCAAAATCCTAGTGGCCGGCCCCGAGTCTCCCCAGGCACCTTCTGCCAAAGGCTCCAGGACAGGCCATTGTTCCCAGCTGCTGAGTAGAGCACGTTCTTCACATCTGATCCCGTCCTGACTGGGCCAAGGGCTACTGCATGAGCGATCTCCTGCTTGATCTGGGCAAAAGTTTGCTGCTGCTCAGGGCCCCAGTGGAAATCATTCTTTTTGCGGGTGACCAGGTAAAGAGGGCTCACAATCTGACTGTACTCGGGAATATGCATCCTCCAGAAACCTATAGCACCTAGGAAAGCTTGTGTCTCCTTCTTATTGGTTGGTGGACACATCACTGTAATCTTGTTGATGACATCAGTAGAATCTGCCGCCGTCCATCTTGGCACTTTACTCCCAGGAACTGGATCTCATGAGCTGGTCCCTTAACTTTACTCTTCTTGATAGCAAAACCGGCTTCCAGGAGGATCTGGATGATTTTCTTTCCCTTCTCAAACACTTCTGCTGCTGTGTTCCCCCACACAATGATGTCATCAATATACTGTAGATGTTCTGGAGCCTCACCCTTTTCTAGTGCAGTCTGGATCAGTCCATGGCAGATGGTGAGGCTGTGCTTCCACCCCTGGGGCGGTCAGTTCCAGGTGTACTGCACGCCCCTCCATGTGAAGGCAAACTGAGGCCTGCATTCTGCTGCCAAAGGAATGGAGAAAAATGCATTGGCAATATCAATCGTGGCATACCATTTTGCTGCCTTGGACTCCAGCTCGTACTGGAGCTCCAACATGTCTGGCACAGCAGCGCTCAGTGGCGGTGTCACCTCATTCAATGCACGGTAATCCACAGTCAATCTCCATTCTCCTTCAGATTTACGCACAGGCCAAATGGGACTGTTGAAGGGTGAGTGGGTTTTACTAACCACCCCTTGGCTCTCCAGCTCTTGAATCATCTTGTGGATGGGAATCACAGCATCTCGAGTTGTCCTATACTGTCGGCGGTGCACTATAGAAGTGGCAATTGGTACCCGTTGCTCTTGTACTTTCAGGAGTCCTACTGCAGATGGATTCTCAGACAGTCCAGGCAAGGTGTTCAATTGCTGGATGCCCTCTGTCACTACAGCCGCTATCCCGAATGCCCACCCGAGTCCTTTTGGGTCTTTGAAATACCCACTTCTGAGGTAATCTATGCCCAAAATGCATGGGGCCTCTGGCCCAGTCACAATAGGGTGTTTCTCCCACTCATTTCCAGTCAGGCTTACATCTGCTTCCACCAAAGTAAAATCCTGTGATCCCCCTGTCACGCCAGCAATAGAGACAGATTCTGCCCCTACATATCTTGATGGCATTAATGTGCACTGCGCACCAGTATCAACCAAGGCTTCATATATTTGTGGTTCCGATGTGCCAGGCCAACAAATCCACACAGTCCAAAATACACGGTTTTCCCTAGCCTCTACCTGGCTAGAGGCAGGGCCCCTCTAAGCCTGGTTATCCTTCTTTCCTTGAGCATATGTCTTAGAGGTTCCTTCAAGGGGGTCGGACATGTAATCATCGTCATACCTGGCAGTTTGGCTACGGGCAACTGGAGCCGCTTCCCTTTTGGTGGAACTCCCTCTCTGAGTCTTGACTTCCTTCAATTCACGCACCCGTTGTGCCAGGGCAGCCGTAGATTTTCCATCCCATCTGTTCATATTTTCTCTTCAATCCCGCAGGAAGAACCACAGCTCAGCACGTGGAGTGTATCCTCTCTCCCTAGCCGGGGAGCGTCTACGTTGGGTACCAGAACCTCTGATCTGTACTGCTGAGATTTGGAGAAGGTCCTCTCTAATCTTCTCCCTGAGTTTCTTATGATTCTCATCTATCTTATCCTCTAGTTTCCGTAGACATGTTTCTACAGCTGCGATCCTGGCGTGTGTTGGGCCATGCACAGCATCTGCATATGCTCGGAGCTTCTTTGCCATATCAAGCACCGTCTCCTCCATGTCCTCCCACTTCATTACTGTTAAAGCAGAAGCGTATTCTAATGGCTTGAGTCGTATAAGTTTTCGCCACATCACAGATGTACATGATACCAAGTCTGGGTTCCTAGTGTTTATGTCATCTGAGAAAACCATCTCTGCCACTGCCATTTCTCTCAAGCGTTGAATCCCTTGTTCTATGGTCTTCCAGGGGGTTTGCTGCATATAGAGATCATCTGCACACAAGTATCTTTCTGCCACACTTCCTAGGACCCGTATCCAGAGACTGCAAGGACTAGCCTCTCTCATCATCTCCTGGTCGATGACTGGATCATGTGACAGGGATCCCAGATGCCTCGCTTCAGTGCCATCCAGAATTGTAGCCTCACCTGCAGCATCCCAAAGACGGACTAACCAACTAATTATAGATTCATCAGGTTGTCGCCGGTAATCTTTTCTTAGGCCCCGAAGGTCCTTCAGGGAAAAGGTATCAATATTTGCTTCTGATCCTGTGCTAGAAGCTTTGGCTTCTGATTTTGGTGAAGGTCTTTCTCTTGGGTCATCATCGTCCACTGGTCGATCGGTTTTGACTGTGTGCTTCTTTGCCGGTGCAACTGCCAGGGGCTTAGGCTTAGTGTCTGGTTTAGCTGCCGACTCAGGCTCAGGTTCTAGTTCAGCTGCTGGCTTCATAACTGGGGTGTTGGCCGCAGCCTGAGTGACTGGGGTAGCTGTTGATTTGTATCCCTTCCCCCCTGCCTCTGTCTGCTGCCCTACAGTCTCTAGCAAAGTGTGATAAGCATATGCCAGGGCCCAGCTTACTGCAGCCACCTTTTCCCCCTTAGAGCCATCATGGCACCTCTCTTTCAGGTATTTCCCCAGCTCCAATGGATTCTGAATTTGTTCCCGTGGAAAATCCCAGACTACAGGGTCAGAGAATTCCTTGAGGAGTTGGCCCATATCCTCCCATTCTCCACACCACTCAGGATTTCCTCTGCCTGGGTCAGGAGTTTCATCAGCCCCTCTAGAAAGCTCCGCCCATATTCTAGAGAAGATGCAGAAAGATGGTCTCTTTAACACTCAGGGGAAACTCAACATTCTCCAGCAACGATTTAACCGATTCAGAGGAGAAGAAGGAAACGAAAGACTGCAATGTTTCATCCTCTGCTCCTCCTCCCACAAACAGGGTGAATAACCATAACCATGACCCATACATAGTAGGAAAAGCTCTCAGGACCTTTATAAACTTCCTACAAATTATTATGATTGAACCAAGGCCAATAGCTACTCTAATCCGTGTCCCTCTACTGTAAAAACTGCGTATTAATGACAATATTGGGGCTATCTCTGGATATGCAAATAAACCTAATGACCACAAAGGTATTAAGACCTCAAAGAAGCCTAAGGATCCAAAACACATCAAGGCCCCCACACCAAGAGACATGAGTTCACACAGCATAGTTACTGACTGCTGAATACTAATCAGTACAGGGTATTTCCACTCTCTCGAGCCCCACGTTGGGCGCCAATAAGTTTGTGGTGGTTTCAGGCAGATTTTGGGAGAAACCCTCCCACGGGGCCCCCCTTCCCTCCTCCAACCGGTTCGGGAAAAAGAATTCCTCAGAGAGAAGTGGAAAAAACCTGTTTATTAAACAGGCAAAGCACTCCCAGCACAATACCCGATGACAAGAGCTTTGTGCCGCTTACGGAGGAATAACAAACTTAAGGAAAGTTTCCTCTTGAGGGTCATCACTGTGCTCCACCGCTCTGTCTCTGCTGACGTTGGGAGAAAAGGAGATGTGCAGGGCTGTTGTTGGTGGGGTGGGTCCCTGGTGCAGGCCCCCGGTGCTTCAGCAGGTCCTTAGCATGGAGAGGTTGGAACAGTTCCGAGGAGAGGGCAAAAAAAGCAAAAGGAAGAAAAAAAGGGGAAAAAGGGAAAAACAGAAAAAGAAAAAAAAAGCAAAAACTTCAGCTATTCTACGGCGTCTAACTACGCTAGCACTAACTAACCAGCTAGTGGGGAAAAAAAACAACAGAGCTTCATTCGTCCTGCCGTGTTCCAACTCCCATGCTTCAAGGTCACTCCGATGAGCAGAGTTTTCCTGGGGAAAAACAAACTGTGCTTGCCCTCCCCCCTGCACCAAACAGACAATTGGGGATACACAGTCACCCCAGGACAGGAAGCAAGGGGCAGTTTTGGGAGGGTGCTGGTGCTTGTAGCAATTGTGTAGCAGGGCTGAGGTGGAGAGGGGAGTGTTTGGGAGAATAAGATCAGCTGGTTCCAGCAAAGAAAGGAAGAAAGGAAGCAAAGAAGAAAGACAAGGGGGCTTTCTCCACTGGGATGAGAGGAGTCCTTCCCCTCGGCTGTCCTCAAGCTGCTTGTGCAGCAGATGTTGCTGAGGAATGCTGAGGTCTCTGCTTGCAGTGTGAGGTGCTGTGTGTTAGTGCAGCTGAAAGTTCTGAAGGAGGGAGCAGCTCTGCTGGGGGCAGAGTGGTCTTTTTCTTGGTGGGTTTGTTGTTGGGTTCTTTTGGTTGTTGTTTGTGTTTTTCCTTTCAGCACTTTGCCTGTGGGCTCTGAGCAGAGCTCTGTAAGTCTATGTGCCACTTGCCTGTGGCACTGTGGAGGTGGCCCGGAGGACCTTCCTCAAGCTGTGTGCTGGCTTGCATATCAGCCTAGGCCGGGATGCTCAGTGGCCGCTCAGTTTGATGACTGGGTGTGGGTCTGGACGCTTCCCATGGAGCGTCTCCAAGGCCTGGAACATTGGAGTTGCCAGCACGGTGATGTCACAGAGAGGGGAACCTTGGAGCTGCCGGCACGGTGATGTCAGCAAGAGGGCAATGTTGGAGCTGTGCCACTCCTTGGCCAGCCCCAAGAGCCCAGGCAGCACCTGGAGGAGACACCAAGGCTGAGCTGGGAGGGAGGCAGCAGGATCATGGAGTGCAGGCCCCTGCCCTGCCCTGCCCTGACAGACCAAGTGTTGCAAGATGGGCATCCACGGGAGAGGTGCGCAAATGTTCCTGGATCTGCAGCTGCCTCGGAGCTGCGAACATTGCAGTGACCGCAGAGGTTTTGAGAAAGGCCCCAGCCCTGGCTTGGGACTAGGCCAGAGGCCCAGGACAGAAATGGACATGCTGCTTGTGGGCCAGAGCATGGAAGAGCAGGGGCAGTGGTGGCTGGGAGAGCCGGTTGGCGAGGGTCTGCAGCACCAGGACACAGGCAATGTCTTGATGCTGCTTGGAGGTCAAGTGAACTGGGATGTGGGGCTGGACTTGTTCCGTGGGAGGGTGGTGGAGCCCTGGGCCAGAGAGGGCGGAAAAGCTGTGTCTGGCCTGGAATGACTGGAAGTGTGCACAGCCTGGTTGCAGGGGACTTGGTGGCCTGAAGACGTGGCGTGGTCTGGTGTGGTGTGGCATGGCATGGAACAGTGTAATGTGGGGATTGCAGCGTGATTGGGTTTGTGAAAGTTGGGAGGGATAGGGATTGAGCGGGGGGATGGGGTTTTGGAGTAGGGGATGGGGAAGCAAGAGGCAGTTTTGGGCAGGTGCAGGTGCTTGTAGCAATTGTGTAGCAGGGCTGAGGTGGAGAGGCGAGTGTTTGGGAGAATAAGGTCAGCTGGTTGCAGCAAAGAAAGGAAGAAAGGAAGCAAAGAAGAAAGACAAGGGGGCTTTCTCCACTGGGATGAGAAGAGTCCTTCCCTGTAGAAATTGCTTTCTCCTGCTGCTGAGGACTCCAGGACGGTGTAGATAAATGTAGACGAGAGATCTCTGAAGTTAGGTTTTAGAAGATGAGGTTTATTGTAAGGGATGTGGGGGCCTTGCTCTGAGCTGCCAGGCTGCAGCTCGTGGCAAGGCCTAGGAAAGTGGGGGAAAGGAGAAGTAGGGAGAGGAAATTCCAAGAGAGGAAAGTCCTCGGGAAAGGGTGCAAGCAAAGAGAGCCAAAGAGCCAAGAGAGCCAAGAGAGGCAAAGAGCAAAGAGGCCGAGGCACCTTTGCAGCCCCCTGATAAGGGCTCTCGAGTTGGGCTGGCACAGGACTTGGGCCAATGTGGTTACAGATACCTGATACTTCAGGGGAAGGGTACAGGTGTGGGGTGAACCATACATTGAGGGGTGAGACAGAACATTCCATTTGACCTCTGGGTCTGGTTGCAGGTAACCTTCAGCTGGTCACATAACTGTTTTCCCAGACATCCAGTATCTAACGCATCTCATACATCAAAACTTACTTTCAATTCTATCTCACCTACAGGTTTCTCATTCTCAGAATATAGGCAATCATATTTATAGGGTTGCTTGGCTTCCTCCTCCCCAACAGGTTTCCTTGTGGTCTATGAAGGTACAGCCCTTAGCTAGAAGCCTGCATGGTATGGAGCAGACAGAACGGGATGCAGGGGTTTTATGGGATCAGCAGGAGTTCTGCTGCACTGTGTGGTTGTGTACAGCCATGGTTTTGTTTTCATGGGAATTGACAGATTTTGTGGCTTGCTTCAGTAGACGAGGCATGGATTTTCCAAATAGATGATCACATTCTGGGGGGCAAGACAAGATGGGAACACAGAGCAATAGCTTCCGTACTTAGGCCGGATTCTGTTTCCTCTAACCAGCCCTTCTAAGCAGCAGTGTGTAGAGCAAGTTTCTTTCAGTATTTTAGCAGGCAAAGTTCTCTTTCAGATCATACATTTTATATCACTTACTACAGATTGTCTTGGGGTGTTTTTGGTTGGTTGGGTGGGTTGGCTTTTTTTTTTTCTCAAATGCAAAGATTGTTCCTTTGTTTCTCCTTTCTATGTTTTACTTACAGAAAATTGGAAATTAGCATGTCAGATCTTCTACAGGTCAGGTATTTTAGAAACTTTCATGGCCCTGAGATGATGAACCAATTCTGAGGTGGAGCAATACTACTGCAGTCATTAAAAATCAGTAACTTCCCTTTTCCATTTATGCTTGGGATTTTTTCGCAGTAATGATTCTAAAATGCACTAAAAGCTCTCATTGTTTTCCGAGTAGCAGGCATTTTTCTTAGAAATATCAGTGTTGTCAACAGCATTGAGGTTGACTCTGTTGATACCGACATTGCATCATCTTCTCTCTTCAGCCGCAGGAACAAGCGTAATGCTGGAAACCCAGTGCCCAAGTGTCCCATAAACTCATGAGTAATGATGCTAACAGAGGGAAGTGAAGCAAACACGGGACTGTTGGGGAAGTGCAAATAAAGCACGTGAGGATTTCACAGCAGTTTGGGGGCAACAAATCTGTTTCACAGGAGAAATGTCTGGTTTCTGCAAGAATTGTTGCCCCAGAGACAGAGGTAGCTCACCTGATATTGGATTTTTTTAAAAAATCTCTCTCCTGAAGAACAGCTGTTGCCTGGACCGTGTGGTTTGTAACACCCCCTTTATAGTAGTTTGTTGGAATTAGAAGTGATCAAATTAACGTGCGTGGCATCGTTCTTCATATTGCTGAGTGGTATTGGGAGAAAAATAATTTTTTAATTATTTTATTTATTAATTTAATTAATTTTATTATTTATAATTTATTAATTTTATTTATTTATTTATTTATTTATTTGTTTGTTTGTTTGTTTTTAATTTTAAAAAATTGGCTGCATTCCAAAGTCACTTTGCAAAGTGATTTTTGTTTTCCCTTGACAATTTCCCATATTTCCTGTTAATTAATAAATGATCCCCAAAGATTCAGTAAAATAAGAGCTTGTTTCACCTGACTTTTGAACAGAGCAATTGAAGGTAGAATGTGCATCCAGTGGTAAACCAAACTCCAACTTCCTATTTTCCTGCCTCTTCAAGACTGGCTTTTTATATAACCCTTTCCTGCAAGAAGTTTCCCATTGTATGGCTGTGAAATCCACGGCTGTGCCTGAGAGCAAGCAGATTATGACTGGTGTGAACCAGCTTATGCTACAGACACAGCTCATTGCACAGTTCTATTCTTATCTCTGGATGATGGAGAGAATGCTTAAGCATTGGATATTTCAGCCTCCTCTTGTCAGAGCACCCGGTCGAGAGTATCAGCGTGTCTCTCCATAATTCATTTGCTGAAATAGAAGATTTTCCAAAAAAATCTTCTTTAATGTGTATTTCCCTCTTAAGCAAGTTCTGATAATGTCTGATTTCTTTTGCCATTTGCTTACTCAGCTGTTTTGTGACTTCTGTGCTTAGGCAATAAAGGTAGTTTTTATTTCCGGGAGGGATTGCATATAAGTGTTTAATTTTCTATCAACTTTTGTCCAAAATCTTTCTCTGTTGCCATTAGTTCCTCTTTTTCTTTTCAACTCCTCCCTTGCAGAGCTGTTCGTGGCTATAGGGTCTTAAAGGGCCAAGAGCATTTTCTGGTTATTACAAAGTTGTTTATTATATAAATGCATCAGTCTCAAAGGCAAGAGTTCTAAGCATGTAAATTTACTAGCAGTTGTAATACTTAAAGTCCCAGTGGAGACTTTAGAAGCAGGTTAACAGAGAGTTCCAGCCTTGGGGGCAATAACATATTAACACTCCCTCACATTTAGCACACCGCTTCTCTGTCTTCTGCTTTAGTGACAGTGCATATGAATGCTCGTGCACCTGAACCTTTCTGCAAGCTGTGGGTGAGGACTGATTTTTGGATTTGGGTTCCTCCAAGCCTTGGCCCTAAAGTTTTCAGAGGATGGGAGGAAAGAGGCAGAAGCGTGCAGTCATATGACAGTAGAGTTACTTGATAATAAATGACAGTTTACGTAGTGAAAGTGTCCTCCTTAGTTCAACCGTTCTGTTCCCTTTCTTTCATGAGGTTTAAGATGGGAAGATGCTGGTGGTTTTTCCCTACAGCACTGCTGGCAGCCCCGAATTTGCCATCATTATTGTCTTCTCGGGCTCCACCAGTGGATGTTCTTTCACCTTGCAGTAAGGTTCTTCCAAGTATAGTTGACTCTCAGCTGTATGTCAGTGTGAACTTTTGCAGTGGATAGAGAAAATGTTATTTGTTGTTAGAGAAAATATCATGACTTAGGAAAAACAGTCCTCTGCTCTTGTAGTCCTCTTTGTGTTAGGTGAGGGAGACAGTTCTTTAAGAGGTCCTTCAGTGGTTTCCTCAAGTACCACTTGTAGCTCTGAACATACGAACTCAAATTGCAATCTAAGTTGTGCTCTGCAGCTGAATCTTTGGGTGCAGCTTTTTGGTGATACTCAGCACTGATCCTGTAAGAAAGAGGTTAGCTGCACTAAAGAAGCAGCGCTTTTGTAAAACTCGGTTACATCAGCAGCTTACAATGCAAGACCAAGACAGTGCCACCCAATGCAAGACCAAGACAGTGTCACCCAATGCAAGACCAACACAGTGTCACCCAATGCAAGACCAAGACAGTGTCACCCAGTGCAAGACCAAGACAGTGCCACCCAGTGCAAGACCAAGAAGACAGTGCCACCCAGTGCAAGACCAACACAGTGTCACCCAATGCAAGACCAAAACAGTGTCACCCAGTGCAAGACCAAGACAGTGCCACCCAATGCAAGACCAAGACAGTGCCACCCAGTGCAAGACCAAGACAGTGCCACCCAATCTAAGACCAAGACAGTGTCACCCAGTGCAAGACCAAGACAGTGTCACCCAACCTAAGACCAAGACAGTGTCACCCAGTGCAAGACCAAGAGAGTGCCACCCAATGCAAGACCAAGACAGTGTCACCCAATCTAAGACCAAGACAGTGTCACCCAATGCAAGACCAAGATAGTGTCACCCAATGCAAGACCAAGACAGTGTCACCCAATGCAAGACCAAGACAGTGTCACCCAATGCAAGACCAAGACAGTGTCGCCCAATGCAAGACCAAGACAGTGTCACCCAATGCAGGCCATTTGCAGGACACTACATGGAGACCCACACCTATGCTGGTAACGCAATGCCCCGTGGGGAGAAGCCAGGGGTGAGGATGGTTGATATCTGGCCGGTATCATTGCAGCACCATCTCTCTTGTACTTTCTGACGGTGCTTTTTGTTTCCTTGACTTTAGGCAAAGTGTTTGTGTGTTTTGTATACGTGTGCCATGAATCATGGATAACACAGGTTTTAGCCTGAGATCTTACTTTCATTTCTTACAGTCTTGGCGGGCAGTTTTGCTGAACTGCTGCTGTCTTCAAGATCTTTACTAGTTTTGTATTAAACTAGATTTCCATTAAGTTTTCTATTTTACTATTTAAACTTTGGCACTAAAACTTCATTTTTCGTGCACAGCAGTCAGCCTGATGGTCTGATGGCGAACAGCTCAAGTTGTGCTTGTTAACATTGCCGTCATGTGGCTGGATAAGATTTGCAACTTCTCCCCCCTTCCACACCCTCCCCGCCAGCTTTTCTTGGTTCTTAGTGCTGGTAGCAGGTTTCAAGCAGATACAAACGTGAGCAAGAGTGTGAATAACACGAATTTATAAAAATTCTCTGTCCCAGGGAGCTCACCTTCTGAGGACAGCAGCACAGCAAGATAGGAGGCACTGTCGTAAGACAAAATGTTAGATTTGTAAAAATGTCCATGACTTGTGTGCTGCCTTTGTACAGCAAGAAATACCAAAACAGATTTGATGAGAAAGGCGCATATGGAGCAGACTTTACCTACAGAGGAACTTGCAGTCTCGTGAGTTTGCTGTTTCTTTTTTATGAAACTATTTGTGGTGGAGAAATACACAAAGATGCTGGCCAGATCCAATCTCCCAATTTCCCAGGTGACTGCAGACCTTCCAAAGAGTGTATCTGGAAGATCACAGTTTCTGAGGGTTTTCACATTCCAAGCCTTTGAGGTGAGAAATGTCATTGCACGTTATAGATACTATTTTGCCTCTACAAACCCTTTAAAACGAAGAAGAAAGTGGTGGTAATAATAATATCTTTTGACTACTTCAGAGTATTGTTTACCTTACCAGACATTTGCTCAGAAATTTTGATTTTTGAAGTTTAAAATATGCTGAGTTTTCATAAACTGTTACTCTAGACAGAAGGAATTAGAAGAGGCTCAAAAATTGATGATGTTAGATGGGGACTCACAGGTCTGACACCACTACCTCCCCACAGCTATTCCTTGAACCTTCTTGTTTGTAGTTGTTCTTCTCTGTTTTGATTGAATGACACGATGCATGCTCTCACGACTACCTGGAGATCCGAGACGGCCTCGCTGAGCAGAGCCCACTCATTGGTCACTTCTGTGGCTACGAGAAGCCAGAAGACATCAAACCCAGTTCAAACAAAGTACGGATGAAGCTTGCACCTCATGCAACCATCAATAAAGCAGGCTTTGCAGCAAATTTCTTTAAAGGTATGTGATCCAATACCTCTCAGTCAAAGCTGGGGACGATTCGTCCCTTAAGCTCCTGCCATGCACAAATCAATTAATTCCATCTATCAACACAGTATCATTCTATCTACTTGTACTTCGGATTTGTTTGTACAGTTTGCTTGCAAATATTGAATTTATTTACAAATTGCTTTAGAGTGCAGAGGGGGTTGATGCTGAGGCAGGAGCACCTCCTCCCTGATTAGGACAGAAATCAACTCTGCTGGATCGAAGGTCACCTCCATGTAGCCGTGCC